>JABFEB020000011.1:68918-80662 GCA_019775895.2 Stomatorhinus ivindoensis
GACTACAGTCATGTGGTGACACTGTAATGTAGAATTGTGCATCATCTGCATTTATGGTTATGGAGATGTTATAGTGTTCCATAATCTGAGCAAGGGGAGAATGTATATGTTGAATAGAAGAGGCTCAAGGATGGACCCTTCAGGAATTCATAATTACCTAGACACACAGGAGTCCCTATCTCGTAAATATGATTCAAACCAGTATAACACTGTGCCAAAAAGTCCCACCCACTTGTCTCACTTGTCTAGCTTATGGTCAACCATGCTGAATGTAGCACTGAGATCCAGTGATACCAAAATGGAGATATTTGATTCATTACTGCTCAGACAGATGTAATTTAAAACTTTATCAAGTGCAGTCTCAATCCCGTGTTATTGAAATCCAGAGCGAAAAGCATTACAGATATTTTTCTGCACCATGAAAGAACTAAGTTACAGAAAAACAACCTTTTCAACAATCTTCATTAAAAAGGAAGGTTTGATATGGGCTTATAGTTACTCATTACTCAGATACCAAATTCACCAAATGATTTCTGTCAGTAACATCCACTCATAAGCACAAAGATCAATGCATGAAATCTAATATTTCCCAATAAAATGACAGACCTACAAAATATATCTGAAAATCGATGTTGGAAAATTTAGGATGACCACTATAAAAATCATAGCATTTTCCTGAATATCTCCATATTTTTGCAGGCCTTGATTGGTTCTCATATAAATCTGATGTGTTCTATACAGAATAACTACAGGGCAGAAGGTGGTGCTGCCCATGGATGAGGAGGTTTAGAGTTTGCAGGAGGCCTGGGCCACCTTCGAGTTGGTCCTGCGGTTGAGTGAGCGGCAGATGAAGGCTCCAGCGTCCATAAGCCTGGTTAGGTCAACACCCTGAGAAGGACAGAATGGAGAAAGGGCAGAGAATGTGAGGAGGGAGTGAATGGGGAAAGGAGAACGAATGTGAGGAGGGAGGGTATGGTGGGAATGGATGGCGCTGTGGATGGCAGCTCTCTGGCATTGACTTTATTTTCAGTATGTCTGGCTACACAAACATAGTCAGTTACTCGAGATAACAACTGCTAAACATCAGGCATTTCACTCTAGACTGGTTTTTACTGACCAATGGGATGAGAGTGGCTATAAGAAGCTACTCTGAAAAGCTGAAAAATATGTTCTCAGCCAACGACACTGTCAGTGTAGAGAAGCCTGCGAGACACCAATTACAGAAGACCACCCCCTACTGCTAGAGCAAACAAAGACCTGGCTGGCAACCTCAACACCTGCTATTGCAGGTTTCAGAGGGACATATTCACACCCCTCACCCACTCCAGCCCAACAACAATGGCACCCATCCCACCTCACACCCCCCTACCATCCCTCCCAGGAATCAGGGTCCCAGGGATTCGGGTCCCACTCAAGAGTATGCAAAGAGGATGTGAGCTGGCTCTTCCAGAGACTGAAAATCAGGAAGGCACCAGGCCCAGACGACATCTCCCCCTCATGCCTGAGAACCTGTGCTGACCAGCTGGCTCCAGTCTTCACTGAGATCTTCAGCAGATCCCTGGAGCTGCGTGAAATACCCACCCACTTCAAACGCATCACCATAATCCCGGTCACCAGGAAACTTTCCATCACTGGACTGAATGACTACAGACCTGTCGCCCTGACATTGGTGGTCCTTTGAACATCTGGTGTTGGCCCATCTGAAGAACGTCACAAGACACCTGCTGAACGCCCTGCAGTTTGCTTACCAGGCAAACAGGTCAGTGGATGATGCAGTGAACATGGGACTACGTTACATCCTGCAACACCTTGCCTGCCCAGGGACTTATGCAAGGATTCTGTTTATGGACTTTAGTTCGGCGTTCAACACCATTGTCCAAGAAATCCTCTCTTCCAAACTCTCCCAGCTGAATGTATCTCCTGTTATCTGTCAGTGGATCACCAGCTTCCTGACTGGCAGGGAACAGCAAGTGAGGCTGGGGGAGATCACCTCTGATGTATGGACCATCAGCACTGGTGCTCCTCAGGGTTGGAGGGAGAGAATGGAGAAATGAGAGAGAATACAAGGAGGCCGATAATAGAGAAAAGACAGAGAATGCGAGTAGGGAGGGAATTTAGAAAAGAGATCAAATGTGAACAGGGAAATGGAGACAGGCATGGGTTTGCATTTACCACATTTTGGGGACCAAACTTTGTTTCTAACTAGTGAGGACAATTTTCAAGTCCCCACAATGTAATTATGAAAATGTGACTAATAAAAAAAACTAAAAACACCAAAAGACTTGTGTTCAGTTTGGTTTTATGGTTAAAGTTAGGGCTGGGTAAGGATTAAAGTTGTAAAGTGAACAGCGCTAAGTATGTTCTTTAACATACATCTCACACGACCGACCATTAGGATTCGCATCTCACTCTCCCACACTTATTTAAATAAGCACATAAATCATTTCCATATGCAGAGCTCAACTGCATTGTTGACTTTTACGAGTGGACGTCAGCAACGTGCTATTTAATTGTACTGCATTGTGTTTGCACATTTTTGACCTTCACAAGGCGACAGCTCTCACCCATCTGGTGTGACACTCACGCTTCAGACCCTCAAGCGAGAAACTGCTCAGTAGAAGAGAGCCTAGCTTACGGTAAATCTATATTATTCCATTACAAACCTAAAATGACCGACATCAAAAAGCGTTGGGGTACTTTGCAAACCCTACAGACTATGTCCAAGGTAATAAAGCTCTTACATACACGTAAATGTGTGTGCAGACCTGGAAATCTCATGGCAGGCAGCTCCAATAATTTGGCTATCCTGCATGACCTTTCCAATGTTAAGGCTAAGCTGAGTGACAAACTCAATTAATTCAGTGCACTTTAACAGCACCACAAACATCCCCTAAAACAATCATACAGTTGAATTGTCACCACTCTAACATCCTTAAGGGGATTTATTGCAGGACATTAGTTTTTGCTGCATGTACCTAGTAAACTTACTCTAGTGTGTGTGTGCGTTCCCTGCTGCTCACACCAGAATGTTGGCTGAATACAGCCCAGGACATTTGCGTTCTCACTGCTATAAGAATGTGGCCATATGCAGCCCAGACCACCTCCAAATATGGTCTGAGCAATCGGATCTCAGTGAGTCCTCAATGGGTCTTGGATGCATTCACACCTGTAATTAGCGCTGTCCACTTGTGATCGGATCACCCGGGATGTTATGTTAATATCAGATGTGAACAGGGCCATAGTCAGGATCAGAGTTATGGTTAGGGTTATGCCCATAGAAATGAATAGAGAGTCCCCACAAAGATACCAATACATGGACTGTGTGAGCTGTGTGTACGTGTATGTGCCAGCAGGCTTACAGTGTGGATTCCCAGGCCATGCAGCATGTACACCACATCTTCAGTGGCCACATTCCCAGAAGCCCCCTGGGCATACGGACATCCTCCCAGTCCTGCCACAGAGGAGTCCACTACGCTCACCCCCATCTGGAGCAGAAGAGACACAGTCATGCAGGTGCAGATTTATCCCTCAGGATGTCTGCATATTCAGTGAGGATGCCGTTTAATAGCGAACATGTCACTTGCACTATTCTGGGCATCTCTCATTTTACATCTTTTTGACTACAAATGCATATTTAATATTATTGCTTTCATATATTTCATTATCTTATTTGCCATTTTATCTTTCTAACTTATCAGGTCTTTTTTCTAAGCAGTCATTTCTAGTAATTCTCTACACTCTCGCACATCTGTGCATGTAACAAACAAACAAACAGGAGACCTGACACACACACATGCAGGAGGGGCCTGACCTGCAGGGCAGTGAGGATGTTTGCCAGCGCCTGGCCGTACGTGTCGTGGCAGTGCACAGCCAGGGCGTCCAGCGGCACCTGGGAGCACACGGCACTCAGCATCGCCCGCATGCTGCCTGGAGTTCCCACCCCGATGGTGTCACCCAGAGACACCTCATAGCAGCCCATGCTGTACAGGCGCTTGGCTACCTGCAGGGGGCACTCACAGTCACACACTGGCAGAGTGGGGTCTCACTTTCCCCTTTCATTCTATGTTACATTTTTCTTCATCTTCCTCTACATTTCGTGGCTTTAGTTCCTGCTAACAAAGCAAGACACGCTTATATTTAATAAGGAAAACACAGGAGGTTGAGAATTCACCTGAGCCACTTTATCTGGGGACACTTGTCCTTCATATGGGCATCCGAGTACACACGATACATAGCTGTGACATAAGGAAACAGTCAATAGAAACATTCAATAGAAAAATCAGTCCTCATGAGCAGGGAACGATTCATCTCTCTGGGCCCCGACAGGGATCGGCCCACTCTGCCGGGGCCCCGGGCCCTGGGATCAGCTCACTCTGCTGGGGCCCTGCTTCCTTACCCCCGCACTGTCACGTTGGCTGCTTTTGCTGCTCTGACGACTTCTTCAAAGCGCTGCAGGCTCTCTTCCACTGTGCAGTTGATATTCTTCATGCTGAATAGCTCAGATGCTGCTCCAAAAACAGCCACCTCCTCAGCACCGGCATTCAGCTGGGGGTAAAGGGAGAGCCAAAGGACTCCAAAACTAAGAATTACCATCACATCTATATAAACTACGTGTTCTACTGCTCCTAGAGTAAATCACAACAGTCTATGTGAAATATGGGTGCCAAATGCAGAGACATTATGAAACAATAACTATATATTCAAAGAAATGCTACATCCACCCACCCATCCATCCATCCATCCATCCATCCTTTGTTCCATATATGGTATAACTGCCTGGTCAGCATTGTGAGGGCAAGGGGAGCCTGTCCTGAGCAGCAGAGAGCAAAAGACTGAGGTAAAAGCCCAAAACAGAGTGTCGTACATAATCTGAGAGCAGGAAACAGGTCCTGCATCAAAGCGACACCCATCTGGTTCAACACTCAAGCTGAAAGGCCTTACAAGGGAAAAGGCACTGTGGTTATAAAAGCAGAGCTTTAAAAGGAAGCTGACACAGCCAGGTGCACAAACGATTCACACCACAGACCTGCCTATGATTAGGGTGGCTAATAAAGGTAGCCATTAAGCAGCCAGAGGCTAAGACAGGGGACTCACTGCTGCCTGGAATCCCTTCAGGTTAGGAGTGAGCACAGGGTAGCGGACCCCCAGCCGTCTTTGGATTCCTCGCATCACCTCTTCCTGGTCTGCCATCTGTCACACAAAAATAACAACAGGGGCACTGGCTGAATTTAGGATAAGCACTAACATTCAATGATGAAAGATGAGTGATAAAACTGACTGTGATTACTTAGGACCAGCCCAGGAACAACACATTCAATGAGGGAATAAAATGCCCGTAGTACAGAGGTAGCCAAACTTATCCGCAAAGGGCCGGTGTCTATGCAGGTTTTTGGGATAACCTGTAAGTCAGCTATTCAAACCCAGGTGTGAGCCAATCAGTCCTCTAATTAGTTACCTAATTAGGGAGCTGCAGGGAAAACCTGCATACACACCGCCCCTTTGCAGATAAGATTACCCACCCATGCCCTAGTAGTACCCACCTGTGGGACCCATTTTGGGGAGACAAAACTTGTGGCTTCGATGACAGGAAGTCCAGCTTCTGACAGCATATTGATGAACTCGATTTTCACCTCAGTAGGAACTACAGTCTGTGAGAGACAAACCCAGGAGCAGCATGAGGGCCCTGCCTGCCCAGGACGCCGGGTCTGAGGGACCTGCCACCCACAGCCATTGAGCACAAGGGACCCGCCAGCCCACAATGCCAAATCAATGGAGATACCCAACCCTAGCATTAGCAGAGCCCTGTGGGGAGCAAAGCTATAGGTGACACTGCCGTGGAAGATTGTGGTGTTACATTTCGCCTCTCACCTTCTCATTCTGCAGGCCATCTCTAGGCCCAACCTCAACAATCTTAACTTGTTCAGGTAGAGACTTCACAGTTGGCACTCCCACCTGCAGGGGGCAGATAGAGACACAGAGAATTGGGTCAGGATCTCTCCTGACTAGGGATGGGCATTTGGGACAGAATTACTAATCAGATTTGGCCATTCATTATTTGAATAATATTAGATTAACCCCACTGCCACAGCACCCAGACCATACATATGTTGAAGCATGGATGGAGTACGGATGAAAATGACATTTATTGGAGTACAAAACGAGTCATCACTCATTGGTGCAAAAGTCTTTTGAAATTTTATTTTAAACTAATTTCATAGAACATAAATTAATAACATATTTCATGACAACCACAACTTCAATTTGATCATTAATGAATAGCAGCAGCGTTTGCAGATTCTTTTACAATTATTACTACAAGTTGTGCCAACATACACAAAGCAATGCTGACAAATTAAGTGCTTCTGTCCGATTTTCTTTCTCTAGAATCCAAAATATTTCCATACAGCAAAAGACTTTATATTTGACAATGCTGAGTCCACCCTGCTCCTGACCCCAGTGGTCACAGGACATGCAGGTGTTCTAGATATTAATGTGATGATGTTCTAAAAACCAGCTGCAAAATAAAACCCAGCTCCACATATACTTCAATATCACTAATATGAAGTGCAGGCTGATGAAAGCTCCCTGTGACACTGGGAAGCTAGTGAGAAGAAAAGTAGGAAACGGACAGTTCCCTGACACAGAGCCAAGTAACACAAGGTCTGATTTTACTGTGAATTTCTACTTAAATGTATAGGGGCGGTCAATTCCATAGACGGCCAACTAGTGCGCCGACTTGTAAGCCTCGGTTATGCTCCCTTAGGCTGCCACATCGGGTAGGACTGGTGCTGTAACTATGTTTTACTTCATTCACAAATTCGAGGACGTATGGTCCAACACAAATAACTGACGAAATCGCCACTTAACCTACGTTTCACGTCGTTCTATTTCAGTTTAAAGTTGCGTTTATACTTTATGACAGAATAACTAACACCACCTGGGAAGATGTGGCCTTCGGAAAGGAAGACATTGACCGGGCATTAGCGGCTCAGACGTGTACCCCATGGGCACTCACACTCTGCGCTGAGGCTGAATTGGCAAAAGCCCACGATCGCGCACCGAAACTCGGGCTGCAACGAACACTTCGGGACCAGTGCATCATCAACGTCGCCATCTTCTTCAACCGCAAACCGGAAGTGGCAGCAAACTACCGTCAACCAATAGACACACTGAGCATAGACTTTCACAACCAATCACGCTTCGGGAACGTACCAATTCAGGAATGTCAGCTGTTTACAATCTGTAGGGTAAACGGTGATAAAAAAAAACTGACAGTAGTGGGATTCAGATTCACAAGTGGATGTTCAACATGAAAAACATGGTGCCCATTGTAGACAAAAATAAGTCAGAAGGACGTAAATCTAGATTGTAAGTTGGATGTCTGGGGGCATTATCCTCATAAACTGTTCCCAAAATATAAACGATCTCACCGTTCTTCTACACAAGCTTCTCCATGAATTTGATGTTAGGTCTTGCTTCAATTTTAGTTGAATTCATGTTGTTTTGATGGAGGCTCTCTTCAAACTAACGTCTTCTACCTCCGTATGCCTCGATTCAGCTCCTGTTGAAAATAGGGTTGTCCTGGATTTTGCGGGACCACCCCGGCTGGAAAAAAAAGAATTTCATACCAGGACTACAGGCGCGCTGCATAGTCCGCAATGACTGAAGCATCGCGTATTGCCCCCATGTTCAAAGATAAGATTAGTTTTTTTTAATTCTCAATTAAGTTGATCAGTGAAACTGTTGAAAATCTTTTCTTTGTACTTTTGTCAGTTAATGGTTCACGTGAATTAACAAACCACATATATTTGCTTTTATTGCATTTTAGACAATATCCGACTTTGATGCAAATGGGCTATATATAAATCTAAAAACAAATCATTGTAACACGACTTGGAGCACAAATAATGTAGTAGTACACTTTTACATAATGCATTAATTAACCAGTAACTAAGTATTATAGTTCCAATCCATCCATCCATGTTCTCTACATTCTCGTTCTACGCAAGGTCACATGAATCTGGAGCCAATCCCAGAAACTACAGGCAGAAGGTAGGTACCACTCTGTCACAGACATTTTTGTAAGCACAAGAATGCCAAATTTTAGCAAGGTGTAGTTTTCTGATTTAAAATTTTATCAGCAGTTGTAAGATTTGTAATCAGTTGATTAAAAAATTGATTTAACATAAGATTAAATGAAATTACCAATGCTTTATGTGATCATTCTGTGGGAGGTTGATGTTCTGTTACTCAGTTATAAATATTGAAAAATAAAATCTTCTGTATAGTACCTAAACTTGCTTGAAGGGTTTTCCATGGAATCCACCCTTTGTCATTAGTGTCAATGTGCTCTTGCACATCCCATTTGAGGAACACGCAGCAGACTACACAATCCCTGTGTTTTGCTCTGGGTTTGGCATGGCGCACGGTTCATTGTAAAGGTGGTGGATACATGCCCTGCACATCCCCTTTGAGGAACACGTAGCACACTACACAATCCCTGTGATTTGCCCTGGGTTTGGCATGGCGCACGGTTCATTCTAAAGGTGGTGGATACATGCCCCCCCCCCCCAACTGGAAAAGCAGCTACTTCAGCCAGCTCTTCATTCCAGCCTGTGTTGGGAAGGAAAACATGAAGATACCGGAGGCTCCCAAAGCCTTAAGCATGTCGCTGTAATGACCCCCAAGGAGTCCATTTTACTAATACATTTCATCTCTGCAAAGGCTGCTCCAGAACTGAACTGTGAAAAATGAACTGGGTGCTGGTGTGATGACAACTGAACACCTGGGTGTGCATCTTTACACTGGTATCAATTCTCCCGCGTTAAGATCCTGCTCTGTACTTCATATGCAAAATGCATTTTAGGTTTCATATAACTCTTAACTTTACACTACTAAACCATGAAATAATGTGTATAAAAATATATTTAATGTGTAGAAAATGAATACAAAAAAGTTAAATAAATATGAATAACAATAATAACATTAATACCCCAAAGAAGAAATGCTAATATTTACATACAATCAAAAACTTGGGCCACATATAAAGTCCATTAATAAAACATAGCATGACATAGTAAAATAAATAAAAGCAGATCCTACAGTATATAGAACTGTCCAGCAATCTTCCATACCTCCTTTTCTGTACTGTAATAAATAAAAAGAGTCAGTGTTGAATGCTTCCTGTCAGACTGATGTACAGACAGGTTTCTGCCTTTCACACGAAGATAAAGGTTTCTTCTTGCTGTCTTTATGCGGAACTATGCAGATCTTTCAGGTTAGGTGATCACCTGAAATGCAAAGCGGCGCCAGATGGCCAAGTGCTGGAAGAACATCTATTTGACTGATTAATTATGTGATTTATAATCGAATAAATTCAAAAGCTTTAAAACTGTATACAAGTAAACCAGTTACAAACTCATTTGGAAACCAAAAAAAAGGATTTTCAATTCATTGATTAACATGTTTATACTTTGCAGTTAATTTATTGCATTTGTACCCCTACAGGGGGCGCTGTAGGTAAAGACAGTTTGTGTTTAATTCTGAAGCTCCTGCTCCTCTTCACTGTCATCTACTTCCTGAATGATGAGGTCAGTCCCAGAATCCACCGCCAGGTCATCCTCGTCTGTGATCAGCCAGTCTTTCTCCTTGTCATCTTCCTCACTCATGCCCATGAGAAGTGCTGACTCACTACTGGTTGTGTCAATCAGGAGGCCTTCACAGCCACTCTCCTGGATGCACTCATTACAGAGCCTGTAGCGGCGTGTGCCCTCACACACAACGCGCCCACTCAGCTCTGTCACGTGACGTTTGCATTTCCGGCACACTAGCTTCCTAGCCTGGTGGATCTGCCATAAATTAGACAAAGAGCAGGGGGCTTGTGATTAAACACGGATACTTTCGCACAGAGGCTAAAACACTTTAGCTGACACCCAGTGACATTCACACACGGCATCAGCCTGGCCTATGAGCCATGCCACTGGTTCAGAGAAGCAGCGGGCTAGCCCAGTGGCAGCTCTCACCGTCTCAAAGTGGCTTCGCAGGTGCTCCAGGCGGGTGAAGCGCTTGCTGCAGGCCTCACATGGGTATGGCCGCTCACCCGTGTGGCAGCGTAGGTGCCGCTTCAGATCTGCCTTCCGCTTCACCGTGTGCGTGCAGAAGGGACACTTGAAGCGCATTGAAGGGCTGGAGTCTAGGTAGAGACACTGAAAACTCAAGATAGGGCACATAACCAGTGGACCTCTAACCCTGATCCAGTATCCACTCTACTATTACACCAATAATGTGATGGTCATGTGACAATCCCCAGACTCATTGCCTAATTAACAATTACACCAGTAATGTGATGGGGATGTGACAATTCCCACACCCAGTGCCTAAATTTACCATTATACCAGTAATGTTCTGGTGAGGTGACAATCCCCACACCCAGTGCCTGATTAACCATTGCACCAGTAATGTGATTGAGGTATATAATCCACACTACATTATTTAACCTATACCACCCACTCTTCACCACCTTATTGTGCATCATGACTTTCGTCACCTTTGTTGAAAACGCCAACAACTCCAACAATTGTGGGTAAAGTGGCGTAGAGCTCATCGGCCTTCTGTGCTTTGCTGGAGGGCGCCCCCTGTTGGTCTGCTATGGATGTGGTCTCCTCCACAGGTAGGCTGCCCCAAGTTCGCCGCCTATTAGATCCTCTGGCAGCACGGAATGCTGTGGATTCTGTCATCTGCTCAACTTTGATGGGCTGGGAAGGTGGAGCCCTCCGCCTTCCTCGTGGGGGAGGCTCGCCCCGGCCCTGGCTCAAGCTTAAGACCTCCGGCTTGGGCTCAGCACATATTTCCACCTGGGCAATGGGGGCGTGATCTACCCCCTGGGGGGTGCTGCTCTCCTGTGGTAGGCTGAGGCACTGATCTGCAGTCTCTTTGGCGCTAATATCCAGAGAAGACCTGATGAAGCCCTTGCAAAACCCAATGACATCATTCATCTGCAAGTAGCTGGCGGCTGACATCACCTCAATGACATTGACACTGGTGAGGTCCAGACGGCCTGAATAGACAAAATCCAGGATGACAGAGAAGGTGTCGGCACTGAAGGCCTCAAATGTGGCAGAGACAGGTCTGCCACACTCTGCTCCACCCCGTGCCAACAGCATGCGGAAATAGCCACTGCTGCCAAACAGCACGTTGCGGTGCGCCTTGAACAGCTGTCCCTCCACCAACACATGGCAGTCACAGAAGAGTTCCTGTCTCCGTTGCTCATCCAGCTGCTGCAGTAGGTGGCTCTGGTGCTCGGCCATCATATCTGCACCAGACGTTCGCGTCGACTGTCTGGGTGGATGGAGATGAAGGGGCATCAGCAGCAGTGTGTTTCTGCTTTGGGGTTTCTGCTTACATACATATGGTCATTTTTAACACATGTTGATTGTTTTATAATCCTATTCATCCATTTTCTGTAACCACTTGTCCTTTTCAGGGATGCACAGATCCAGAGCCTATCCCAGTAGTTATGGATGCAAGGTCGGGAATAACCCAAGACAGGACACCAACCCATACTCACACACCATTTACTGACACTCACATGGGCGGTTTGGCAACTGTAATGAACCTCTGCATGTTTTCCCAGTGGAGTACCTAGAGGAAACCCCATGACGACATGGGGAGCTACGACGATGACTTGAGCCCTGGCCCCAGTGGGATGAGGCAACAGTACTAATAATAATAATAATAATAATAAT
>JABFEB020000011.1:80762-94668 GCA_019775895.2 Stomatorhinus ivindoensis
AGGGAGCTGGGGGTTAAGGGCCTTGCTCAAGGACCCACAGACAGGCTGAGGCTGGGTTTGAACCGGCAACCTTGTGACCTAACCAACACTAATGTGAATAACATCCTTCATGAGAATTAGATGTCATAGCATGCGTGGCAATGTGAAACTGGAAGGGCCGGGGAAGGGAGTGAGTTCTGTGCAGCTGTGTTGATTGTCAAGAGATAAAACATATAATTAAATAAGAGTACCTCTCTTGATATTATTAGGTATTTAAAAATAGATAAGTGATATGGCAGAAACTGAATTCTATTGCATTAACAGTTTCATATTTTTCAGAAAGGGTTGAGCTTCATTAATACAGTATCGTCAGCTGTCTGCTTTTATTTTGCAGTTACTACTATTAAAAATGCTATAATATCCTACATTATGGTCACTATGAAGCTCGTGGATAGTTGCTTCTGTCTGTGGGACGTCTCCGGTGTGTCCATGAATCCTCTTTGTTCGGTTTTTAATCTCCTTTTGTGCAGGACAATAAAAAGTATTTCTCGGAGACCCCGCCCCGTACATGCTCTGCGCCATGATTGGCTGGGCGATCTGTCAGTTAATCCCGTGTGTACACTGAGAGAAGCGACACCCGACTCTGCGGATGGGGCAACGAGGGACACAGCGGAAAATCGCCCGACTGAAAACGTACGCGGGCGTCCCAGGCTGCATCACAAGCAGGTGGGCAATACACGCCCGTTTCTTAAGATCAGGTAATGAATTAATCAGACGTCTCAGATTGGTTTATCATGTAGAACTTATACTCACGGGTAGCAAATTACAGATCAAAGCAACCCACCATATGCATATTTGCCCTTTATTGCAATGTGGCTATCACGCCCTTAATTGTCAGAGGAAGCAGCGCCGAAGGCATGGGCTCACATGAGCCTGTGGGTGTAAGGCTGGCGGCGTGAGTTTCAGCGCAGCCTTGTGGGTCTTACAGATACGCCCACTTGGGTAGCTTCCACGATTAAAGAAAAAACACAAGTATGCCAGAAAACAGTCAAGCATGCACTGGAAGCTGCAAGATTTACCCCCTTTAATAAGCAAGGGCTCAGTCAAACGTACGCCCGCATCTGACGCCCAACGATACCTCTCGGGTACCATGCGTCTGGGGGGGAGGGGTGCGCATTCCTGACATCCGCCGGACACGCTGACGCCCTGCAGGCTGCAATGACACCCTCCGCCCTGCCGCAGATCCTCACCCCCCAACAGTCTCAATAGCTATCAATACTTACTGGTGCCCTGGATCGCCGGGTGTCCCCGAAGATCCCTTTGCTCTAATTTCGGATAGCGTTTCCATTTTTACGTCGCTTTTTGGGTCTAGGTGCTTCCTGCTCGGCGGCACAGGGTACACATTCGCTCAGTTCCTGCTCAGCCCTAAAGACCGAAACCCGGTTGTTGGACAAAAGGAGCTGTGCTGACGTGGGTGTTCAGCGGAGCGCCCGGGGGCCGGGAGCCATTTAAAGCACCAGTGTCCCTTTTTAGCGTGGCCCGCCTTTGGACCCGCCAATGTCTTTTAAACCCTGTATGGAAACGACCAATCTTTGCGGTGACTCCATAGCATAAGGATTGTTGATATTCTCCATCGTATCCGTTTAATCTTAAAATAAGCTTCTTTAAACGTCTTCCTTTGGTAAATAAGTAAAATCCCACAACTCGTAAACAAAAGGTAAACAATTCACGCAAACGTTGAATTTATTAAAAACTTAAAATTAGAACATTTTTCGGAAAATTATTATCTTCCATTGGTAATGCTTTAAAAACGTAAGGTAGAGTTATGGTCACTAACATAAGAGGGAGCGTATGAAATGTGTACAAACGCAACCTGGGAGAGAGAAGAGATAGGGAAGAGAGGGTATGACACCGCGGGACAGGCCGCTCTCGACGGCAGGGACTGGCAAGATACATGGTGGTTTCCCAAAATGGTCCAGTCATTAACAGAAAGAAACATTTCGATAATTATGTGAATAATTTATACTGTAAATCAATTAAAACATTAAAATGACAAAATACAGTTTTATCTGGGAAGGGCTGACAGGAAATAATTCTATTGTGACATAAGTCAGCGCCAAAGGTAAGAGATACACCTAAATAAGACGTATTAGAAATCTGTTACAGGAAATTGAGTGCATAGGCTACACCACAGTGGGCAGAGCACATGACTGTACCTCGTCTGCTGTACTAAGATATTCATGGAAAAAAGCACGGATAGTATTATGACATACAGACACACGCTGGAATGGAACAGCCTTCAACTGCTCTCTGAAGTGCGGAGCAATACCATCAGCAGAGGGCGCTATATTCCAGGCGGATAAAAGTTTAAATACAAGGGGGTATGCTATACCTGGATGAAATAAGTGTCTGGGATCCAAGTAAATAATCAGTTCAAATCTCCGCTATCTTTGAGACAATCATGTACACTTGTGATGTATCTGCCACCCATACGTCTATTGCAGTACGGGTACAAGTAGCCTATACGCGGACACTGTGCATACTGCATATGTACCTACACACAAAGTACGTATGCACGCACAGAGGCGTAATATATGTACGCCATGGACTTCGTGTTTTTTGTACGTTGGGGAAGGCACGGGACTAAACTGACAGCACAATGCATGTATAGGATGCACTGCACTATGGGATATACTGTAAGTCTTCGCATAGTTTATCCGAGTGCAGAAGAGTTCCAAATCCAAATGTCATGGTTAAAACATCAATATTAATATTACGAACGCTGCTGCTGCTTATCTGACTCCTGGATCCAAATAGACATACAGTGTGACAGTTTCCAGCTTATTTGTGGATACTTATAAAAGCTATAAAAGTAACTGTTCAGAAAGACTTTATCCGGGAATTTGTAACTGTTGCGTTAAAAGTACGTGTCATTCACTGTCATGTCGCCAACTTTATTTACAGATACTGGGTTGACATGCACCCGGTAATGGCCAAGATGTGATCAATGAACTACATTCACAAACGCAATTTTATTTTTTATATTAATTTAAAAACAAGATTTAAAATATACTTTTAATTAAATAAAATTCGTATGCCAAATATGGCACTGATTAGTTCCTCGTAATAATGCGAACTAAGCTCTCCTTTGGAGTCGATGTCTGTAACCACACCCCGATGTCACTGCGACGCCCTTCCCTTTCCGCCGCACGCTCCTGCTTTTTTTATCCCGAGTTTGACCCGAGTTACTATTTCCTCCGGCCGGGTATAAAGTCCCCACGCGTGTCCAACGCAGTCTCTTTTCCCGGCCACAAACAAACGTGAGTGCTTCACTCACCGCTCTTTTATAACTTAAAAAGGAAAAAAAAAAACATAAAAAACACAAAATACGCAAAACCAACATAAAAATTAAGAACTGGAACACTGAGAAAAAAAATAAATAACAAAAAAACCAAAGCTCTCAAATATATATTTTTTTCTTTCTTAAAGACAACAGAAGGCCTCGGGCACCGCAAGCCTGACGTTTTATGACGGATAATAACAAATATTTATAAGAGAAGGAAAGCCGCGGACCTGCGAGGCGACGCAGCATCCCAGTTTCGGAGCTGCGACCTGACTCGGCAGACGGTTTTACCCCGGATTGCACAGAGGCACCCGGCGCTCGGCTGTAAGCTGCGCGCTCCGCCGTCCTTTGCGAGTTATGAATACAGCCGCAGCAGGCAGTTACCCCATGGCTTCCCTGTATGTGGGCGACCTGCACCCTGACATCACGGAGGCTATGCTGTACGAGAAATTCAGCCCTGCGGGACCGGTGCTGTCCATCCGAGTGTGTCGCGACATGATCACCCGGCGATCGCTGGGTTACGCCTATGTGAACTTCCAGCAGCCCGCAGACGGTAAGCGGCGCAGAGGCGAGCTCGTCCGAACCGAACCGCGCCCGCGTGCCTGCTTCGCTGTGTTTGGCTCGCACTCCCGGTTTCCTTCTCCCCACACGTGCAGCACGCATGTCGCAGGCGGTGACCGATTGCAGCCGGACAGGTAGGGGGTGGGGGTTACAGGCACGTCACAAAGCTTCACGTCACGTTTGTCAAGGATAAAGTAAACGGTCCCGGAATGTGAGCATCGTGCTGAAATAGGCGACGTGTTTTTATTTTGCAGCACGTTGTCATTTGAGCACATCCTAGCATGTTAAAGCGTCTTTCAGTCCCTTATAGAAGTTATAGCATGAAATGCAAGCAGATATTTAAGGTAAGCCGTATTCAGCTAGGCTTTTGCATTCCTACAGTGATGGTACACGTTTATAATTGCAAATTTTTTTGCCCAGTTTTCATGTTAAACGCCTGGTCTGGGTCTGTTTTTTTTTAACTCGGTCTCTTTCACCCATAAGCAAATCTCATTACATAAGTTCAGCAATTTTTTTTATTGCATCCTGTCCAACCCAAGTGCATACATTTTAGTATAGTCTTCATACTGAATGAAAAAGGCAGAATCAGTCCTGCCCCATGTGTAATTTAAGTTGGCCCTGTTGCTTCTATGGCACAATCTTACAAGTAAAAACTTGCACATTCATCGGTCCCACGTTCAATGACCCTCAACGCCTTTCTGGACCTGATCTGCAGTCACACACATGCTTGTAATGGACTCTGTTCCACATATCTGACTGGTAACCCAAAGTGACCTATTTCTGTGCCTATTTAAAGGATGGCCTGCAAGGACACTTTTAGTTCAGCTTTCTTCCCCGGCCTTCCAAGCTCCAAACTGCCTGCAAGTGACTGGAGCTCTGCAACAGCCATGACTGCTTCACCTTGTGTCCTTTATCGGCCCACGAGCATGCTGACCTGTGATTGGATGATGGTTCTGTTACACCACACCTGCATGAGTGCGCTGCCATGCTCCTGATTTGCTGTGCTACACTCCCAGTTCAAAGCAATAGAATGGCGTCGCTAACGTGTGAACGCCGGGTTAAGCCCTACAGTAAGTGCACCCTCATAATGCATGCATTATGCATTCATAGAACATCCAGTGCACCTTCATAATGCATTTATAGTGCATTCATAGGCAGCATTTAAGTATATCTTATTCTAACATACTTCAACAGTTTACATTAATGACAAACATTATACGATTATAAAGTTTTTTATCATATAATGTTCGTTATTAATGTATATTAAAACTGTTAAGATATGTCTTGATTTTCTGGTATATTTTTGTGAAACATTCATAAGCAACATGTAAGTATATCAACATACCGCATTAAGATATGTTCATATGTTGATATACTTACATGTTGCTTATGAATGTTTTACCAATGCATTATGAAGGAACACTGAATGCTCTACGAATGCATTATAAAGGCATTATGAGGGTGCAGTTAATGTAAAGCGTTATTGAACGTTGTGATCTAAAGCTGCAGAAACCTGCGCTTTATTTTCTTTTTCCCATGTTGGCCTGCCTTAATGACAGTCCTTTCACTGGATCACAAAGACATAAAGTTACTATACGGAAGGCTATTTGGTTATGTTTAGATATAATCTGAAGTTTATTGCCTATGGGAGCAACCTGTATGAAGTGACTGTGAGTGGCTGTAATCTCAGTGCTTACAAATGTGGGAGGATTGCAATTGTGACTGCATGGATCTAGGACCTTCTGCTGTCCCCCAAAGGGTCTGGCCCTAGCAGCCCCGGCCATGTTGGACTAAGGCCTGTAACAGCTGCCCCCAACCCCCATGAACGGTAGAGAAAACTCAAGCCACTGCCCACGGCAGCACATAGCTATGAGTGTCTTCATTGGCTAAATATAGCTGCAGTTTAATGTTGGCCTGGCCATGCCTGAATGTGAAAAACAGTTCATTTATGCTGTCAGCTTGAGGTTTCAGAGGGGAACAAGGCTGAAATGTTGCAGGAACTCTTTGGCGAGCTGCACTTCTCATAAAACAAGACCCATTGTTTTAGCTGTATTCTCAGACAGCAGAACAGCTACCAGTGACGGTTACTGTCGAGCAAACAAATGATTTGTTTTCTGCATTTTTACTCATAAGCCTTTAATTTCTGGAGCACAAGGTCAATGTAACTTTTTTATTCCTTTCAACAATATCACATTCTCAAAATGTGCTCTCCTACAATTCCCTTCAGAACGTTCTGGAAAAGAATCCAGGATTACTGCACCTACTGCCAGCTGGATGTGAAGCACAATCGCTGTGGACTCTGCTGATGTCAGCACATACTGGGCAGTGGCTTCTGTGTATAAGCCTTGTATAGCTGCAGCACCTGTAGTCTGTGCTGGGCCACAGTCACAGGGCGTTTCACTGCAGGCATGTGCACAGCAGACAGTCCAGATAACATGCCCTCCATAGGAGAGTTTCATATGGAGAATTCAAAGCAGAGAATATTGCGTGAGCCATGTAAAGGAAGAAAAAATATTTTGAAACGAGAATCATAGTTTGCTAAAGCTGAACTTTAGAAACAAATGCAGCTACAGTATTCTGCCTTAAAATTAATGGAAATTATACTTCATAACACAGCTGTTTTTGTTGCTTTTAACAAACAGCTGTTGTCTTATGTTTTCCAAAATAGCTCTTGTCGAAGCTCATATTCAAAGCAGGTGGCAATGATGCATTTCTTTGTGAGGGCTTTGGATAGGGTGAAACTGCAGCTGCTGTACAACATTACTGTTATGGACACCTGAAAACAGGTGTTAGAAGACATGAAATGATTGCAAATGGACATTAAACTTGAGCAACCATCTTAAGCTTATGGGAGTTTTACTTACACAATAATGCTATGAGACCAGAATGAAAAATGATTAGTTCAAAGAGATAACCAATCAGATTGGAGGTCGGACCAACTACTCAGATGTCTGGGCCCTGGCTCGTCTAGTTGCTTGGACACACCTATCCTACAATTTGATTGGTTATCTCTCTGAACCAACCATTTTTCGTTCTGCCCTCAGAGCATTTTGTGTAAGTAAAACTCCCACAAGCACATCGCAAGATCAAGATTAAGATAGATTAAGATTTACTTTATTGATCCCAGTGGAGAATTCTTTTAGGAATAGCTTAGGATGACATGGTTTTGGTTGGTTGGCTCAGATGGGGTTGCTTTGCATGTGCATGATGACATATTTGCCGATGTTTCCTACTTGTGCTGTTGAGTGACATGGTTCTTTTCTACCACTACATTGACTCTGCCCACCTACTACCCTCCCATAGCTGAGCGAGCCCTGGACACCATGAACTTCGATGTGGTCAAAGGGAAACCTATTCGAATCATGTGGTCTCAAAGAGACCCTTCACTCAGGAAATCTGGGGTGGGAAACGTCTTCATCAAAAACCTGGACAAGTCAATTGACAACAAGGCGCTTTATGACACATTCTCTGCCTTTGGGAACATCCTTTCTTGCAAGGTATGTCACTGAGTTTGGGTGCACTTCTGCTAGTGTGGATTGGAGAGTAGGCAGTAGAAAGGCGACTTAATTATTTTCCCCCTGAGGTCCAGATTCCATCAGCCACACAAAGTTCTTAGGGGTATTCCTTTCAGTAAATTTCACCTACAAAGGAGGTCCCACGGTCCAGACCACATTGTATTTCAGTTTGAATGTGGTCCGCCATTTGAGTACCTTTACTGGACCTTCACAACACCTACAACAGTCCAATATGAGGCATTAGACAGCTATAAGTTTAGCATATGAGGGCATATCAGTTAATGATACTGCTGAAAAATGTCTGAGATGACCACTCTGAAAATGGTGATTCTGGGAGTGAAAGTGGAGGTAAAAGCATTGATCAGGTGCTGTGTAGGTACCTAACGACCGCAAGTGGAGCACCATCATCTCTGTGGTGTTAGACTGAGGTCTGCAGCTGTATGTGCCTTCAGTGACAGGCAGAGGCTACATCAGTGGTCAGACTGTCTGCTTATCTCACCTTGTGTTCCCAGACGGCTCAGTGCCAGAAATTGGGTAATATTAGAACAACATATTAGTCCTGGGTTTGAGACATAATGTCATAATGAGGTTTTTACTGGAAGAATGGAATATTGATGAGGTAATGACAGAGGGTAGGTTGAGGTCCTCTCTTGTCCCTTAGTGGTGGCATGTTTGATCTTTTACCCCTATTTAGGTGTGCTTGTTCTTGAACACAGAACAGGACCTATTAGCCAACAGATCTCTTTTTTCCTAAAAGGTCGTGTGTGATGAGAATGGATCAAAAGGATATGCATTCGTGCATTTTGAGACACAGGATGCAGCTGACCGCGCCATTGAGAAGATGAACGGCATGCTGCTTAACGACCGCAAGGTGTGAGTGTCCTGCAGCTGTGTACTGGGCAGCTCTAACCCTACACTTTCAAGGATCAGCTGAGTACTGGGCGGCTCTAAGCCTGCATTTACGAGAATCAGCTGAGTACTGGGCGGCTCTAACCCTGCATTTACGAGGATCAGCTAAGTACTGGGGGGCTCGAGGCCTGCATTTATGCTGATCAGCTGAGTACTAGGGGGCTCGAGGCCTGCACTTAAGATGATCAGTTGAGTACTGGGGGACTCTAGGCCTGCATTTATGATGATCAGCCATGTACTGGGGGGCTTGTGGCCTGCACTTATGATGATCAGCTGAGTACTCTGGGGCTCAAGGCCTGCACTTATGATGATCAGCCATGTACTGGGGGGCTCGAGGCCTGCACTTATGATGATCAGCTGAGTACTGGGGGGCTCGAGGCCTGCACTTACGATGATCAGCTGAGTACTGGGGGGCTCAAGGCCTGTACTTACGATTATCAGCTGAGTACTGGGGAGCTCTAGGCCTGCACTTACAATGATCAGCTGAGTACTGGGGGTTCCAGGCCTGTACTTATGTACTTATGTAATGATATGGATCATTCCTTCTATCTCCTACTCAATAATGTCAAAAACAATTGCAAATGGAGAACAGCCAGTGCATGCAAGTCTGTGAGCCTCAGTGATGAGTGCGTGGTACTCAGCATGGTGTTTACACGGTTATGCCATTGTCTCATTTGCACTGCATGTTTTTACATATTGTATGGAGGCAGCAGAAGGTCCTGTTTGTTGAGGTGACCCTCAGCAATCCTCAAGCTGTCCTTCTGTCTGCTGTCTGTCTGTGTAATCCCAGTTGTGTGTTTTAGTGATGGATGGAGTGCAGAAATGCAATGCTGGAGTTACGGAATGGGAAAGGCCTGCATAGCAGGTACAGTCTGACCCCAGCACAGGTATAGTCTGACCCCAGTGAGTCTCTCTAGAGGACCTTACTGTGGTCCTAATATCAGATCTTTATGTCTCCCTGTCTCATCACCCCAAGCATCAGAGGAGGATTTTTCTGTGGGCTGCGTTGTCAGTCTGTACGTAGCAGCATGTGACCTTGACATTCCGTTTGCCAGAATGTGCATTGTTTGTGCTGCTGTGATGCGTGTGTTCCGCCACCTTTCCAGTCCTTTCTTGCGTGAATGTAAATTCACTTTATTTAGTCCTGCTTAAGACTGAAGTCACTGCCGCTGCAATGCAGCAGCTGCACAGGCGGTTTATCATGATTATTTTTCTTTTAAACTTATTTTAATACTGTTCCTTTAAAAAAGTAGAAATAGTCTTTGAAACTGATTCTGTTGAGCTGGACAGTTATGTTGGATCGTTTTTCAAATTTCCAGGTTTGTGGGACGTTTCAAATCTCGAAAGGAGAGGGAGGCAGAGCTGGGAGCCAAAGCCAAGGAATTTACCAATGTATACATAAAAAACTTTGGGGAGGATATGGATGACAACAGGCTGAAGGAGTTGTTTGACAAGTATGGTAAGTCCTGGCGGGAGAAGCTAGTGCAGAGACCGGTTCACAATTCTTCCCATACCGCAAAAATATATTCATGAATGCACTAAAACATGGTATGGCTATCAGCTGAAGTGGTATGGCACACGATTCACTTTGCCCAGCACGAGAAAGGCCAAGCAAAGGGCGCTGCTCAATGCCCTTGTTAACCTTCCACTTGTACTTTTGCCAGGAAAAACACTCAGTGTGAAAGTGATGACCGATCCGATGGGAAAATCGAGAGGCTTTGGCTTTGTAAGCTATGAGAAGCATGAAGATGCTAACAAGGTACATTAGTTGTTCTGTACCTACTGAAGGAGGGTTGTGGGCTAAGGAGACGAAGGCGTTGCTACCGAACAGCACAGCTTCAAATCTGACTCTTAATCCAGACCCATAGTCAATAAATCTGCTGGCTGTTTGACTTTGATGGTGTTATTTCAGATAGGAAATGTATGTAAGCAAGTGGGTGGTAACTGGTGCTTAGCTATGCAAAGATGGTGACTTAGGTGGCAGAAACAGGGCTCCACAGCTTGACCCAGATGGTTGGGTGTCTTCAATGACGGCGCAGGCTGTGGAGGAGATGAACGGCACAGAACTCAATGGCAAGACTGTGTTTGTGGGCCGTGCCCAGAAGAAGATGGAGCGGCAGGCGGAACTGAAGAGGAAATTTGAACAACTAAAGCAGGAGAGGCTCAGTCGCTATCAGGTATCACATTAAACATTAACATTTTAATATATGTTAAAAAGGCATGTATTACCCAGAATGGGTTTCATCTTCTAACGTCACAATTGCCTGGCAAGAGTGTGATTAGCGTGTGTTTTCACAGATGTCTAACAGTGATCTCGTTCTGCGTTTAGGGTGTCAACCTTTACATCAAGAACCTAGATGACACTATTGATGATGAGAAACTGCGCAAAGAGTTTTCCCCATTTGGATCCATCACTAGTGCTAAGGTGAGGTGAACTGTTTGACCTGCAGGCATGTGTCTGAGTTGGTGGCTTCAGAAAGCAGGGGAGAGTAGCCCAGACAGAGTTGAGATTTTGGTCAGCTGCTCCTTGTTTCACAAGCTGCCTCACCCTAGGTGATGCTGGAAGATGGCCGGTCCAAGGGGTTTGGGTTTGTGTGCTTCTCATCTCCTGAGGAAGCCACAAAGGCTGTGACAGAGATGAATGGGCGCATCGTGGGCTCCAAGCCATTGTATGTGGCTCTGGCACAGCGCAAAGAGGAACGCAAAGCCCACCTCACCAACCAATACATGCAGCGCATTGCGGGCATGCGGGCAATGCCTGCTAATGCCATCATCAACCAGTTCCAGCCGGCCAGTGGCTACTTCATGCCTGCCGTTCCACAGGTGAGTTAAACCTGAGTCATGGTTCAGCCATTTTATGTCTTCCATTAAAAATTGTCTTTAAAAGAGCAGGTTCCCTCCTATAAATCCCTTACAGGCACAAAACAGGACAACTTACTATGCCCCTAATCAGCTGGCACAGATGCGACCTAACCCTCGCTGGCAGCAGCAAGGAGGTCGAGCCCAAGGTGAGAGGGCCGACCTTCATTCTAAAGATGCTTGCAGATGCCCAGAATGCTGAAGAGGTGCTGATCTGTGTATCTGTATTTCCCAGGTGGATTTCAGGGCATCCCCAATTCACTGCGTCAGGCTGGTCCACGTGCCAACCTGCGGCACCTCACACCAAGCACTAATTCACAGAGCCCTCGGGGTATGCCAGCTGGGGCTCAGAGAGTGGGTGAGTAGGAAGTGCAGGGAAACTAGCTTGGCATAGGGTGCAAAAAGAGCTACAGAGAGTGGATTGTGACTGTGGACATAAAGAATAACCTGGAGGAAGCTGTTCGACTGGTAGAGCTACTTCACCTTAGTACTAGTCTACAGTCTTACATTTATTGTTTTTTCCTCCGTGTACCCACTGTAATGTTCACATTTGCCACCATCATGGAAAAGAGGCGAACTGACCCTGATTGAGTCTCATTTTCCTTTCCACTAGGAGGCAGCAGTCAGCCGCTGGGTCCGCGGCCTAGCATGGGCATACCCAGCCCACGTGCAGTGCCACCCTACAAGTATGCCACCGGCGTGCGGAGCACACAGAACCAGGTGGTGCAGCCTGTGGCCCTGCAGCAGGTAAGCGCAGCTGGGCCAGTAGCTTTGAGACTCACATACACTTCCTACAGCTGACATACAGCTGTGGACCCTACACTGTAGCCTGATGTGCACCTCCCCAGAAATGTAACTACACGTCATGGTGATGCAGACCACAAGGACTGTGATTGGTCCACTTGGTAGCATTCCTTTTTTATGGGAGCAAAGACAGTGTACATCCCAGACGTACTTATACTGCAGATTGAAACGGAGGCATTATTTATATCTAGCCTTAAATAATCCACCCTCAGCATCACAGCAACAGGTGTACAAAACACTCAGGATGACAGCGCCAATTTCACTTACCTCCATTACATTTAATCGTACTTTACAAGACTAAAAAAAAAACAAGAATTAGTATAGATACTAACTTTAGAAAGGAAAATGCATAACAAGTGTTGCAGCTTAGCATTTCCACAAATTTGTCTATGGGAAGTTTCCTTCCTTCAGGACTCGATAAATGGATACTTTGTTATATGCTTGTTTTCTGTTTCAGTTGCATAATTCAACAATTAAATATATTGCAGGGAGGGAAGACAATAAATACAACATCCACACCTATGTATCACTGATACTGAATGACAGACACACCAGTGCACAAATATAAATGCTCGCAACAGCATAAGCCACTTGCGTAAGTCATGGCACCTTTTAGCCTTTAATGGCGTTCGCAGACAGCGCACAGAACCTGACCGTGACCTCTGTCCTCAGCCGCAAGCCGCCGTTCACGTCCAAGGCCAGGAGCCTCTAACTGCCTCCATGCTGGCTGCAGCCCCACCTCAGGAACAGAAACAGATGCTGGGTGAGTGACAGCAGATACCATAAAGGCTGTGGTGTGAGCAGGGGTGGCAGCTACCATATGAAGGGACAATTGTATGACTTATTTTTCTATTTCGGTTTGTTTCTAACAATGTCTTCTGTCCCGTTCCTTAACCTACTAGGTGAGCGCTTGTTCCCCCTGATCCAAGCGATGCACCCCAGCCTGGCCGGGAAGATTACTGGAATGCTTCTGGAGATTGACAACTCCGAGTTACTACATATGCTCGAGTCCCATGAATCTCTACGTTCCAAGGTAAAAGCAACACTTTGTCTGGACACCGTGTGTAGGAGGTGAGGGGTCGGCTTTACCCGGATGCCGTGCCTGGGAGGTGAGGGGTCGGCTTTACACGGATGCCGTGCGTGGGAGGTGAGGGGTCGGCTTTACACGGATGCCGTGCGTGGGAGGTGAGGGGTCGGCTTTACTCGGATGCCGTGCGTGGGAAGTGAGGGGTCGGCTTTACCCGGATGCCGTGCCTGGGAGGTGAGGGGTCGGCTTTTCCCGGATGCCGTGCCTGGGAGGTGAGGGGTCGGCTTTTCCCGGATGCATAGGGTTTCCAGGTCAGCATGGATTCCTGCTGCAGATTATCAGGTGTGTGCCTTTCCCATCTGTATTGCATTCATGCTGTCCAGGTGGAGGAGGCTGTTGCTGTACTTCAGGCTCACCAAGCCAAGAAGGACGCCACCCAGAAAGCGGGGGTTCTCGCTGCAGCCAGCACGGCTCCCCCTTCATGACACCTCTCTGGCAGCGGAGGTGCGTATTTCCTGCACATTGTCCACAAGGCCGTACTTACCTAGCTGACAGTCTCTGATCATGATTTTATCTTGTGGAAATTCTGTTTAGGCTGCTGTTTGGGACACATCCCCTGACCATGTCCTGTTTTCCATTGGGTTCGTGGGCTGACATTGAGTGTTCAGGACATTGAGTGTTCAGTGACAATAGTCGTCATTCACTAATATCATGTTTTTTCTTAAATTTGTTCTTGATAAAGGTCTCAAGAAGGTCCTAAGAAGAGTCTATGTCAGAGTCATGACGTGTTCTTAAAATGCAGAATCATTCGCAAATTTGTTCGTATCATGATGAATCCCACTGTCCTTGTGAATTGAAAGCGTTCCCAGTTGTTACTAATTACCATGGGTAAACGACTCACCAATGCCC
>JABFEB020000011.1:129568-161668 GCA_019775895.2 Stomatorhinus ivindoensis
AGTGGGACGGGACAGGATTTCTTTCTATGGGAGTGGGACGGGACAGGAGTGAAAATCCACTCCCGTGTCATCCTCTAGTATGCAGTTTGGGGGACGCGGTGTGACCGTCACCGATATTAGGTCGGCCACGGGTGAATATAGCGAGGCAAGTGCTGCGGGTTAAATTTGTAGGGAATATAATTTTGGGCCGTCGATAGGGAGCCGCGGAGTGTATCGAGTGTTGAGAGTTGTGACTGTGGGCGGTACTTTCTCTGGAGGAGGACGGGGAGGCTGGCCATCCTTTTAAAATTTACTTTTGGTGTGCATGTTTTAGCCAAGGTCTGCAGCAGTGTTTGCTGAGAGCAAGTGATGGGGGCGATTCTTTTGGGCCCCACCGGTTCTCTGTACAATTTAAAAAAACAGCAACTGCAGAACTGTCAGTGCCTTCCTATGATACACCAGTACTTAAAGCATACCGCACTGAAGAAGCTGGCTGAGCTTCAGCTGGAGGTGCCACAGATGCCATTGATGTAGAAGGCTCTACCACTGCGCCCATTGATCTCTTCACATCTGCTGCTCATTCTGCAGTAAAGCCTCCTTACTGCTGCTTGGGAATTTGTGGGGCGGCAGAAAGCAACATTGATGAATGTGGGATCCGCACGAGTCAGGATGCTCATAACACTTATGGTCTCCAATACAGATATTTTTCCATAATCAGTCTTATCAGAATATTGGCAAGGTGAATGACCTCCTCATTTGCCAGTGTTGCTCTTTTTGACCGTAGGTCACTTTTGACCCTGACACTCTCTACAGTGGCCAGTTGGAAAGGATTGAGCATCTATACACTCTTTTATTGAGTGATACTCTTCAGATCTCAGGGTGGTAGCATTGGTTTTTAAATTGACCAGACTCCAGTGGCTACCTTTAGTTGACCAGTGCTGAAGAGGTGCTGTTCCAGCAAATGTCCACTTGAATCGGTTTTGAACTCGCATACCCATTTGTTCTTCAACCAGAGTCTGAGTCTTTCCTTGGCCTCTGGGCTAATTCTAAAATATGCCACCATCCTTCTCACCCTTGCTCTGATGAAATCACACACAGTGGATTGTTCAATTGCCCTTTTAACAATAAGGCTCTGAGCATGTGTAATATAGCTTGTGTGGTGGAGCTTCACAGTGATGGCACAGGGAATCATGTTGGCAGCAGCTTCCGTGACGAGACATCTCACCTTACCCTGGATACCCCAATCCTCCATAATTGATGTTTGTGCTGCAGACAAACATGCAATAGTGTGAGCTCCAGGGAATTTTCCTGCACCTAGGAGCACTGTGGCCAGTTCATGGGACTCATTGATGTAATGGCAGGTTATTTTGATAAATGCATCCATATGAAGTGAAGTCCACATGTCTGCTGTCAGGCTTATGGACAGACAGACAGACAGACACACACAGAAATATATCATGATGTCTGAATGTACCTTGACTACCTACTTCAGGTACTGGTGCCTTCTCTTCTCACAAAAATGTCTATGCATTAATGAGTTGTTATTGTGTGCCAGTTGCTGAAAGCAGATCAGACACTGGACCTGACATGATATATGAGATATTAATTAATTCAGGTACCGTTAAATGGGAGGAATTATATTGCTATTTTTATGACAGACCTTAGTTGTATGTAGCACAGCAAGATGTTCCCAAATATGAGACCAAATCTTTTCCTAGATTATTCAGTTATTATTTGTTACAATAACTTAAGTACACAGGAATGCCACAGGCTTTGGGGAACACTGCTTCGTATTTTTGACAGCAAGCTCCAGAGCTTCTGGCTCTCTGTTGCATCCTGCGTTAAAATGTGTTTGAATGTGTGCAGACAGTTACTGCGTGTTTTATACTCCGCTCTCTTAGCTGCTTCTGCTCCCTGTTTGTTTTGTCCTACAGTTTTTTGTAGTTCTTGTTTTCCCCATTTGTTCTTGACCCCTCGTGGTCCTTTATTTTGTGCCTTCCCCAATGTTCAGTTCCCTTATAAGCCACCAGTGGATCAGCACCTTCTTTTCTTGCCTGGTACATACCGCAGTAACGTAAATAAGAACATAGACCATCACCGCTGGTTCTGGTTCTGACCAGCATATGCTGTGTTTTGGTGCTGGTGGACCAGTATCATTAACAAAATACTGCAGGCAGACCAGTTTCATGTGCAGGTAGAAAAGCACAGCTATGCTGATCCAACTGCTACACCAGCACTAACCAATACAAAGCAGCATGGAAATCATGCTGGTTTATGCTGTTTTTTTCAGCAGGGGAGGAAAAGAGTTTGTTCGTGTTAGCATATGTTACATAAGATCCCAGAGTAGTCAGATGAGATATTTTAGTATAAACCTCTCTTCACTTTACTGAGAATTTCTAACATTAAACAGTTTTTGAGCATACACTACATATCAGCTATTGAATTAGTAAGATTCGACTGTATTGATTTAGGAGATGCAAAAAAGACATTATCCTACATTACTTATCTGGGTCCTGTATCACGAAGTCAGATTCCATGCTTAGCCGGATAACTTTCAGTATAAGTAGCTTTTCAATATCATGACCGTGGTTCTCTTTTATACATCATCACAGTAAATTCATACTACAGAGCTAAATGACTCCAGGGCAGGTTAGCTTTCAGGACCAGGATATATTACCTGATGGGCTTTCTCAAACTCTCGAAGGGGCGTGTCCATGAGAACCCTGTGAATTTCGTGAAGTTAGCCATATATTTGCTATTCAGTCTTCCAGCTGTAATATTTTTTTAAAAAGCAGGCCAGTTTTTAATCACAGACCTTTGACAGCCTGCTGGTCAAACGGGAAAAACAAAGGCAAGGCAGGGACTGATCCTGACACTATTCATAGTAAAATTCATATGATGTCATATCCTTATAGGACCGCTGACCTGGATGGCGAAATGAGTTACTCAATAAGCATACTTGTCTGTCCTTGTGTTTTTGTGTTACCGTTTCATGTCGTCTTCCTTTTCCTGAAGACCAGTTCTGATACTAAGAACAGAAGTACTGAGGAGAGTAAAAATCCCCTGATGTTGATCTTGCTCCACCCCAAATATCAAGAATACATTAGTTGGTATGATGAGGTTTAAATAAAATATGAGTGATCTACTTAAATGTCAACTATCTGTGCATTTTTGCCACACCATGTCTCCTTTGCTACAATTGCAGTGTTAGTTTTTCGATGAATTCATACTTGGCACAAGCAGACATTAAAATTTCTTTTTTCAGATGCGGAAAGTACGTAGTATTTTTGTGTGTCCATTTCCATGGCGAATCCCTTTTCAGTGATCCCCTGGTTATGGATTTTTGTTGTTCCCCGAGACTACGCTTCAGTTAGCATTAACATATTCAGACTTGAATAAACTTAATCCTCAAAATCAAAATCAGCATTTCTGGAACCTGATCATTATATTTATGTTGTTTCAGGCTCATTGAAGTTGGAGTTTAAATCAGGTTGAATCATAAAGCCGCTTTCTGGAGTACCTCCCAGATATGCACCTTAGGCAGATAAACACCAATTAGATATGTCTGAGAGTAGAAATGAACTTTGGTTAATGCTGGGTGTCAGTTCATGTCAATGGAACTGTCACCAATCAATACAATAAATAAGAGTTTAAGGGGCATGCTGTATGAGAGATTTAAAATTTCAGTTAAAAATTCTCATGATATTTGTTGCTTACACACTGGAACATGTGTGACATTGAGTCCCAAACCAGTCCCTACATACTCTGCCTCACTGCTCCACCTTCATTTGTACATTCCTGACACCCATCGCCATATTTAAGTGTCTCAAAACAAAACGGGAGTGGCCCATTACCGGATCACCAACTTTGGTCAGCTGGCTGAAGTGATTTTTTCAATTCGAGGCACACACATATGCATGCATTTACATGTAGGTAACAGGTTTATTACCTTGTAAATAGTCTGTAGGGTTTGCAAGCTACCACAATACTTTTGATGCAGTTAGTTTTAGGCTCATAATGGAATAATACAGATTTGCTGTAACATTTCTTGCGTGACTGTGAGAGTCTGAAGGCATGTCACTCCAGATACGTGAGTGTTGGCAGCCCTGTCATTGAGCCCTCATGAGGCAAGTCAGCAGTGACTCACACAACTTCACTACCCTGAAGTCCATCACTGCTGTATTGTTGTCCATTTGCTTGGTGTGTATTGCTACCACTGTTCTCAATTTAACCACCTCAATTTACCATCTGTTTCTCTGCCTTGCGACCCTTTCACCCACCCACACAGGTCACAACCTAGGCCACATTGTGACAGTCACCAAGTTAACTTCTTTGCTTTAATAGGGTGACGTTTTTGTGGGCTTTAAGGACAGGTCAGCAACAAATGAACTTGTATGACTGAGACGTTCAAAGGAGTCACTGTTCACCAAGAATATATGCTGCTAAACAGGCACATAGTGTCACGATTCACAGTTGAAGCGTGCCCGGATGCAGGTGGCGTGGAGTAGACAAGGCGCTGAGGCAGGTGAATTCAGGGAAACGGGGTTTATTGTCCAACACAGAAGGGTAAACGCCACGAAACATCACAATGACCGAACTGGGGATACGAACTCAGACGCAAACTAAATACAGAAGACTGACAGGGACCTAACAGGAAACAGCGGAATACAATCAAACTGAAGCACAACAGATGGTTTCAATCAGGATTGAACACAGGGAGCAAGGGGGGCGTGGCACACACGAGGATCGAACGGACACGTGGAGCGTGACACATAGGTAATAAGTAATAATAATATAAGCTGTTTACTCACATATTTCCCCACAAATATCATACGAAACCATTTCCAGCATACAACATAATTAAGTATACATTCAGTTATAACCTTTCAGTTATTAAGTTATATAAGTCCAGTTTTTGATGTTTTATATAAGGTGGTTATTTTATACTGTACATATTTTACTACATGTACATATTTAGCAGACGCTTTTGTCCAGAGAAATGTACAGTTGAGGCAAATAGCACATTACAAACATACAGCTGTCGAAGTCAGCGACTTCCAATGAAGGCAGATACAGTGGAAACGGTGCTCCAAAGCTCCATACAGCTGTCGAGAAGTCAGCGATTTCCAGTGAAGGCAGATACAGTGCAAACGGTGCTGCAAAGCTACATACAGCTGTCAAGAAGTCACCGACTTCCAGTGAAGGCATATACAGTGTAAACTGTGCTGCAAAGCTACAGCTACACAACCACACATATAACTATTAACAAGGTAAGAAATCAATGAGACTATGCTATGTTAATGCTGACTGCTGTCCCAGAAAGGGTGAGGCCATCTCAAATGTTTCTTTCTTTTTTTTCAACCCTAAACAATAACATGATACAAAAGGTACAAATGTTGGTCTTGATCTTAATACCCCCCACACCCCTATTCCCTTTAATACAAAGTAAAATCCATCCATCCATCCATTATCTATACGCGGTTATCCTACTGGGTCGCGGGGGGTCCGGAGCCTATCCGGAAGCAATGGGCATGAGGCAGGGAACAACCCTGGACGGGGGGCCAGCCAATCACAGGGCACACCCACACACCATTCAGACACACAGGCACACCTACAGGCAATTTAGTTACCTCAATTAGCCTCAGCATGTCTTTGGACTGTGGGGGGGAAACCGGAGTACCCGGAGGAAACCCCACGACGACACGGAGAACATGCAAACTCCAAAGTAAAATGTAGTAACTAAATAGTATGAACAATGAAAATATACAAATGAAATCAAAATAATTGAAAATAAATTTTAAAAAATAAATAATTACTTAACATTAAAATCTAATAAATGTAGTAGTCTCTGTAAATTACTAATAATCATGAATATTGGGCTTTCGGATTTGAATGTGTTGCTGTGGGTAAGCAGTACCAAGGATCAATGGTCAGTCGCAGACTGTATTCAATTTCTTATTTATCAATTAATTAGTTAGTTAAGGGGCAGAGTTTTAATTTTTTCAAAAAGGGTGATCATGAGTCCCCAGTTTTTGGTAATTTTTTTAATTGAGCCTCTAATGCAGTATTTTATTTTCTCCAATTTTAAAAAGGATATTAGATCCCAGAGTCACACTGATGCAAGTGGTGGCTGTGTGGACTTCCATTCCAACTATATCCATCTTCATACAAGAAGAGAGGCAAAACAGAAAGCATTCTGAGCTGTACTCGTCAATCTCAAATGTTTCTTGAGAAAATTCCTTCAGGTTCAGTACATAGGTCCTGTTATGAGGGTAACTCAACATGAAATTAACCTGTAATGAAGGTGGAGTATCGGGGCCATGGTTTGGGATCCGGCCCTAAGTATTATCAACTAAGTATTATCAACTTACGTCTGGGGTCATGTTCTTGATGTGAGGACGTAAGTCAATCTCAGCGTGCCTTGAGCATTATAGGCGAGAGCTCAAATATTATGTGCATGTATTTAGCTATACCTCTAAAACTGATATTTGATGCAGTGGCGCCTCCTGTCGGTATTCTAAAAGATAGCTGACTGGATAGGTCAAGCAGGCTAGGGATACTGACTTTCACGGAACTATGCAAGTGTCATAGTTAATTTCTGCTAAAATTCATGTGATTCTGTTAAAAGTCATGTGATCCAGTCATTAGCTGGAATAAAGCAAAGATATGGGTGTTGCACATGATTTTGCTTAAATCATGACTGGGTGCCACATATCTGGGAATTAAGCCCTTTGCGTGTATTTTTTCACAAACGGTGAATAATCTGGCGCGACCCTGTATTTAGTATCAAACACGAATAACTCATGAATCTAACGTGAATAACTCAAGTAGGGACACAGCGATGCTCAGCACATGTTGGATAAAAGGGTGATTCTGTCCCGTGCCCGTTAACCCTTCACACCACAAATTTCTGGTACTAGTCTGTCTTTGACGATCTTTCGGAGCTCTGTGATGATTGCTGCACTGAGAGCGGTGTACGCTTGGGTTTGGGTTGTTTGGGACTGTATTTTTGTGTTTGTGTGCTAGTACAGTTTACGTGGGTGACCGTTTTTTCGGTCAGCGTGAGTGCTTGTCTGTCCTTGTTGATCAACAGCGCGAGTGTCACGGACAGTGAATTGCTACTACGTGTGTCTCGTGAGCGGCGCTTCTGTCCGCGTAGCTTCACATTAAACACCTACAGGGTAATATTATCTAACACCGGTAATGTCATCTAACACCAGTAACGTTAACTCGGAAAAGGACAGCTTCTCCTGAGCTTTGCTCGGTCGCCAGTCGGAGTCGGGAGGACATTTTCCACTTTTTTTCGCTCCGGTAGTAGCCTGCAGTGAGAGGTTTTTTGTGTTTTTTCGGCCTCCCAAGAGCAACTTCTCTTTATTTTAACTTTACATTGTTCAGTAGGAAGTTATTCTCTGGTAAGTAATAGTTATTTTGGCTATTTTAAAAGTTTAATTAAAAAGTTTTTTTTAATCTCTCTGACCATATTGGATAATTAAAAAGTTCAATTTTAACGTAATTTAACGTAACGTTATTGTCCTTTATTGTATTAACTATACCTTAATTAAATCAACTATACGTTAAATACTCAATATAAATATACTGGGCTGGGATCATAGTGAGACAGTTAATTATGGGGTCAGCTCAGTGTTGCATTTGCAAGATGTTTGCCCTTCTGGATGTTTGTGTCCGGTTGGACTTCATCTATGAATGATGTAAGTGGACTCACTCATGGTTCAGGTTTGTAATCTTGAGGAGCAATTGGCTCTCATCCGACATGGCATTAGAATAGAGAGTTAATAGGCCTTTTAGGGAGACAATGTGTACATCACAAACGGGGAGGGGGAGAATGAAGAACAGGTAAGTCGAGACAGCCGTAGGTCATAGACATAAGAAAGGGCGTACACAGTTTACAGAGGCGGCATCACCTGAAGTGACTGTGTCTAACTGCTTTCAGGTGCTTTAGAGCCAGAAGAGACTGGGGAGGCAGGTGGGCCCTTGTGCACTGAGGAGCCCCCTCCCCTGAGGAGGGAGGTTGTGGTAGTAGGGGATTCAGTCATTAGAGGTGTAGACAGTTATGAGTGCACACGTGATGGAGGGTCCCGTACGGTGTCTTGCCTGCCTGGTGACCAGGTAGGGGACCTTCCGGATTGTGTGCACAGGCTATTGGCCCCAGCTGGGGTGGATCCAGTGGTCACGGTGCAGCGACGTTCTGCAGGAAAAAAATTCTATAAATCACAGTTAAGCCTAGAAGCAGAACATCCAAGGTGGTATTCTCTGGACTACTTCCTGTGCCACGGGTGAGCCAGGCTAAGCTAGCTGAGATAAGGAGATTAAATGTGTGGCTAAAAGGGTGGTGTACAAAGGAGGGGTTCAGGTTTATGGGGCACTGGAAGACCTTCTGGAACAGGTGGGACCTGTTCAAGCTGGACGGATTGCATCTGAACCAGAGGGGAACCAGTGTATTGGGGAGGCATATGTGTAGAGTATTTGAGGAGTGTTTAAACTAAGGACTGGGGGGGCAGGGAGGTTAGTTAAAAATATAGGCGGGGGGAGATGGAAAGCCTCAAATAATAATGAAAGTGAGCACTGTAAAAGGCCTACCATTTGTGGTCTGTACTTAAACACTAGTGGCCAGTTTCCCAGTCAAGGGTTAAGCCTAAGGCTAGACTAGCTTTGAGTTACAATGGTGAATCTCCATTGAAATGGCAATTTAGTCCAAGACTAGTCTTAATCCTTGTTCGGGAAACCGGCCCTAGGAGTATTAGAAACAAAATTCATGGTTTAGAGGCTTTTATTTCATGAGACTCTTACAACATTATAGGAATAACAGAAACATGATTGAGTGACAATGATGGTGAACAATATAATATGGATGGTTACACGTTGTTCTGTAGAGACCAGATAGGCAAGAAGGGAGGTAGTGTTGCAGTATATGTAAAAGAGAACTTTCAGGCAAGGGAGCTCACTGATAAAAATAAAAGTACAGAAGCTGTATGTGTAAAACTAGATGCTAAAAACTCAGATGGCCTAATTGTTGGTGTTTGTTATATAGCACTTCACGTAGTTGTGGAGGAAAGCAGAATGTTATACAACGATATCAGGATTATGAGTATTAAAAATTATGTGGTAGTTATAGGTGATATTAATTTACTTGGGATACAGTGGGACATAGTCTCTGGCTCTACTGTAAATGAATTAGTACAGGATTGCTTTTTTATTCCGTTGGTTAAAAACCTGACCAGGGGAGAAGCCATTGCCGATCTTGTTTTCTGTGATAACTAGGATAGGATTGGAAAATTTGAGGTTAGAAAATTTGAACCACTGGACAGTAGTGATCTTAACATGGTTAAATTTGTAAGAGCAAAAGTCCAAAACAAAAATATACAGTGTTAGGAAGGCTAACTTTAATGGTATGACACTGAAACTAGAAACTGTATGGTGTTAAATAACAAAACTGTTGAAGAGGAATGGGAATTTTTTTAAAGCATATTATTGTAAGCCCAACAGGACTTCATACCTGTTTCCAGCAAAACTAAATGAAGGAAACTGCAGCCAAGGGGGTTTACTAGTGAAATTAAGAATAAAATCAAGAGGAAAAGGGCCATGTTACAAAAATTGGAAATAACTAGATGTCGGAATAAAGCAGGAGTATCTAAGTCTACAGATTGAGTTGAATAATATTAGACTCGCTTAGAGTAAAGCCGAAAGGAAGATTGCATAGGAGGCTAAGGATGACATTAAAAGTTTCTTTCAATATTTTACCTCCAAAAGCACTCTAAAAGCTGAAATCGCTACTCTGCAAGATAATAAGGGTCTTGTGATTGAAAATTAAATTGGTACAGTTAATGAGTTTAATTATTGTTTTGCATGGGTATTTACTGTAGTGGATACAAGTAACATACCGACTCTTATTAATAATCCAGCGTTGTGACTAATATATGTATAATTGAAGCTGATGTGCTACAAATTCTAGCTAAGCTAAAAAATAAATAAATCACAGGGCCTTGATGGCATCTTGCCTATAATTTAAAAAAAGATGAGGGATATTATTTGCCGACCTTTAACTTTATTATTTCAGAAATCCTTGTCTCCTGGTTTGGTACTGTTTGATTGGAAGCCTTATAAAATAACGCCCATATTCAAAAAAGGAGATAGAAGTAATCCAACAAACTATAGGCCAATTAGTTTAACTTGCATAACTGGAAAAGTAATGGAAGCTATAATCCAAGCAAAAATGGTAGATTACCTGGATTCAAATAGCATTCTGAGGGATAGCCAACATGGATTTAGGAGAGGTACATCCTGTTTCACTAATCTACTTGAGGTCTTTGAGGAAGCTAAAAGAGAAATTGATCACAAAAAGGCTTACAGTGTGATCTGTTTAAATTTCCAAAGGGCCTTTGATGTTGTCCCTCATAAACAGCTTCTTAAGCTCAAAGCAGCTGTGATTTTAGGAACTGTAGCAGCTTGGATTGAAAACTGGTTAACAGACAGGAAGCAGCAGGTAATTATTAGAGGCACAATGTCATAGTGGGTCTGCGTTCATAGTTGGGTACCGCAGGGTTCAATCTTAGGACCACTGTTCCTAATTTACATTAATGATATTGACACCAATACATACAGCAAACTGGTTAATTTTGCAGGCAACACCAAGGTGGGTAGTGTAATCGATACTGAACTAGCAACACAGAAGCTACAGCAGGATCTTGATTTAATTAGTGACTGGGCTGATACCTGGCAGATGAAATTTAACATAGATAAATGTAAGGTAATCCATGCAGGGAGCAGAAATATAAAGTACAGATATTTTATGACTTCCACTGAATTAAAGGTAGCTGATTATGGGAAAGACCTTATTATGTATGTTGATGCTTCCATGTCCCACTCTCGCCAATGTGGGGAAGTAATACATAAGGCCAGTCGGATGTTGGGTTACATCTCTAGGTGTGTGCTGATGCTATGATTATACAATTCCTTAGTAAGACCCCACCTAGAATATTGTGTGCAGGTTTGGTCACCTTACCTTAAAAAGGACATTGCTGTCTTAGAAACGGTTCGATGTAGGGCTACAAGAATGATTCCTGGACTTAGAGGAATGTCTTACGAGGAGAGGTTAGCTGAGCTGAATTTGTTCAGACTAAGGAGGGACTTATCTCAGGTATATGAGATTCTAACAGCTGTTCAACCAAATAGTTACTTCAGTATTAGTTCAAATACAAGAACTTGTGGCCATAGGTGGAAATTAGCAGGAGAACATTTTAGACTGGATTTGAGAAAGCATTTCCTTACACAGCATGTAGTTAGAGTATGGAATAGTCTTCCTGTTAGTGTAGTACAAGCAAAAATCTTGGGTTCCTTTAAATCAGAGCTACATAAGATTATAACAACTGAGCCTAATGAATTTCTGTTAGCTAGCTAGTTAACGTTAGCTGATTTGACTGTGTTTCAGCAGTTTCAGTAGATGCCATAACGTCATGTTTTTCCCAAATGATACACAGAATTTTTTTGTCAGACTTTTATGTGAAATGGCTTGAAAAATAGTGCATATAGCTGCTGAAAATGGGGAAAGTCTCCACAGTGGAGCATGCCCCTGGAGCCTGTATTTCAGCTAAGAGCTGAATGTTTACAGTGTCTGGCTCCACCCCTGATCTACATCAGTGACTGACATGACAACACACTCATTCAGCAGGCACACAAATAAAGTAAGTTTGGGGTCAGACAGCAGAGCCAACCAGTCGCTGTAGGAGTGTGGTTAGGGACTCGCTAAAGGGCCCCTCAGTGACATGAGTCAGCAACCAGATTAAACCCCAACAACCCCCCACCATCACACACACACACACACACAACATTCCAAAAATCCAATTAGCACAATAATCTACAGGTGAAAATTTTGCAGTTAATTTCATATAAATAGACAATAAACCAACAAGCCTCACCCGCAAAACCTCATTTTCCACAGAAGGCAGTTCTGCTAAACAAAGTGCCTTTTTATTTTTTAACACATTTAATTTGGTTTAGTATGCTGAAGTCCTTTGTCATATACATTATTATTAATTGTTACCCCATAGTACAAAGTGTTTTTCCATTAAAGCCAAAAAAAGAAATTGCTGGATGATCATTTCTTTTGTGTTCTTTTTTGGGTCTGCTAATTAGGTTTAATCAACATAAACATTAATATGTACAACTGCTGAAGGTAAAACAATGTAAATAGTCATTTCAGCAGCAGCCCAAAAGAAAAGTGCATATTTGTGACAAGAAAAATAGCTTTGTGTTATTTAAAGGACACATAGACAGAGAATATTCCTGCAGTGGTTCATAGTCTGACCACTACAGTGACCTAATCAAGCATAAGACCCAAATTCGGAGGAACAAAAGTTAAGTTATTATTGAGAACTTGCTCTATACATCTCAGAAAATGTTCCAAAATAAAGTTACAGCATGAAAAATGCCACCTGCACTTAGGCCACAGGCAGCCCCAGAACTCCTTATTTAGAACATGGAGACTTTTTCCTCTACTTGTGCTTGTCCACTGCAATGACTGCCGGAGTCACGGCTGTAGGCGATGCACTGCCTGTGAGCAGACATCACATCAATGTTCATGGATAATAGTAGATGAAATAACTGCTTCTCTTTTGTAAGATGTGGCATCTTCCCACTTCTTAACCTTTTCAGATGGCCATTTCCAAAGGAAAATATCATAAACCACTTACTCACCTTACAGTCCCCACTCCAACAGCATGTTGAGGAATTACATTTTCATCCATCCTTTACATTTCCTGTACCCGCTTCTACTATTCAGAGTCACAGGGGGTCCGGAGCCTATCCCAGAAACTACAGGTGCAATGCAGGGAACCCTAACCCAGGAAGGGCACCAACCCATCGCAGGGCACACTCGCATGCCATTCACTCACACATGCACACCTATGAGCAATTTGGTAAGTCCAATTAACTTGTGAATGTTTTTGGACTGTGGGGGGAAACTGGAGTACCCAGAGGAGACAAAATGGGGAGAACATGCAAACTCCACACACATGAAACCATGGCCCCTGAGGTCTACCACTGTGCCACCCAAAAATACATTTCTTTTTAGAAAATCTTTCCCAGATTAAGTACTGTAGGTGACACATTGGCCTTGAGTAGACTGGGAAGCTGAATTTTTCGATACTCACTTCCTGCGCTGCCACCCTTTGGTTATCCTTGCAGTTTGGCTGTTTTCTCTTGCTCTTCTGCCCTGCTGACCTCAGCACTTGAGGCCAAGCCAGGTTTCATCTTGATCCCCAGCTTGTCTGAGCTGCAGGGGAAGTGTGCTGCTGGTTTCTTGGCAACAGGTGGTGGCACTTTGCTGGTTTCCAGGTGCCCCCCAAGGAAGTCAGAGCCCAGCCCCGCTGTTAAAGCTTTATCTAAATTTGACTGCTCCTCAGAGGATGACGGTGCCTGTATGATTGTCTTCTTAGTGGACTTAGAGAAGATGAAACTAGCAGTGCAGGCTGGCGATTTGTGCAGATCATTCCCTTCTGGTGAGTGTGGAGATGATGGGGAGGTGGGTATTGGGAGTTTGAGTCGAGCCATAGGCCCATCTCTTGTGGACATGGCCGCCGTCTTCATGCGGATGGCTTCCTGAAGCCGCATTGAGGGGGTATTGGCTGTAGCAGCAGTGGACTTATTTGCAGATACTAAAGTCATCACAGAGCATTGAGTAGGTACCAGCCTTGGCAGGTTAGATTTTATTGATGACTTTGCAGATGTCCTGGTGGGTGGAGTAGATGTTGGAGGCAAGATAAGTGCAGATGTAGCAGGCATTATGTTGGACTGAACAGGTGTCCCATTAGATGTGGCAGGATTTGTAGCAGAAACGAATGCTGCAGGTGTCACATTCAAAGAGACAGTCACTTGTGTTGTGGTGGGTGGGGTAAAGATGGGCAGACCTGAAGTCATGGGAGGTATAGCTATTGAGGGTAGCGCAGATGTTACAGCGGGCGGTGTGGGTATATCAGCGGGCATGATAGACTTTTTGGTGGCTGTTGTAGATGTTATATTTTGCAGAGTAGATACAGTGACAGGAGTTGCTATTGGGGGAGATGAAATTGTTGGCAATGGTGATGTTCCAGACAAGAACTTGTAGATTGGCTTCTTAAGTGCACATTGACCATCAGCACTGCTCTGTTCCTGAAGAGTTCCATTGACTCCAGAGCCACCTCCTTCTGGGCTGTCTGAAAACTGAATGTGGTTTGGTTGGATCTTCTGGAGGAGAGGGGGAGAGATGGAAAGGCTACAGTCCTCCTTTGGAAGAGGTATGCTCTTGCTGATTGTCACGAAGTCTTTGCACTTACAATCATGCTCTGGAGGCATCGTCTGATCTCTAGAACTAGTTTTCACCTCTTCAAGCAAAGGGGTTGCAAGGTGCATGTCAGATAATGGTGCTGATTGGCCTGAAGGTGGAGGTGGAGAAGTGCTACCCTCATAGGAAATATTAATAGTTGCTGCTGGAAGGATTGAATGTAGGGGTGAAGGAGGGATACTCTGTTGGGGAGCACTAAGGGGAGGTGCTGGAGGAATAATAACTGGGGCTGGAGGAAAGATATCTTCCTGTGGGATTTTAAGAGGGGATTCCTGAAGAATTGCAGCTGGAGGTGGAGGAGGGATATCTTCATGCGAGACGTTAGGAGGTTGTGCTGGCTGGATTGAAACTGGGGGTGGAGGAGGGATACTCTCCTGTGGACTGTTTAGGGGTAATGAGGGGGAGATTGTAAGTGGGCGTGGAAGAGGGGTGCCCTCCTGTGGGATGTTAAGGGCTGATGCCTGAGGGATTGTAATTGGGAGTAGAGGAGGGATACTGTCTTGAGGAACATCATTGGGTGATGCCTGAGGGACTGTAATAGGGGGTGGAGGAGGGAAACCCTCTTGAGGAACATCATTGGGTGATGCCTGAGGGACTGTAATAGGGGGTGGAGGAGGGAAACCCTCTTGGGGAACATCATAGGGTGCTGGCTGAGGCACTGTAATTGGGGGTGGAAGAGGGAAACCCTCTTGGGGAACATCATAGGGTGCTGCCAGAGGGACTGTAACCTGAGGTGGATGAGCACTACCCTCCTGTGGAATTTTATGGAGTGATGCACCCAGGATTGTAATTGGGGGTGGAGGTGGAATACTTTCCTGTGGGATGTTAAGGGGTGGTTCCAGAGGGATTGTAATTGGGGGTAGAGGCAAACCCTCTTGGGGAACATTAAGGGGGGCTGCTAGGAGGATTCTGACCGGGGGCAGAGGGATTTGCTCCTGAGTGATGTTAAGGGGTGGTGCCGGAGGGATTGTAACCGTGCGTGGAGGGATACACTCCTGAGTGATGTTAAGGGGTGGTGCCGGAGGGATTGTAACCGTGCGTGGAGGGATACACTCCTGAGTGATGTTAAGGGGTGGTGCCGGAGGGATTGTAACAGGGGGTGGAGGGATACGCTGCTGCGTGATGTTAAGGGGTGGTGCCAGAGGGATTGTAACTGGGGGTGGAGGGATACGCTGCTGAGTGATGTTAAGGGGTGGTGCCGGAGGGATTGTAACAGGGGGTGGAGGGATACGCTGCTGAGTGATGTTAAGGGGTGGTGCCGGAGGGATTGTAACTGGGGGTGGAGGGATACGCTGCTCAGTGATGTTAAGGGGTGGTGCCAGAGGAATTGTAACTGGGGGTGGAGGGATACGCTCCTGAGTGATGTTAAGGGGTGTTGCCGAAGGGATTATAACTGGAGGTGGAGGGATACGCTCCTGAGTGATGTTAAGGGGTGGTGTTGGATGCATTGAAGCTGGAGGTGAAGGTGGTGCTTGCTTTGGCGGCGGTGGGATATTTTCTGGGAATACAGTAAGAGGATGTGTGAGTGGGATCATGACTGGGGGTGGGGGTGGTGCTTGCTTTGGTGGGGGTGGAATATCCTCCAGAAGAAGTGGGATTGATATGGTCTCTGAGGGAAGGTGCACAATTGAGGACACTGGGGTATGTCTAGCAGCAGAAGGAGGAGGGGGCAGATGAGCTGGGGGAGGAGATGGGGGTGGGGAGACTGTGACTGGCCTGGGAACATCAACAGAGAGAATCTGCATAGACCTTCCATCCTGTAGAGAATCTAAAGTATCTACATTTGTTAGTGTGACTGAGGACTCCTTTGGTCCTGGAACTATGTTCATCCCCATCCTATGTCTTGAACCTTCTGTCACCTCCTCTGATTGCCCTCTGAGAGAAGGGCTACCTTTCTTGATCATTTTCATCGCTGGCTCCTTCTGGTGTGACTGTCGATATGCCTTTTCCTTTTTCTGAGCACCCAGGCTGAATATTCCTTTCCTTGGTGTCCTGGGGTGAGCCTGAGCTTCTTCGGGCTCTTTTTCATGTACTTTTAAGCTGTTCTCTTTTGAAACTTGTGGCAGGCTCCCTTTTTGAAGAACTGACTTTTTCTGCTCTATCTCCTGCATATCCGTACTCTTGGGCTTCCCTTCACAGACACTTTTTGAATCTCTAAGTATTAATGTCAGGTCCCCTTTGATGGAAGAGGAGGTGTTGTTTTCTCCTGAAGAAAAAGCTGTCATCCCGTTGTGGTAGAGTTCTCCATTTTGGGGGGAGGCAGCGTTGCTTTGTTGGTGCCATTCCTCTTGTACTGATGGTCTCCCGGCACTAAGACTACACAACATGCTCACGATGCGGCCGTTGTGCAGCCATGTCTCTGGGGGTGGACACAGAGGTGCCTGTACCTGTGGAGGTTGCGGGATGTCAAATAAATCCTTGAAGGCAACAGCAGCTGAGGGAGATGCAGCTTTATTTCCTGGGAATGAGATCACATAGGGGCAGCCTATTGTTGTGTCCTGGTAGGGTTCTGATATCGCAGACGATAGCTTAACTGGTGGCAGTTTAGCAGGCTGTGACTTTTGGTTTCTAGGGCACCCAGGGTTCGTACCCTTCGTGGGTGTGCCATCTTGGTCGGTGTAACCACTGTTGGGAGACCCAGTTTTTGCTAATAAACCCTCCAGGTCCACTGCATATTGATTGTGTGACTTGAACTTTTCCTGGTGCAGTGAGTTAATTCTTCGTGGTGGGAGTGGTGCCCTTTTTGTTTTGGTCACTGACAGGCTTCTTAGTGAGGAACGGTCCTGCCGCATCTTGCTGGCAATTTCTCTCAGCTCTGGCCTCTTTCCATTGACAACCTGGTTTCCAGAGGTACTGCTGATGCAGCTGATAGAACTGATGATGCTAATCTGATCCATGGCTGGCTTATAGTGCCTCTCTGGCATACTGCTTCCTCTGCTGGGGGCGCGAGGTGTGCTTCCGCTGCCCTGGGAGGAGGTACTGGAGGAGTCAGACACAAGAGTGTCTGAAGAGCCAGACTTGCTCCAAGTGGAGCCACGAGAGGATAGCTCATAGTGATCGTATCGGTTGTAATGCTCAGATGCACGTGAGGGGGCAGGGCTAGCTGAAACCAAGCTGTTTTTGCTGAGCGTGCGCAAGCTGCTGCGGCTCCGCGTGCGGCTTATCTCCACCACATCCACGTCAACTGGCAGCACGGCATTGGGGATGATCTTGGACAGATAGGTGGCCTGTGGTGAGATATACATAACGGGGCTAGGGGGTGTCTGGAGGAGGCCGTCAGTGGTGATTCCTGGGGCAGCCAGTGACTGGAGCCTCAGCAACGCTAACAGGTGGGGGTCCACCTCATGCGTAGGCTGCCCCTCCTCCCCATGCTCTGTCTGTAGGTTGTGGCTTCGCAGTTGGTGCTCCTCTCCTGGCAGGTGAACATGTGCCAACTGCTGGCTGCAGGATGTGTCTCCTCCGTTTGAGAGCTGCCCATCCACAACGTGCTGTGGCAATGCTGCACGATCCAAACCTTCAGTTTGACAAAACAAAAAGGATGAATCAAGTATACATGAAGTGAGTGACAGATGACAAGAACAAGTGGTTCCCTTTCATTAGGCATTAACACAAGATTGACACATGCATAATTTGTGCTGAGGCCCTGGCTGTGTGAATGAGTGCTTACCCAGCTCCTGTTGGATGTGTTGGGGGATGACTGTGGTGCCCCGGGCCTTTCTCTGGATGTCTTCTCCTGGGCTTTCTTTCCCCAAGTTGAGTGGTCGGAATGTTGATCCTGTTACAGACACTATGTGTTTCAGTTGTACTACTACAGTTGTCCTATCAAATTAAACAGTTTAGGCTAAAGGAATAAGAGTGCAAAAATCTGGAATGTTCTGCTCTGATGAATGCTATGCAGGCTCCCCCTACCTTGGGACCGTATCGAGCGTGTTGACCTTATGGATCGTGTGGAAATGGTAGATGCTGTTTCAGCAGCGATGCTCCCGGACTGCAGTGAATCCCTCCTCTGGCCAAAACTGCCATCCTCTGGTTGAAGGGCCATAGATGACTGTTGGATGGGGAACCACAGTCATTTCATTCCTTACAGAATAGGATCAGCTTTGCCAGCTGCACTATAATACACAGCATAGACGGGGGGAGAGCAAACGCACTTACACTGACACTTTGGTCATCTTGGAAGTCCAGTTCATTCTCTTTTTCTGAGAAGTGCATGAGGAAGACATGCTTTTAAGACTGATATCACAGTGTAAGTATTGGCTAAAGGTGAAGAGTATGCAAAGCATTAAGGCTTGACCTTCCTGCTGTTGGATCTTGAGACCTTCCTGAGCCTCACTGTGTAGCTCCTCCAGGTGCTGTGGTCGGACGCCTTCCACAAAGACATTCTCTGGAAAGTGCTGTGTTGCTGTGGAATGAACAGCATTCTCCTTGCCAGGAGACACTGGGGACACAAAGGATACATACAGCTGTTGAAAAAAATTGAGACGTATATTTTTAAACAAATCTGCATTTTGAAATCCTGGTTTAATTGTGGTTCTGCTGGCAGAAGGCTACGCTGAGCAGCAGGTTGCGTCTAGGTTCAAAGTTTCTAAGACAGCAGTACTCAAGAAAAAAGACACTGGGAATGACCATAATCCAGCCAGGTAAAGGGTGGTAGTCTAATGCCAGAGATGACCATTTCTCATGAGTAGTAGGAAGATATCAAGTGACCTTCAAAAGGAATGGGAAACATTAAGTGCAGGTGTGAAGTGCACTGCTAGGACAGTTTGTATCAGGTTCCTAGAAGCAGGAGTAAAGTCCTATAAAGCAAGGAAGAAGCCCTTCATTAATTAGAAACAGCGAAGAACCCAGATACAGTCTGGGGAAAAAAGAAAAAAAAAAACGCACATCCATAAATTGAGAAATGAGTGAAACAAAAAATTGAGCCATGGTCTCTTAAGTTTTTCCATGACTGTAGATGCACACACAGATCCAGTGTCTTTCAGAGCGCATTAGACATCACTTCCAGGCTCCCATGTCTGCACCGGTGTGCGTTTGCGCTTTACATGTTATCTCAGTGTGTGTTTGCAGTTTGCATGTGATCCAGGTGTGTGTGCAGTTTGTATGTTATCCCGGTGTATGTTTGCAGTTCGCATGTTAAATCCAGTGTGTGTTTGCAGTTTGCATGTTATCCCGTTGTTTTTGCATGTTATTCCACTCGCCATCTCAGGAGCTACCGCACGCTATTCTGACACACCCTTCAGCGTGTTGGTTTGCTGTGTGTCGCCCTAGAGTGCAATATTCCTCTCCAACTGATTTTAATGACCTGCTGTAAAGCACTCCACTGGCCACTAAGGGGCACACTGGAACTTCATCAAAAAGACCCAAGCTGTTGAATTAGCAGAATTTCCTTTCAGCATGGAACTTGGAGGTTTGCATATAAGGGCATGGAAACCCCCCCACACACACAAACACACACAATCCACCTCCCTCTCCAGCTCCTGGCAATTCCTCCCAGATAATAAATCAGAGCAAACAATACGGGGTGTGGTGGGAATCAGAGGAAGGAACACCGAGTGAAGACACAAACACAGCAGCAGAAACAGGCAGGTAGAGCAATACAAACCCAGTCAGCACTGAATGGGTGCGTGCACACACACACACACACACACACACACAGGCCGCCTTCTCACTGAGGGTGGAGGCCCTGCTGCCATGGCACCAGATAAACATTAGATACTATGCGGAAGAGCTGCACACAGAGCAAACATCCCAAACCGGTCAAAGCTTCCACACGTGATTTAATAAAATACTCTCTACATACTCTCTACTGTGGCTGGATCATGGACAGGCAAGTGAAACAGGAAACAAAAACTTGCTAAAACCAAAAGGTTTGGGAAGCAGTGCTGCTGTTCTTTTGACCTGAGGGTTTTCTGTTAACTGAAAGAGATCAGCAGTGACCCTGACTGCTTAGGGCAGGGGTGGGCAATCTTTTGCGCAAAGGACCAGTTAGATTACTAATTAGAGGACTGATTGGCTGAGGAGTCGTCACACCTGGGTTTGAACAGCTGACCTACGGGTTTTCCCAAAAACCTGCATACACATTGGCCCTTTGTGGATAAGATTGCCCACCCCTGGCTTAGGGGGTAGCTGGCTTTCCCCACCCATTAGTGCTAGTTGCCATGTTAATGTGCCACTCAACTGCCAATGAATGCGAATGCAGAGCCGCTGGATGTGATACAACATGTTTAAATGTTAAAACAGAACAGCAACAGCAGCAGCATCTGAAAGCAAGCCAATGGAAGCCAGAGGGCAAATGAGAAAACACCTTAGTGCGATTAACACTGTGATTGTTAAAGCAGAGTGAGCTGGTGCCCAGGGAGGCATCCAGCAGGGGGTGTTACAACAGCACTCATTCAAGTTACAAAGAGCCTGAGAACCAGCACCAAGGTGAGACAGTTTTAATTGGGTGTGGCATGGTTCTGGAGGGGGGACTTTGGTATGAACTTAAAGTTGTTTGTTGCTCCCATTCGAGTAAATAAAATTCCCGTGAAGGCCAGCAGGGGCTGCCAGTCAGCATGTCAGTATGAAGTACAGCACTGTACCAGCAGGGGGAGTTGTGAGCTATTAGGGAGAATTGCTCACGCTCTCTGTAACAGCCCAGGTGGTAATGACCACACTCAGAGTCGGCTTCATAGGAAGTGCTCACTAACTCCGTGAAAACTCGTTACTACAGGAGGATGCTGAGGAAGAGCAGCATTGTACCAGCAGGGGGAGTCATTAGTGGATTCGGAGAATTGCTTACACTTACTGTAACAGGCCAGGTGCTAACGACCACTCTCAGAGACGGCCGCATAAGAAGCACCCACTAACTCCGCGAAAGCTGTCATTACCACAAGGAGATGTTGAGGAAGAGCAGCACTACACCAGCAGGGGGAGTCATTAGCGGTTACCAAGAATTGCTCACACTATATAATAGCCCAGGTGCTAACAACCACTCTCAAAGCCGGCCGCATAAGAAACACTCACTAACTCCGTGAAAGCTGTCATTACTACATGGAGATGCTGAGGAAGGGCAGGGTTGCTGACAGACACAAACTGTGGTCTGAACCTGGTCATGCTCCTGTTGGGAGAGCCCAGAACTGGAAATGTTCCCACTGTAAATCAGCAGCACTTCCACTTCCAGCAGATGGTGAGCTTTGCTGCTGTCAGGGCAGCTGTCCATCATTCATATTTCCCACTCTGTGCATGAATGTGTGGATGTCTCACAGGACCAGTGCCATCCCTACACAGCACTAGGGAGCACAGCTGTTTCTGTACGCTGCAGCACCTGATCCTGTGCTCCTCTGCTCTCCTGAAGGACCAAGCAGCCCATTTTCACTTTCCTGTCATTCTGTGAACTGAACGAACAACGAGGTCAGCTTGGAAATTCGCAGCATTCCTCAAACACTAGTCATAGTGGCCGGAGATTAGCTTCTTACCTGCACCTGACAAACGAGTCCCGCTGAGAAATGTGGAAATGGCTGCCCTTAATTCTTTATGAGCACTGCGTTCAGTGTTTCATGGTTTTTGTTGGACTGCACCCCCACCCCCATTAGGAGCAACACTGACACTGCAGCAGAACAGCCTGAGACCTCAGCACAGGAGCGGCCCGACAGCTGGAACATGGGGTCTGCTGCCAGCCAAGGTCAGCAGAAGGGCCCCCGAGAGGAGAAACCAAGCACTTTTGCTTAAAAAACTACCATGTCTGCCAGTGCTTGTAAACCAGGTTCAGGAATAAAAAAAAACAACTTTAAAAGTGAAATGTGAACTGATTTCTCACAAATTGTGCCAAATCCTGCTTTTGACATAGAGCAGCTCCACAGTCTGCTACAGACACACATGCCACCAGTTCTGTTTGCTCTGTCAGGTCCTGCCTGCCTGTACCAAGGAGGAGAGGTGGACCGATGGGGGATCTGCCCGCAGCCGCCTTGGCTTGAGGTGCACTTCCACTCGCCATCTCAGAAGCTACTGCACGCTATTCTTACACAGCCTGTTGTTTTGCTGTATATCACCCTAGAACACAATATTCTTCTCCACTGAACTTCAGTGGGCACTGCTCTCTGATTCCTTGCTGGTGCTTAATGTCCAAACAAGCCTGCAGGACTTCTTAAGACAAGGGCACCATCTCTGCATTTATGATCCACTCCACCTGCCCAGAACTTGCTCTGTTGCCCAAAAGTCTCGAAATGCCATAAGCAACTCCCCACAAGTAAACAGTGATTTTAACATCCTTCACACTAATGATGTGTGGATAAGAGGTGCCTGATAGTGTCTGTCATTAATCACAGCAGTCAGCTAAGCACACACACATGCGCAAGAAACTAAACGCTAAGGTTTGTCACTTTGTAGAGGATTTCCTGTAAACTGTGCATCATCAACAACCAGTCCATTCTGTGATGGAGAACATACCAGATCCAAGCAAACAAAATTCAAACAATGAGAGGACAGAGTGGAACGAGATGAACCGGAAAGCTCTGTATACATGTGTGTCTGTGTGTGTGTGTGAACCTAATGTTCCCCACAATGTAATAAATATCTGTTATTTTGATGGTGTGGGGTCCATTTCTCAGGTGCCTACAAAGATCTGTGAATGCTATCAAAAAACTAAAAATACCAAATGTCTGGCAGTCTGGTAGTAAGTATGATTAAGGTTAGGGCTGGGTAGGGTCGTCATGTTGGGATTAGGGTTTTCCCCATAGAAATGAATGGAGAGTCCCCACAAAGATAATTACAAACCTGTGTGTGTGTGTGTGCTCACCCTGTAGTAAAAAGTTGTTGCACACATTGGTTTGCCATGTACCTGAGATCTATAGAGAGGGATTAGGCATCCCTCTGTATCTTAGCCTGTAGTCTGTACTGATCAAACCCAGCCTAGCAATGGGTCCATACCGGAATCCCTAGCAGCCTGACCCCCCCATGTATGCAGCACAGGGTACATGCCAAAGATTCCTGTGAAGCTTAACCTGCAACAGCTTTAAATGTCAATGACAGAAAAGGAATGAACGTAGCAGAGCGGCTGAATTGCTGGAGCTTTGCTCTAAGGCTGGCAGGTGCAGCCCACTGGAGGAACACGTTCTGCCATAATTAATGTGCTAAAAGACCAGCTTTGATACATGACTAAATATGGAATGGTGATGAATGTAAGACTGCAGGTATACAGTCTATCACATAATGCCATCAACTAACAATCATACAGACTACTAACACCATCATGACCACCTTTATCATTAGCATCACTGTGATGCTGCAAAGCAAGCTCTGTGAACTCTATAGAAATTAGTAATAGCTCTCAACTCAAGCCCCAGATGGTGACTCCCAGTGAAAACGGAATGGTGAGCTGCTTGTGTTCACAAACAGCCTCCATTGTTCTCATAAAAATCATCTGTCACCACATTCTGACAGAACAAGAAAAATCCTCCAGTCTCATAACGTGCCTTTACGTGTCTACCAGTCACACGCAGATGCTTATAAACACTTCCTCTTTTCATACACACACACAGAAACCAGTGGAGTCTCAAATGATCCACAGAAGAGCTAGGAATGATGGAATGTTTAAAACTTTGGAGACTGCTTGGGTGGGGAGAGGGATTTTGTGTATGAGCTGCCTCCTCTCAGTGTCCTCCTCACCCCCAGGAGATAACTCATTGAATTGCACCTGGCACAAACATAGGATATGAAGGAACGTGTTGCAGCGGCTCCGAGTCAGGCGGCGGATTACAGGAAGACGTGCGCGAACACAAACACACACGTCAGCACAGCACAAAAAGGCCGCGGGCTAGCCGGGTCAGGGCTGCAGTGAGACACGCCCAGCATGCAAATCACACGGACACACAGTGCACCCACACAGCACTTCAGCTGGTGCTGGATTGTCCATTAAACTCCAGGTGGCAATTTATCACCAGAATACAGGGCGTATCCTTGGTATGCGACCTGTGTAATCTCACCTAAGCCTGTGCCTTTAACAGACCTCCAGAGTCAGCATGGAACAGGGGAGGTACGGCTCCCAAAGCTGGTCTTCATCTTGGCTGTCAATGATCAGAGAAGTGATATGCAAAGTGACTCCATGGGGATCCAAAGTCCTTGGCAGTCCTGTCCATTTCTCCATAATGAGCGGTCCGGCAGGCTCCCATAACATTACCCAGAACCTTTCTCTCTATACCTTTGGTGTATTTGACATGCCCCACAACTATTTCTTATTGGAAACCATAGAAATTCCAACAGCCAGTGTCACTTTCACTCCTAGCCCTGCAGCACTGGTGTTCTTCTCTGTTCATATTCTGCTCTAGGCTCGAGGCAGTGGGACATAAGCATTGAACTAGTATTTGGTGACATTTCGCCTTTATGAAACATGGGCAAATAACAACTCTGAAGTAAAGAAATGAGAAACGAGGCTTCAAGTACCAAAGAAAGAGGGAAGACTGGTACATGGACGAATGCAGTATATTCCAAACATGTTACCTACCACATCATTCCCGACTGCTGCTTGTCCCCACGGATGTAATCTGGTTATTGGTTAACAGGGTGAGTAACAGCACACAACTTGGGATTGGAAGTCTCACTGTTCTAAACCCAAGGATCCTCAGAATACCTGAACAAGCAAGACTGAAATTCCTGCCAAGGCTATATGGAAGGCGCATGTGGTCTACCAGCTGTGCAGAGCACATTTACTCCTGGCTCAGCCTGTGACTGCGTTTCCATCCAATTAAGTCTCACCCAGACTAGGCAGCTATGAAATCAACTGATACTAAAACTTTGAAATGGAAATATTAACAACTGGCTTTCATTGGAAATATTTATTAATTATTCATGCATACAAGCCACATGTAACTCATGTCATATCTCCAGCGGGACACCCCCAAGTTGTAGCTTCAGGAAGGTAGTACCATCCCACTGGTGAAGAACAGGACCAAAGCATCTGAATGCCGTTCTGATCACAACCCGAGCAAGAACATGCCCAGACCTGGCACCTCCGCCTCGGCACACCTTGCCTGCAGAAACTCACGTCTGCACATGCCCTGGTCATATGACCCAACTCACAGTACTCACTGTTTCCATAACCCTCTAGAAAGGAAATTCAGACATAGTTTTTGCATAACTATAACCACTTCTGTGCAAGGGCTAAAAAGTAGTGTGCTGGATCTTCCGACAGACACGCAATGATCCCAGTTCACACTAATTCACATCCTTCCTTCTGACATTCTGGAAACAAGTAGCCATTCTTGTATTCCACAGAACAACAGAAACTGAAACATCACTTTTCCGTCAGCCATTTATTCCACTCAGTATCACTGCAGCCTGGGTGCTATGGTCTCACAGGGAACATCTGTGATGAACAGCTTTCCCACAGCAAAACCTGAATTTGTGGTCAGTGAAACAAACACAGACTAAAGACAACTCAAACATCTGTGCAAACATTACAGAAGGGGAGGGTCTCCATGAAAAGTCTTAGCAAAGAACTGCCATGTGTAACTGGAAGGGCTTTACAGCTGTGAAATTTATCCTAAAGAGATACAGTATTGTTGGAATGTTCAACATGCCTAATTATAAGGAAAACAAAGTCGACAAGCATGAGACTCATTGTTTGCTGCTGACAGAAGGTGTTCTGAGGTGTCACTGACATCCTCCACTTTGCTCCTTCTGTTAGAGTCATCATGTAGCTGAGAAAGACCACGTTTTGATGTAAAACCCCACATGAATGCCAGTAAGGAAAATCTTTCTGCTGATGGTCCCTTAGGCATCTCCCTGCAAGCCTTTGGGAGCTCTGCTACTTGCAGACCACAGAACCAGACCATCCATTCAGCGAGGCTGTGATTCTGCTCCCACACCGAAACACCGCACAGCTGCATAGTGTGACCTAATCAGGGGGTGGGATACTGTATCCGTTCTTGCTCCACCACTCTTTTCTGTCCTGTTTTTAGAACTGAGACTAAGGCATGCAAAGTCGCAGGATGCGGGTAGCTAACAAGAGCAGATTTAGGTCACATCTCTACCCCAACTGGCAGTGTGTCTCAGTTAGGAGCCACATGCTTGGGAGGAGAGGAGGGACGCTTAGGCTTAGGCTTAACTGTCATAATGCACCTTACCTGTAACCCTGGTCACATGAATGTCCTTGAGGTGCCCTTTTAGCATAATACATGGATCTCATAATGTAATATTTGAAAAGTAAACGGCTCTGATAATACACATTTACTGAGTAGTAAATCTCACTACGTGTGATGTAATGTTGTTGTCTGGTTGAAGCCAGGAAGAGGGCCATTGTTGCTGAAGTTATTGCTTTCCTGTTATCTGTGATGCATAGTGGACAGGACTTCCTCCAGGGTTCAAGATACATAGACCCAAGGCTTTGCCTGTACTCACACATCCCATGGCACAGAGTGACTTTAGCAGTTATAAACTTTAATATTCAAAGAACTGATGGAAAACATATTTACAAATATATTACCCCACCAAATACTACATCTGCAGATTTTTCAGAGCTCAGGTCTTGTCCATACATGCATGAGTATTTTTTAAAACTTAGCTTTTTCTATGCGATTTTCAGAGATTCAATTTACAGTGATGAGTGTGCACCATTATCTACTTTGTCTGACATCAGAATGTACGCCGTTCGCTGTTTACGTCAGAGTGTGCACCGTTATCTACTTTGTTTGACATCAGAATGTACGCCGTTCGCTGTTTACGCCAGAGTGTGCATCATTATCTACTTTGTCATCAGAATGTACGCCATTTCCTGTTTATATTAAGCGAGTTTTTTTGCATTACCATGTAGATATAGATTTTTTTTAAAGTGTTTGTATGGATGGGATCTTTTTAATAATGGAGGAGGAGAAACACCAAAAAAAGACCCTTGTACATGTGGACAAGGCCTCAGAAACAATCTGTACTTGGCCTGTGTGATTTGGCTCTGCATCTGAGACTATGAATATGCCACTGAACAGGCTTCTGATTCTACTGTACCTAAACCACACTACAGCCTGGGCAAGAGCGAGACGGTCTAATAATGGAGAGCTGTGGGGTCCTGCTGGGTACCTCACATCACGGGGCCGACTGGCGTATCTCTCAGGTATCTCCCAGGTGTCCCTACATGAATCCAATCAAATGAGGAACACATGCATCCATCCCCCTAACTGCCAGCAGCACAGACCATTCTTTCTCTCCTTGACTTCCTGTTATGAAGGGCACACTTTCTGCCCATCTACGGGACTCTTCACCATGAACTTGACAGCACTTTTCCAACCTGACTCAGAGGGTGCAAAGGCAAGGATGTCTGACTGAAAGCCTGAATCACTTAGCCATGTGCAGCTGGAATGGAGGCTGCTGCACAGGTTGACCCTATGTGACATTCAAAGAGCATCCCTGGGCCACTGGGCTGATTAGGGCAGCTTGCTGGTGCAGTGTAGCCCCTTCTGCCCTCCAGCAAGTGATCAGGTACCACAGCGGATCAGACGGAGAAGCCGAAGCTCAGTTTAGGGTGCAAAATGTGGTAGCATCTCACCATCAGTTTGCACAAACTACATGCCAGTTTTTCGCCGTAGCCCAAACCGTTCATAAGTATGCAAGCCAAACACTCTAATCCAGGGGTAGGCAATCTTATCCGCAAAGGGCCGGTGTGTATGCAGGTGTTTGGGGTAACCTTTAGGTCAGCTGTTCAAAGCCAGGTGCGAGGACTCTTCAGCCAATCAGTCCTCTAATTAGTGACCTAATTAGGGAGTTGCAGTGAAAATCTGCATACACACCGGCCCTTTGCGGATAAGATTGCCTACCCCTGCTCTAAACCAAGCGGGACTGCAAGCAAGTTATGGGAATGCACACCGGCAGGGCATGAAGCTGAAATGAAAGTGCAGACTCGTACATTTGGAAAGGTCATGACCTTTCTGGTGACCTTCAGCCAGACCCCCGCTGCGGTGCTGCACACTGCTCTTCTTCTTCTTCCTCCTCTTCCTCTTGCCCTTGATCCAGCTGAAGGCCCGGATGATGGAGCCGATACGTGGCTTCCTGCTTCGGTTCGTCTGTTTCACCTGGGCCACTACCTGTGCCACATCACGGGGGACAAGGTCCCCACCGGTACTTCGGAATGACATCCCACCACGTGTTGGTTTGGCGCTGTCCTAGGGCCTGCGGGAAACGACAGGAAATGATCCCTTTAGTGCCATTTGCTTGAGTACAGGTTCATTTGAATGCTTCTTTTCACACATGCCAACTTACTCTCTTTTGGCACATACACACACATAGACACACACATGCACACATACAAACACACTCACACACACACACACACACACACAGGGTCTGGTCATTCGTGGAGTGCCTCGGGAGCACTTCAGGGGGCTAAGGACCCAGCAGTCATGTGACTATTCTCCCAAGGCTCATACCAGGCTCATACCAGCAACATGCTGATCAAAGGTACAGAGGTCCAGCTCACTGAGCCACACACTGCCCCCTAAAGACAGAAAAGAGCATTCCACACGCCTACTGCCCTCACACTCCGCCACCCCCCACAAAGTCCTGTTGCACCTGTCATCAATACTCAGTTTCTGGCCTGATTCCTACTGCAATGTGAAACTAGCACGGCACCTTTAATTCCTGAATAAATAATCATAGCACAAATGGTTCCACCCGGGCAAGTGAACAAACCAACCTTGCCTGGGCTTCACCCTGTACAAAATACTGCCCCATGATTCTGATGGGGCCTGAGTTCTCCTGCATTTCACATTCTTTTTTTCTGCCTCTGCATCTGTTAGATGCAGATAAACTCTCAGCTCAGTATACCAACAGTCACTACAGAGCATATAGGTGAGTGATCTCCAACAGAATACACAGGCGAGCGACCTCCAGCATAATGCACAGGCAAGCGACCTCCAGCATAATGCACAGGTGAATGATCTCCATCACAATACATAGGTGAGAGACCTCTAGCAGAATTCACAGGCAAGCGACCTCCAGCATAATGCACAGGTGAATGATCTCCATCACAATACATAGGTGAGAGACCTCTAGCAGAATTCACAGGCAAGCGACCTCCAGCAGAATACACAGGCGAGCGACCTCCAGCAGAATATACAGGTGAGCGACCTCCAGCAGAATGCACAGGTGAGCGACCTCCAGCAGAATACACAGGTGAGAGACCTCCAGCAGAATACACAGGCAAGCAACCTCCAGCAGAATACACTGGCAAGCAACCTCTGGAACAACAGTCAAACGAACTCCATCAGAATACATAGGTGAGAGACCTCTAGCAGAATTCACAGGCAAGCGACCTCCAGCAGAATATACGGTTGAGCGACCTCCAGCAGAATGCACAGGTGAGCGACCTCCAGCAGAATACACAGGTGAGAGACCTCCAGCAGAATACACAGGCAAGCAACCTCCAGCAGAATACACTGGCAAGCAACCTCTGGAACAACAGTCAAACGAACTCCATCAGAATACATAGGTGAGAGACCTCTAGCAGAATTCACAGGCAAGCGACCTCCAGCAGAATACACGGGTGAGAGACCTCCAGCATAATACACGGGTGAGCGACCTCCAGCAGAATGCACAGGTGAGCGACCTCCAGCAGAATACACAGGTGAGAGACCTCCAGCAGAATGCACAGGCAAAACGACCTCCAGCAGAATACACAGGCAAGCAACCTCTGGAACAACAGCCAAACGAACTCCATCAGAATACACAGGCAAGTGATCTCCAGCAGAATAGCAAAGAGACTTCGAGCAGAATACACAGGTGAGTGATCACTAGCAGAAATTTTTAAGTGATGCTTCATAATATTTGAATAATTGAGTTTAATGCAGTAATCATGACAGCGCTATGAGTACAGCAGTAATTGGACACTGAACTGCCAACCCTGCACTACACACATTAACTTAACACGAATGCGAGGGGTTCCTGGTGTTCAGGTGATTGGGACAACCACCTTCCTAAAGACTCTGTCTACCTTTCAGCGTATGCCATCACTCACGGCACCATGAAGCCTTACCCTGAGGAAATAACATCGAAACTGGGCAGACAAACCAAGTTTTCAAAAAATCTAGCAGACCGCTGGTTTCTTAAGGAGACTGTGGAGTGTCAGAAGACACATTTGGGCCAACCCCTGACTTCCCTAAAACTGCTCATTGTCCTGGGAATGCTTCTCCAGCAGTTCTAGATGGGGGACACAGCTTCCAAAACTGGACAAAAGCTATACATCTCCATGAAGTCCCTTTAGGAAAAATGTCTCAACTTTACAGCTTCATGTGACTGTTTAGTTTTTCCTACTGGAGAACAACACTTATGTGACAGGACAGAATCTAAAAACAAGTGCAGCATAGAGCAGCCCTCCTGCTCTATGTGCACACATGCCCAAGGAACCACACCCTTCCCTTCAAACATTCTGTTTAACCACTCCCACAAGGCAGCTAATACGACATACTCCTGTTCCCTTAGACTCTGGCTTTTCAGTCACAGGAACTCCCTAACAGGAGTTCCACAGCACAGTGAACAGCACAGCATTTGAGTCAGCACCAGTCAGCATGACCAAGTCTTTCAGAGCTACATCACTCTTCCCCAGGCCGTGTGGCAACCTAAGGAGTGGTCAGCACTCAGATGAGCCTGCACATCATTCTGTTATCCAAAGCCAGTCGGCTTACATTTATAGGCTATGAAGCTCCATTTGGCCACAACACCGCCTGCTGCCCTCAATGCTACACCTCACACTCCTCAGGTACCCTCTTCTACCTGAGCACTCTTTGCACCGCGGGAAACTCAATATACAAATACACCTCAGGATCTGTTGTTTCCCATGAGGACAGTTTCTTGCTAAACTGCCTCATGTAGACATTGCTTTCTTTCACTGAATGTATAAAACACTGCATTTTGTTACCACTGTTCTGTGAACAAACCAATAAAAAGTTAGTTTTCACAAAATTCTCAACTTGACGACAAATAGCAGCACATTGCACGTTGTGACTTTTCTGGGAGTATCTGGAGAAGAATATTACATCAGACATCCCTTTAGGCTTTTGGATTAAGGAAGGTAGTTCCCAGGTTTGACTGGTAATCTTTGTCTTTGGAAAGCGTTACTAACTTTGGGACTAGAGCTATCAAGCCCCTTCTACAATAAAGGTCTGTGGTACTTCGGGGACGGAGTCTGCTCTCCCCCCACCAGACTACCCGGCCCATGACAGCCAACACCACACAGGGTCGGGCCTGCTCTTCCCCCACTGGGCCAGCTGGCCTGTGATAGCCCACACCACACGGGATCTGAGACTGCTCTCCCTCCGCCGGCCCGCCCAGCCTGTGACAGCCGACACCACACAGAGTCGGGCTCGCTCTTCCCCCACCGGGCTGCCCAGCCCATGACAGCCGACACCACACAGAGTCAGGCCTGCTCTTCCCCTACCGGGCCGCCCGGCCTGTGATAGCCCAAACCAGACAGGATCTGAGACCGCTATCCCTCCTCTAGCCCGCCCAGCCTGTGACAGTCGATACCACACAGAGTCGGGCCTACTCTCCCCCCACTGGGCTGCCTGGCCCATGACAGCTGACACCACATAGGGTTGGGCCTGCTCTTCCCCCACCTGGCCCATGATAGCCCACGCCACATGGGATCTGAGACTGTAATCAGCATAAAGATGTGGTCATTGTGAAGAAATGTGAAAATGTGATTAGTGAGGATCAAGGCTAGATGTAGCAATAAGAACATAAGAACTATAAAAACGAGAGGAGGCCATTCGGCCCATCAAGCTTGCTTGGGGAGAACTTAATAGCTCAGAGTTGTTAAAATCTTATCT
>JABFEB020000011.1:161768-172287 GCA_019775895.2 Stomatorhinus ivindoensis
AGCAGGGGTCAGTGTGGAATTGTGGTCAGAGTGCAGAAATAAGGAGCAGGGGTCAGTATAGAGATCTGCTTAGTGTACAGAAATAAGGAGCAGGGGTCAGTGTGGAAATGTGGTCAGAGTACAGAATTAAGGAGCAGGGGTCAATGTGGAAATGTGGTCAGAGTGCAGAAATAAGGAGCAGGGGTCAGTATAGAGATCTGATTAGTGTACAGAAATAAGGAGCAGGGGTCAGTGTGGAAATGTGGTCAGAGTGCAGAAATAAGGAGCAGGGGTCAACGTGGAAATGTGGTCAGAGTGCAGAAATAAGGAGCAGGGGTCAGTATAGAGATCTGATTAGTGTAGTGTACAGAAATAAGGAGCAGGGGTCAGTGTGGAAATGTGGTCAGAGTGCAGAAATAAGGAGCAGGGGTCAGTGTGGAATTGTGGTCAGAGTGCAGAAATAAGGAGCAGGGGTCAGTATAGAGATCTGCTTAGTGTATAGAAATAAGGAGCAGGGGTCAGTGTGGAAATGTGGTCAGAGTGCAGAAATAAGGAGCAGAGGTCAGTATAGAGATCTGCTTAGTGTACAGAAATAAGGAACAGTGGTCAGTGTGGAGATGTGGACAGCATGATGAAATGGGGAGCAGATTTGGACAATGTGGTCAATTTTCAGAAACAGCTTCACTTTCTGCTAGTCATATCATCATTCAACCTGTTAATCAGTCAAAGTTGCACTCAGTATTTTGCTTAGAGAACATGATTTGTCAAAGATACTGACTGGTACTGTAAGCTGGATGGGTCGCCATGGTGGGGGGGAGGGGGGGTCCCAGGGACAGGCGTATTTTCTCTACGTTTGTTAATCAATAGCCAGAGGAATAGGTCTAGATAAAGATGTCTATGCCAGCGTCACTGATTACTGACTGAAAGCTGCTTTGAGGTTACCCTCTCGCCATTTTCCTCTCACAGTACAATTGCACAAGGTCCATTTATATCAGTCATTCCATGTGATTTACCAACACAGAGTCCTGCCTAAGTGAGCAACCTTTCATAATTACAACACTCACAATGTACATTCAAAGTTGGGTTGAGGACTGAATCTCGCGCATGAGACTTTTAAGATACTCCAAAAGCTCTTGAGTTGTTTGTTCTGCGCCTGCACCCAGGGATATGCCGTGGAGGTGTAAACCCAGGACACATCTGCCAATACGTGGTGCCCACACTGGCCGCGTCTGGATCAGTCAGCTTCAGCTTGACATATAGGTGGGGCTCTGTTTCCTGTTGTCAGTGTTTCTAGAGAATTGTTTACTGTTTTCTCAAAGGCAGACAGAAAAGAACATCCCTTTCCCCTTACAGTTTTTAACATGAACTAAATCACAACTTGATATTAAAAAGTCTTATACTTGGAAACAATTACTTCTCCGGTTTTTGTAGCACTGTCCAAGTTTTTACTACTGCATTGCCTAGTTATATTTTTATGTTAATTTTATTTAATGTTATCAGCAAAGCCAGACTGTTCACTACATTATTACTTTAATTATTCTCAAAATCCAAAACGCAGTGTACAAAAATACTGACTATATAAAAAAGCTTTCTGTGAATTATGTAGCTCAATGTATATTCTGAATGTACATGTACCTGAGTGTATGCAGCTATATCTATGTACCTTTCTCCTCGGCGCGCTGAATTTGTGCAGATGCAGAGCTTCTCTTGCGAACAGAAAGTCTTCTTCATCCGCTTGGCGCAGTTATACGCGCTTCTGAATGTCGCTCCATGACGGACTGTGTGCGATTCGTAGTTCCAGGTAAATCATTCCCGAAAAATGACCGGTTAAACGTCGGAAAGTTAAGGAACAATCCAAGCTTCCATCTTTAACCGAAAGACCTACTGCCATTCACATTCTTTTGCTTTACGGAACAGAGAGGAAAGAAAAACCAAAGACGACGTTAATCACTTACCCGTCGGTGTCTGGACAGGTGAAGACACGACAAGTTACTCAGGAAACTCTCGTCTTACCTTCGGTGTCGCTTTAGCGCCATCTAGGAGCAGGGGCAGGACTGGCACCCAAAGGCACCAGATTTCCCACGTCAAATTAGGCTCAATAACAATATATTTATGAGTAAAGTGTACATAAATATTCTGCTACGCCTGCCTTTGTTCATTCTTAAAATAAACGGACACGGGCACAGTTTCAAAACAATGCATTCGAAATAACGAATGACTTACATGACACCATTTTATTAGCAGATGCTTTTACCCACAGTGACAAACAATTAAGAAAGCAAGGTCAGCAAGGAGCAACTGCGGGTTAGGAACCTTGATCAGGAGTCCAACGGCGATATTACATTGCCAGCCTTATGATCTGACCTGGCGACCTTATAATCACTTAAACGTTTCCAGACGCGCAGAGCCAAACGCCACCTCATCGCCAGCAAATTTTAGCGCTTGAAGTTCAAAGACCGTCGAGAATCATCAGTTCGTTTATTCAGAGTATTTAGGGTATACACTGTGTTAAACTAGTCACAGACATATATCGCGCTGGGTGAAAACGATCCTACTGCACATTTGACTCCCTAAATATAACCCGCTGTTGACAAAACCGGACGCCGTTAATGTGAAGTCCGGACCGGACTGCACGTCCGAGGGGAAAGTGAATTTTTTTCTTTTTTCATGAACTGTGTGTGTATTTTCGAGAATGGGTGAGGGGGTACAGTATTTAGTACCCTATGCGCCCTTCACTGCCTCAGTTTATTAATAAGCACTAGGACTCCCTCCCAGCGCTCTGGCTTCGGGCGCTTTCTCCGCTGCTCGATGAGATGCTTCTTAAACCTCTGTGGAGCTTTGATACAGCAAGACGCGATGATCGATTATCCCCCAATGAAAACAATCGGGCCAATAACTTGCCAGCCATCCACCACTTTACACAAGCTGTGTTAATATCGTATTGCTGATGTTTGCTGGATACCCTCGCCCCCACGGAAGCATGCCGGAGCAGCAGTGAGTGGCGCACATGGCCAGGCGACTAGACGACGGGCATATCGGCAGTTCAGTGTAGTATCGCTAAGCGGAGAGTGAGAGACTTGGCAAGCTGCTGTCTACGATCGAATCTCTATGGTGACAAATCCCCGGGCCCGACTTGATCTAGGGTGAGGCACGCTGTTACCTCCTATTGTGAGCTGACCACAATGTGACAGACTCATGAGTGTATTCATCGGCCGATCCGTACCGTGGCAGAGCACGTTTGACCCCCGAAATCCAAACACAGTGTTTAATTTGTGCCGGATCCTGCTGAACATGTTCCTATCAGCGATTCGGCAACTATTTGGTCGGATCCGGCAGCGATCTGGTTAAAAAGATGAACAACATATGTAGGCTATGTATTGTAATTTACAGACCAGTTTCCATGCCGTCTCTTGTCCTTTATTAGTTTGGATTTTTTCTTTTTTTATGCGTAACATGTTTCAGCACCGTATTATATATGCGTTCCGGGACCTGCGCCCATCTGCCTACCTCCTGACCAAATTATATAAACACGTTAAGACGTTGATGCCTGTTACACACTCAGATTACACTTTAAAGGCAACTACACTTAACTACACTTTATAATCGTTTGAGAAATCGGGATTCTATTTGTCACAGTTTTACAAGTGGATTTTTACCCATTCTTGCTTGATGCCGGACTTAAGCTGCTCAACAGGCTGTGGCGACCGTTTCTGATTCTGCTCTTCTTGATGCACTGTAGGAAATGGACTGCTGACAAGCTCACACACTCTCTGGCTCTGAAGCCACACTGTTGTAATCCATGCAGAATTTCGCCTGACATCACCTTGCTGAAATAAACATGGACTTACCAGGAAAAGACATAGCCTGGTACCTTCATATCCATGCAGCGTGCCCATGCCATGGACACTGGTGCACCCCCATACCATCACAAATGCTGGCTTTTTCACCTTTCGCTGACAACACTGACTGGCCTTTATTGTCTTTGGCATAGAGAACTTGGTGTCTGTTTTTCCCAAAAACAAGCTGAAATGCAGATTCATCTGATCACAGCACACGTTTCAAACTGTGTTTTGATCCATGTGACATGAGCTTGGAGGCAGAGAATGCAGAAGTATTTCTTCATAGTTATGTATGTGTTCCTGCTTGTGTAGCAGAGTGGCAGCTTGCCTTTCTGGATGCAGCAGTGGACTGTGTTGAGTGGCGCCGGTTTTCTGAAGTACTCCTGAGCCCCTGTGGCTACATTTATCATAGCGGTATGACAGTTTCTCAGGCAATACCGCCTGAGGGCGCAAAGATCACACGCGTAACATTCTCCTGATAAATCGGGCAAATTCGGTGTAGCACCGTCTAGCCCATTATACTGTTTATCATAAGCCAAGCAAGCTCATAAAATGGTGAAGAAACAGAAAGTTCAGGTAACATGGGCGCAAGGGAACAACCAGGATGGGGCGCGAACCCATTGAAGGGAATTTTTTAAATTATTCTTACTTGGGGAAATGTAACGGTTCAATCTATTTTTTTAAAGAAAGCATCTCAGACAGGATTAATTTGCATAAGGGGAATGCTGTTCACTTAATACTTATTTTATTAAGTCAAGAACAAGTTTCTCCACAAAACTAAACTGAAATCAATACCACAGAAATTATATACTTTCTCATTGACATTGTTTCTTAGGATCAGGTATTGCTTTTTTATATAGTGAAGGTGCCGTTTCACCTTCTTTGCGTTAACAATTTCAGAAAGAGACGGTTTGTGGTAAAATCCCGTTATATAACACCGTGGCCTCTCTTCTGACATGGAAATTTCAGATTTCACAATTTGGCACAAAATGACTTACGTTTAATTTGAAATGATTTCATAAATCTATGATATGCGAAACATTAAAGACAAAATATATAGTATTTATTATTACAACTATTATATCATGGATAATTGTTATTTTGTAATACATGTTGACATAGTATCTAAGCGGAGTTTCAGGTTAGCCTCGTTTGTGGAACCGAATTTGGAAACATTAAGCCGGGATTCTCGAAATAAGCCTGGTTTTTGAGGTTAGCTCGCTTCGTGGAACAGCCCCCAGATTCATACAAGTGTCATTCCTATACATCAACACACTGCGTAACGTAAAGGAACGACACACAAGGAATTTGAGGGAGACATATGTTAGAAATGGAACAAAGTAATAAAATAATATAAATAAAGAATGACAAAGACACAACATACAGTAAAACACAGTAAATTTATACAGAGAAAGTGGTCGAAAAGTAACAGCGCAATAGGGCGCTAAAGAAGGGTGCATACAGTATACGTACAAATGTCAGGAATGCCGTTTCCTGGCCACATAGCAACGTCCATGGTTCACTGAACCTTTGGTAAGTTGTCATACTGCTTTCAGTTTAAAACAGATAATCATTTGTTTTGCAGTTCCCCTGACTAAAATTGCCAAAATGCAGCTTGTTTTGTCAGTTTCGGAGAGGAGTGGTTTCCGGCGGGGAAGTGACAGAGAGCACCCCATGTGAGCGGAAATAAGACCGTGCGCTCGGGCTAAACATTCCGGAGGAAACGCGGACTCCGCTGTCAAACATACCAGTTTTATGTTTTCCCCCAGTGACCGGCTTATTCACTGCGTCTCAGCTCGGTCGACAGGGAAACAGGCGCCTTTAATCATGAATCACCGAGAACTTGATCTTACCGAGGCACAGAAGGCGATAAAGTCAAAATACCCACCAATCGAAAAGAAATATGAATGTGAGTGGCATCTGCTCGGTGTGCTTTAACGCCGCTTGGAGCGGGAGGGCGAAGCTGTGCTGGATTTGCGTACTTCTGGTCTAGAGGTTATTTACGCGATGTTCAGTAGAAGCGCTCGTAATAGGAGTTAGGCGTACCCGGTCTTCTCTTTCCTTACTTTTTTTCTGGCGGGCTGAATTTATCTCGGCTAAATCAAAGTAATTTCCTTACTGATTATTCTTAACCATCTTATTTCCAATTATATTTCAGTACCTTTAATAAAGTGTTATTTCTCGTTTGTTGTACTTAACGAATAAGCACTGGCGTAGGCCTGCCTAAATCAAATTAATTGAAAAAAACGTTGTGTTTTTACTGGAAATTATATAATGGGAATCTGTTTATGATTACATGGTACAGTTAATCAAGCCTAATAAATCTGAAGTAGAGCTAAACTGGAGTGGGCGGTCATGCTCAAAGGGCCAGTGTGTGTGCAGGTTTTTAGGGTAACCTTTAAGTCAGCTGTTTAGGTCAAGCCCAGGTGTGAGGACTCGTCAGCCATTCAGTTTTCGAGTTAGTAGTATAATTACGGAGCTGCAGCAAAAACCTGCATACCCAATGGCCCTTTCTAGATAAGATTGCCCACCGCTGAGCTAGACGGTGATATGCCATTTTCAGCTATCTTTGCAACAGTGCGACTTGTGTCACAGTCTTAAGTGTTTAATAATGAACGATTGAAATTAAAAGTGGATTTTGTGTATGACCAGGGGCAGTGGGACCAACAGAACAGTTTTAGAATTCAGCTAAAGAACAGAATTTTGTAAAAAAAAAAAAAAAAAAATTCTTGCTGAGATCAATAAAGAATGTCTTATTTTACTTTCTTGTGTGCTTTGTAGATTTGGACCATACAGCTGATGTACAGTAAGTGTTTGAGTCTTGCACTCATTTGAGGGTGTTTAGTAATTAATAAAGCCATGGGTGGGAGGAATTACTTTAAGCTACTAAGGAAACAGCCAAGATTACAACAAACAATGATGGGAAGTGCACCAATGCCATAAACTAGTTAAAGGACACAGATCCATTTCAAACAAGCTGTGTGGTGTGTCTGTCCTTAGTGGTGTACAAGCTGTGTGGCGTGTGTGTCCTTTGTGGTGTACAAGCTGTGTGGCGTGTCTGTCCTTTGTGGTATACAAGCTGTGTGGTGTGTCTGTCCTTTGTGGTATACAAGCTGTGTGGTGTGTCTGTCCTTTGTGGTATACAAGCTGTGTGGCGTGTCTGTCACTGGTGTACAAGCTCTGTGGCGTGTCTGTCCTTTGTGGAGTACAAGCTGTGTGGCGTGTCTGTCCTTTGTGGTGTACAAGCTGTGTGGCGTGTCTGTCCTTTGTGGTGTACAAGCTGTGTGGTGTGTCTGTCCTTTGTGGTGTACAAGCTGTGTGGCGTGTCTGTCCTTTGTGGTGTATAAGCTGTGTGGTGTGTCTGTCACTGGTGTACAAGCTGTGTGGCGTGTCTGTCCTTTGTGGTGTACAAGCTGCGTGGCGTGTCTGTCCTTTGTGGTGTACAAGCTGCGTGGCGTGTCTGAACAAATGGCTCAGAAATTAGCTCAGTATCATAAGCTGCCATAAGCCACCGTTACAGGCTACAGGGACGTTAGACGACAGGCAATGAAAGCTTTATAATGTGGAGTTTAGCCAGAAGAAACATAGAGGAACCTGGCAGTATGGTCTGGCTGACCGGTGTTGAAAGGTTCCCTGCATAAACGTTCCGGACAAAAAGCTGCCTGTTTTCATGATTCAAGGCTCCATGCATGGGGGGATTCACTGGAGGAGGCGTTTGAGCAGTGTGCCATGGCCATGTTCGGGTACATGACAGATACAGAGACGGTGGAGCCCATTGACACCGTTGAGGTGGAGTCTGAAGGTGAGGCAGAGAAACGGGCATATAAACACACATCATAACAAAACTGCACGTCGATTAAACAGGGAGAAGGAATGGCAGTAATCAAAGTGCTTACAGCATGCTGAGTACTGATGCATCTCACAATCAGAATACAGGATGCTAACCTGCCCCTGCCCCCCTCCCCAGTCCCCCTTGGTAGCATTTTGCAGTGTGTGGGTGTACCAAGATAAAATAGTCAGATGGCAAGGGAAATGCTATGATTTATGATGATACACAGAGACACATGGGCAGCACGGCAGTGTGGGAAATCACAGGCACTGCGCAGTCTGCATTCCGCGTAAATGGCAACATGTGGGATCTGTGTGTCACCTCGTGTTCACAGGGACTTAAGAGCATGCAGTGTGTGCAAACAGGCAGTCATTCTCTGTCCATTATGCCACCACAGGGGATGACATGGAATCTCTGCTGTTTCATTTCCTGGATGACTGGCTGTTTAAATTCAGTGCTGACCCCTTCTTTGTTCCACGGGTAGGCATCACCGTCTACAAGCTGCTGTTCACTGTACATTCACTGGAAACCTTTCCCATTCTGTGCTTAAAATGCCATTATGTGACTGTCATGCAGCAAAGGGATTTAGTATTTGGAATAGCCCTTATATTAAGGGTGTACATGAATACCCAACACAGCTCTAAACTCAGGCTTGTGCTTAATCCTGTTCTAGCACCGAACACAAGATTCTTGTGATGGAGAAATAAACTCCTCTTTGTTTCTCTGATTTCCTCTTTCTTGGTCATAGTACTGGAATATCTTGCTCATGCAGCAGGTCCAGGAAGGAAAATGAAATTCTTTATAAACATGCCCACCATTGTACTCACACACATATAGTCCCTGGCGATCTAGTGTAGCCATTTCTCCACAGACTGACTCTTACCAAAAAGCACAGCATTCACATTCCTCTTATTTCCCTGGTGTAACAAACTCAGGAGTCCATGGCAGGTAGAGGTGACCATCTGTCTGTGTGTTTTAGGAGGTCAAAGTGCTAAACATCGACCGCATGCGGTTCCGGGTCCGGTCCATCGGGTAGGTGACCCATCAACCTTCCCTGCCTGGAGGGATGATGTGTTAGTCTTGTGGTGTGAATGGACTCCACAACCTCCAATCACAGCAACTTAAAACACATGACAATTCTGTTTCTACAGGTGGGGAGAGGAGTTCAGCTTGCCCAAGCACCCACAGGTAAGTGCAGGTACCTTCAGGTTTGAGGGCGGGTGCACCACTTTCGATTCTTTGAAGTCAGCAGTTGTCATGAAAGTCGGGTGGACACCAACTAGTCACTGCATGGTGTAGTCATTGATAAAACTGCAGGAAATAGAATGCTTTGCAATGTATATTTTGCGTGGAATGGAAACAAAAACACCAGTATGCCACAAATCCAGTTTAAATGCGAAAGAATGAAGAGTGAAATGTTGGTATAACACTTTGGGAGAAAAACAAATCTCAAGCCAGATCCAGCCTGTAAGCCTGCTCCTTGTGGTCATAAGGCGCTTTCCCACCTAAGTTCAGGAACCTAGTACCTGGTTCCGAGTCCCTGGCCTGTCTGGACTGGGGACTCGCGTGTGTTGTAACAGAAACACACCAAAAGTAGCATAAACTTCACACATAATTTCATAAGAAACTACACTGCCATCTCAAAAAATTGAGAATGTACAAGACATATTGTTAGTTATTTGTTGGTTGCTGGCAGAGGGGGACGATCGCAATAAAAACAGGACACAGCCTTTTTTTAATATTTTATTTACATGACAAGTTTATAGTCCATTATTGAATCTGGCCAGCAGATCGATCTTTCATTTGCAACAGAATAAAACCCGATGTAATGTTATTCCACTAATAAGCTCTGGTGAGTTTCACCGCCTGTGATTGATTCTTCTGAGGCAGAAATACAGCGATGCTGGTAAAACATGTTCATTAGTGCATAAAAAGAGGCACAAGAATAATGCTCAGTCTTTGCTTCACTATTTCTGACACTCTTCCACGTACCTCCTCGTAAGTGGTATGTTAGTGTCATATTCACCTGACCAACGGCTAGTCGATGTCAACGTCTTCGGAGGGCGGTAAAGTCCACTTTTCATCTAGTCGACTTAACCTCTACTCCTAGGTTTGGTGTCCACACACACTGCTTGCTGTTCAGGCAAGGTCCCAACACAGTTTTGACCTCGAGCGTGCCCTTGAGTGGCCCCTACAAAGGGTAAGGTGGGGCTGCTTCAGCCAGCAGACGTAGTTATCGCATCCATGCAGCTCTGAAAACGTTTGCTGTGCTCTGTGTTGCAGGGGACAGAGGTGAAGGCGATCACATACTCAGCCATGCAGATCCGTGATGAGGAAAAGCCAGAAATCCTTGTCATCATCGATATATGACTGGGGGGGATGCTGGATCCCAGCCAAGGTCGGGCTTCAGTGGAGGGAACTTTGCCATGGATACACAACATTTTACATGTAACAATATCACAGTCCAGAATATACTTTGAATATAAGCATTTATTTAGATTAATATAACAAGTATGTTCCTCAGCAGAGTTGAAATTAAATGAACTGCACCGAGGAGGCGGCAGCTGTTTGTGCTCCATCGTGAGCAGTCTGTACTGAGCCTTAGAATGTTCCGGAACCAATTCTGCATTAACGTGTTAATTCAACATTAGACTAAAACCAAAGTTTACCACTAGAATCTTCTTGTAATATACCTGACTTCGCTTCACTGGCAGGGATTGAATCTTATTATTATACTTATTCATAATAAACACATTGAGAATATGACCTCTAAGCAGAAAGCCTTGCTTGTTTTGCTCCTGGGGCCTCATTTATCAACAGTTCGTAGAAACTGTCCTAAATTCTATCCTACGAATGAAATTTAGAATGGTCA
>JABFEB020000011.1:183167-208492 GCA_019775895.2 Stomatorhinus ivindoensis
ATTGGTGTGTCAAAAGCAATTAGCCGTTAACGTCATTGTAATTTATTTGGTCCTGCTGGATTTTCAGCCTTGTTTCCGGTCCGTGGAGATGAGGGGGCAGTGACTATGGCAGACGGACTCCAGCCTGGAGGTGGAAATGCCAGTGAAAATCAGCTCAGGGCCCAGGCCCCTTACATGTGCCTCATTGGCAGTGTGTTTGCACAGTGGGAACATGGAGCTGTGACAGAGGACCTAAGATGGATGCCCTTCACCTAACCCCAAAACGCTGAACCAGAACAGCCTGACATAGAGCTAGAGAAAGTCAGCAATGACCCATCAAATTATTAAGTGATTCAGATGTGTCACAAAATGCGTTTTTTCTGTATTTTAAATTGTTTTCTAGTGTATAAATAGAATGTATGTGAACTTGGTTGGATAATATCCAGAAGTGGTTTTGCAGGCCCATTTACATCCTGTTATTTTGCCCAAGAATATAACAGGCTGCTTTACCTTATTAAGGCTGGTGGCCTTATTAATATATCGATGAGCTCTGCTCTGATTGGCTGGATTACAGTGAGGCACTGCAACTGCTCACGCACAACTAACACTATCTTTGGAGTTTTCTGTATGGCAGTAGTCCCATAAGATGATAATGCAGCTGAAAAAATCCTGTTGCCTAGTGATGGCATAGCATTACACATTACTCATTTGTGGTGAAGTTGGTCATGTAAAAGTATAGCACATACCCTTATGTACAGTACATATTAGTAATGATTACTGTACTGTACTTTAGAGTGTAAAATAAAGTCACACGTATCTACAATACTACAGCATCTGTCTATGCAAACGTTCATATAGTCATAACCTTGGTTATAGCATTGTAACAACAATTGTAACAACAATACTATTTTGTATCTCAGTGAACAAATGATTTTATGCTGCTTTATCATGCAAGTTTTACATTCATCATGTGTTTATAATGAATTTGGCCTTGGGGTTTCATTTTTTTTTTTAACTTCAGTATCGATTTGTTTAGCTAACCAAAAGCAGGTTCCAGGCATTACAGAAGGCCGCTCAATGTCAGTATCTCAGATTGGTAATGGTGTTTGCTATCCCCCTGCTGACCTAGGGCCACGTTGTGGAAGATCAACATCCTCCACTTCATCTGTGAACAATTTGGCAGACAAAGATAATACCTGGAAGTTCTCTCAGAAGGTAAGGCGTCTCTGATTTGCATAGTATAACCGTCCCAAAAAAGTGAACAAAGAAAACTGACAACACTATAGGCCTAGGGACACTGGACAGCTTATATACTGTAAAAATATTGGCCTAGGGACACCAGACAGTTTATATACTGTAAAACTATAGGCCTAGGGACACTGGACAGCTTATATACTTTAAAACTATAGGCCTAGGGACACCAGACAGTTTATATACTGTAAAACTATAGGCCTAGGGACACCGGACAGCTTATATACTTTAAAACTATACTTAGAACTACTCTGAACTCCCCAGTCACCAAAGACTCCTCACACATGAATGACTAACACATGATTAATACAATCAGCCTGAAACACACCCATTATATTCATATTCCAGAATTGTCGTTTCCTTAAATGAAATACAATCTGCTAATATAAGTATTAAAGCAGCTTCAGCTTGCTCTGTGTAGGGAGGGTTCTCTCTCCTGGCAAAGTCGCAGGTATGAGCAAACACCTTCTGCACCAGCAGCTTAAGCACAGCACAAGAGCTATATGTGCAGACATTGATCTTCTTGCCTAAGGCCTAAAATATAAGTGAATGCCACTAAGCCCCCACCTAGGCTATCCCACCCTTATTTCCCTCAGAAATCCTTCCACAGCCATTCCCAGAAGCACAGAACCATGAAATTGAACGGTTCCAGCCATATAAGCTGCCACTGGGGGCTTTAGGAAACGCACCCCTGAACAAGGACGTACCTCCTTAGCCTAATGGTGATAAATAACCTCACGTCACAGACATTAGCCTTCAGTAACATTAGAATGTCAGAATGGTTCTTTGGATAAATATACATCGCAGCCATAACGTTAAGACCCCCACCTAATATTGTGTAGGTCCCCCTCCTGCCACCAAAACAGCTCTGACCCGTCCAGACATGGTCTCCCCGAGACTCTGAAGATCAGTGTATCTGGCAAGAAGAGGTTAGCAGCGGATCCTGTCACTCCTGTAAGTGGTGAGGGCGGACCTCCCTAGATTGGACTTGTTTGTCCAGAATATCCCACAGATGGATGATTGGACTGAGATCTGGGGAGTTCGAAAGCCTAATTATTAGTTTTACCTTCGTGAAGCAGTTTGAATTGCCTTGTGTCTGAATTGTACTATATAACTAAACTTGCCTTGTCAAGTCAACACCCTAAACCGCTTTTTATGTTTCTCAAACCATTCGTGAACAATTTCTGCAGTTTGGCAGGGTGCATTATCCTGCTGAAAAAAAGCCACTGCCATTGGGGAATACCGTTGCCATGAAGGGCTGTACTTGGTCTGCCCCAATGATTAGGTAGGCGGTACGTGTCAAAGTGACATCCACATGACGGTCAGGATCCAAGGTTTCCCAGCAAAACATTACCCAGAGCATCACACTACTTCCACTGGCTTGCCATAGTGTGTCCTGGTGCCATCTCTTCCACCGACTTCCAAGTTTGTTCTCTGGAACTCGGTATGCCAGCGTGAACTCCACCTGAGGCGGGGCCCAGGAGACCAGCTTGGGCTTCGCAGTGTCCGAGTGTGGCGTCCGCCCGATGGGCATATGGAACAACCCTATGACAGGAATCATGATGCTCTTTTGATCTTTTGCTGTCTAGCTGTGTATCTGCAGGTGTCTGTGTGAAGAGCCTGACTGGTCAGTGAAGCTCAGCTCTGATTTTGTCCAAACTGATGTATAAATGGGCATCAGAGAGCAGAATCTGCCTGCCCAAGCCTTTTATGCCTTTTTTGGGCAGTGGATTAATCCAGTGTCTAGTTACCCTCTCAAACTCACTGCAACCACCCACCCAGTGAGTCCACCACTACAACTTATTGTTGTTGTTTTTTTTAGTTATTTGCTATGTAGTTGTTCCTTATGTGTATTTCATAGACGTTGGTGATTTAACTTCTTTCTTGCTACCTGACGATGCCGAGGTCCCTTTAAAAGCGCGCGCTCCCGGCGGGCGTTCCCGTCTCTACACCGCAGCATATTCTGTCTCCGAGTGCGCTGCGGGAGGCGCGCTCTTCGCCCAGAATAGCCCATCGCCCGAATAGCCACTTCGGAAAGTGTGGCGCCGCCGGAGGGATCCTTGCGGTAGGCTGCCGTCTGTGCGACGCCGCGCTGTCGGTTTCTTTTTGCGTTATTGTCCGAGAGACGCTTCGCATCGGACGCCCGGCGGCCATGTCGCCGTTTTACCGTTACAAAAACTGCTCCTGTCGGTCGGAGGCTGTCCGGACCCCGGCGTAGTTGCACGCCGGGTGTTTGTTAGCCTCTCTGAGTAGGACCAGTTAGCTTCCCGGGGTAATGTGTTGTGCTAGCTAGCTTCCCAGGGTAGTGGTAGTGCTAGTACTAGCGCTAGCTAGCTTCCTTGTTATTGCTAACTAGCTTTCCAAGCTAGTGGTAGTGCTAGCTAGCTTCACTGGGTAATGCAGCCTAGCTTCCCACTGTAGTGCCAGTTAACCAGTCCCTGTGTAGTTCAGCTCTGAGATCTGAGGGCTCGGTACTGAGCGGCGCTGACCCGCGGATCTCGGGCCGACGCGAGCCAATGACTCGGCGCTCTGACGGGGCCTGATCTCTGTCGCCCGGCCAGGTGGTGGAGCAGCTGACCTGCACCTGCAGCTTGACGGACGCGCTGCCACCTGGCATGGCGGGCGGACGCAGAGGGGGCAACCGCACCTCGTACTGCCGCTCGCCTCTGGGAGGCGAGTCCGGCTCCGTGGGTAACGGCGGCCACTCCAGCAGCTCGCCAATGACGGGCGTGCGGTCGCGAACCAGGTGAGATGAGATGCCAGCCGCTTCACAGCCTTTATGTCAGTCTCCGGTGGTGCCTGTCGGGCCCCCTCAGCCTGCACAGATGCCTGCCCGTGACATCCTCGCTAACCACCACAGTGGACGGTTTCAAGTGGCTTTGATTTACGCGGTATCAGGTATCGAGCTCTTTTTGGACATGTGGGTTTTGTGCTCAGGAGCAGCTCTGGCACTGGCATGAGCAGTCCCCCATTGGCGGCCCAGACCGTGGTGCCTCTCAAGCACTATAAGATCCCGGATCTGTCAATGGAGCGCCACCTGCTGTTTGAACTGCACCTGCTCCTGTGCCACCTGATCGCCCTCTTCGTCCACTACATCAATATCTACCGGACGGTGTGGTGGTATCCGCCCTCGCACCCACCCTCACACACCTCTCTGGTGAGTACTGTGCTGCCGGGCCACAGACAGAGAGAGAGAGAGTGTGTGTGTGTGGGGGCCAATCTGTACTGTGTGACCAACATTTGCCTGCTGCTCTTCAGAACTTCCATCTCATCGATTACAACATGCTGGTCTTCACTGTCATCGTGCTGGCACGTCGCCTCATCGCTGCTGTGGTGAAAGAGGTCAGTGTTTGAGGAGGCTCTGTGGCCGACGAGTTCTGTGACACATAAGGAAAGTGTGACCTTAACCTCCCCTCCCCCACCAGGCCTCTCAGAGCGGCAAGTTATCCTTCCCCCACTCCGTGGTGCTGGTGACGGGCCGCTTCGCCGTTCTCACGCTCACGGGCTGGAGTCTCTGCCGCTGCTTCATCCATCTTTTCAGGACGTACTCCGCCCTAAGCTTGCTCTTCCTCTGCTACCCGTAAGTGGGGCTCATCCGGAGCCATTCCTGCTTAACATCAGCAGCTTTGCAGTGTCAGCTTTCGCTGTAGAGGTGAGGGATGGGCCACAGTTTCAGGCTGACTGTGGCTCCTCTGTGCTGATGGCTGGTCTTGCACTGAACTCTGAAGTGTAAGTGCAGCGCTGTAATGTGTGAGCTTGTGAAGGAGCCCTCGGGGTTTGGCTGCTGTGGGCCCTGGCTGACTCTGCACCCGATGCCCCTCTTCTCTGCAGCTTTGGCATGTACATCCCCTTCTTCCGGCTGAGCTGCGACATGCGCCGAGGCGGGGGCGGCTCGCTGTCTTCGGGCACCAGCATTGGGGGGCGAGACTACCTGAGCATCCTGAAAGACACCTGGAAGCATCACACGAGCCAGCTGTACGGGGTGCAGGCTACGCCCACGCACGCCTGCTGCCTGTCCCCAGACCTGGTCCGCAAGGAGGTCGAGTACCTTAAGATGGACTTCAACTGGAGGATGAAGGACGTGCTGCTCAGCTCCATGCTGAGTGCCTACTATGTGGCCTTTGTGCCTGTCTGGTTCCTTAAGGTATGTGCCCCCATCCCGTACCCGTCTCCTTCCTTGAGGGTCATAGCCCCCTCCCATACTGGTCCTGTGCCTTGAGGTGCATGGGCAGGGCTCACTGAGGGGGGTGGCTGTGTGACTCATCCTCTATCCTGCCCCACAGAGCACGCAGTATGTGGACAAGCGCTGGTCCTGTGAGCTGTTCCTTCTGGTGGCCATCAGCACATCAGTCATCCTCATGCGACACCTGCTGCCCCCCCGCTACTGCGACCTCCTGCACAAGGCGGCCGCCCACCTGGGCTGCTGGCAGAGGGTGGACCCCGCGCTCTGCTCCAACGTCCTGCAGCACGTGTAGGTAGTGCAGCCTGCTTGCACATGTTGTACTGCAGTCAGCCTTGTATGCTGATGGTCAGGATGGTTCCCCCCCTTGGCCTTGCTGCTTCCTGCAGTATTTCTGCTCCTGCCGAGCCCCCTGAGGTCACCTTTGTGTGCTCCTACCCACATGCTCCCTTTTGTCATTCCTAAGAGTCCCTCCCTACCTCTCTGTCCCCCCTCCCCCTGCAGGTGGACAGAGGAATACATGTGGCCACAGGGTGTGCTGGTAAAACACAACAAGAACGTGTACAAGGCCATGGGCCACTACAATGTGGCTGTGCCTTCAGACGTCTCACACTACCGCTTCTATGTGAGTGCTGTCAAGGCGGGGAGAGGCACGCCTGATCGCCTCCCAAGCCAGGCGCTGTTCAGTCCGGCAGTGTGACCTGTAACATGCTTGGCTGTAGCTTTTCCTAGATGAGTTTTTTAGGCTGAAGGCAGTTAATGAAGTCTCTCGCTTATTCTTTTCCTTCCGCAGTTTTTCTTCAACAAGCCTCTGAGGATTTTAAACATCCTCATCATCCTGGAGGGGGCCATGATCTTCTACCAGCTGTACTCCCTGATCTGCTCAGAGAAATGGCACCAGACCATATCACTGGCATTGATTCTCTTTAGTAACTACTATGCGTTCTTCAAGCTGCTGAGGGACAGAATCGTCCTTGGCAAAGCTTACTCGTACTCACACAACTCTACGGATCCCAAGGCCACTTAAACTGCTCCACTCTGCCTTGGCCAGCCAGTCTGTATAGGAGCTTTGTCATTATTTTTTTACACTTGCATTTTTGTGTTTTTGTTTTGGATCTTATAAAGAATGATATTTTTGTATTCTTTAATGTTGTCCTCCTTTTCTCCTTGTCACAAATTCTGGTGGTTTGACCTCAGCTTACAGTCAGTCTGACTCACTGAAAAAGAGGGGATATTGAACAAATGTTTTATGTTGCAATACTTAAAAACACAACACCCCAGTCATGTGTGTGAAATGTAACTACCATTCTTATTAACCTAAATATTATTGCCAAAGACCCCTAATGTGATGGTGGTTGCTGTTACTTGGAAAACACGTAAGCATCTGAGTACGTAATATGGAGTAATGATGCGAAAGTTATGAGATAAAGGGTAGAAATTTGTTTAAATTACTAAAGAGTCAGAATGGTTAGTATTCTAACTTCCCGTGGTTATAAGGCTTAAAGTAAGTGCATAAGCAACGAAATGTAAATATATGGAAGGTGTTCTAGTGCACGTTTTGATCCTTTTCCATTTAAAAGAACACTTGGCGACTCGGGCGAAACACCGTGAATGGCAACGACATGAAGTTTGACCTCTTGCGCTTGCCGTTGTTTTGTGATGTTTCGCTTCCGGGTTGGTGTCTTCCTGAAGGGAAAAAAAGATCACGGGGTGATGCGCGCGACGTTACAAAACACAAGTTTGCAACATACAGCGGTGCGGATGTATTTATAGCCCACATTTAGATATAAAGCGGTTTAATCGCGGTTTGGTTTAGATCGGGACATGCTCGGAAGTGGTGCTCTGATTTAAAAGGCTATAAATGGCGGTTATATTAGGGACATTTTGGGTTTATGATGCGCTCTGGCTCACCAAGGCAGACAGACACCAGACATGCCGGTTTGAGGCTGAGACCCAATAAATAACAAATATAACAATATGTTCCCGTTTCAACACACTGGTCACGTTAAAAAAAAGTTGTTGTCCGACAACATAGCTCAGTTTCCACACCTCCAGTTGAAGTCGGAAGATTACATACACTTTGGTTGGAGTCATTAAAATAAAATTTTAGCCACTCCATAGATTTCGTGTTAGCAAGTTATAGTTAATGAAGTCGGTTAGGACATCTACTTTGTGTATGACACTGGTCATTTCCCCAACAATTGTTTATGAACAGATTATATCCCTGCTAATTGATTACATCTCAATTCCAGTGGATCAGAAACACTTTGTAAGTATTTGGTAGCAATGCCTTTAAACAATATAACTTGGGATAAACATTTTGGGTAGCCTTCTGCAAGTGTCTTACAATAAAGTACTGGGATTTTGGCCCATTACTCTTGACAGGTAGTGTAACTGCATCAGGTTTGCAGACCCCTTTATTTCAGTAAAAAGCAGTGTGGACATGTTGCGAAGCAGAACGGTTAAGGAGAGATCTGGGCGTTGAGTGCCCCCATGTGGCTGCTTTGCAGCTCTACTGGGCAGTGGAAAGGAGAGCGCCTGCGCTGTGCATATTATGACATGCTGGAGGATGAAAAAGTTACACAGGTGTGGTGCTGTAGGTCAGCCTGATAACCAGAGCGACCCTGGACAAATGCGTTTGAATTTTGGTGGTTCTCCTGCTCTCTCATGGGCCATTTCTTCTTGCAGGTACCTGCTGGAGTTGGGCTGCATTAATCCTCTGTGTGACCTGCTCACAGTCAGAGATGCCCTGAAAGGGCTGGAGAAATCCTGTTTCAGGGCAGGCAGGGGGAGTCAGGGCAGGAGGGGAGGCCAGGGGGAGTCAAGGCAGGCAGGAGGCCTGGGGGAGTCATCAGGGTTGGCAGGAGGCCAGGGGGAGTCATCAGGGTTGGCAGGAGGCCAGGGGGAATCATCAGGGCTGCCAGGAGCAGGCGCAAGCAGGCGGCCAGTGGGAGGCAACAAGGGCAGGCAGGAGACCAGGTGGAGTCATCAGGGCTGGCAGGAGGCCAGGAGGAGACACTGGCTCTGCTGCTACAGTGGCCTCAGCATGGCTGACAGTACAATTAGCAAACCCCAGCTGTAACATTGAGCACAGCTGCAACTTATCAATCAAACACTCACTTTGGTGAAACCCTGTGGTCTGCATTTTTTCCATTGCTGAACTGACCAAGAAATGTCTGGCTGCAGATCCACTATGAGGCACAATCACTGACACAGTGACTGACAGAATCACAGTCCACCTTGGTGCTGGTAGCATCTTTTTTCTTTATTCAGTATGGTGAATTTTTTCTGTCTTCTACATTTGAATTGATAATGCATACTATTTAAAAACTTATTTTTGTAATTTATTATATGGGAAAAACAACACCCTCTGCTAATTAATGTTTGAGTTTTAAATAATGTTGTAACATTAAGGTAAAGGAAGGGTTTTCTTTCTGTATAAGTAATGCTACTGTGCATAATGTCTGTTTAACTTAAATTTCTGTTAGACTGTGCTAAATCTTAAAGGGTTAAGATAAGCACTGCTCTGATATCAGTCTTGTTCATTGCAATTATTCTGTGTTATTGACAGTACTTTTAGTGCTACCAGGATTACTGGTTTAGTGTTGCTCGGTTGTGATTAGTGTTCATGTGCATTATTTTTTTTACGACTTGTAATGTATCAGCAGTCATGCACTTGTATGTGGTAAGCTGAAATACAGCCTTGCGGTGCACCTTAAGTATCCTATAGGCTGAAATACAGCCTTGCGGTGCACCTTAAGTATCCTATAGGCTGAAATACAGCCTTGCAGTGCACCTTAAATATCCTGTAGGCTGAAATACAGCCTTGCAGTGCACTTTTAGTGTCCGGTAGGCTGTAATACAGTCTTGCAGTGCACCTTAAGTGTCCGGTAGGCTGAAATACAGTCTTGCAGTGCACTTTTAGTGTCCGGTAGGCTGTAATACAGCCTTGCAGTGTGTATTTACATGTAACACACAGCACCATTTTACATTCTAGCTTTGTGAATCTGTATGAACGTGCTTGCATGTAACACACACCAACACATTTAGCTTTTGCGCAAGTATTCTGCCCTCACACCTTCTTCTGTAAAACCATATTCATGTAGTAATGACTATCAAGGCTGCACCTATTTATTATAAATTAATTTGCAATATTTAAATGTTTACATTAACTCAATATTTTATCATTTTATATGAAACAGCTTACGAAGAGGATGTACTCCTAAGTAGGGTTAGGTTCAGGATTGTGCCGAGTCTCTGCGGGACTTTCAACCCGCATCCTTTCGAGCGATGTAATTTGATAGGAGAAAAGCTTTCACTCTTTACTGAAGCCTTACTGTCCCGCTTTTCATTGCGGATTCATAGTGGAGGGAGCAGCTACCAGAATCGATGCTCTGTTTCTTTAAAAACAGCGGCCACTACCCGGCCCACCGGCCATCAGTGAGCGCAGAGGGGGAACGGGGCAACACTACGGGGTCCGAAAGCGGCGCTAGGACAACACACGGCACTAAAAGACGTAACCGCAAGGGTGAGGACACGGGCACCGACACGGACACCGGAGCGCGCACCGCCGCGGCCGCGCGTCACCGAAGCGTTTTGTGCTGCAGAAAAATAAACAGTTTATTGTTAACGCTGCTAACCACCGCAGGCAGTACCGTGTGGTGAGTCGCAGGATCTTACCGACACACGTTAGATTTTTCTGGTATGATATATATATATATACTTTTAATGTAATAATAATAACCGCTTAATAAAACACAGCAGACATGTTTATCGATCGATATGTACCATTCAGAGACTGGGGGCGGGTGCTCGACGGGGGAGGTTCACGGTAAATGTTGCCGACCGGACTTGGGGGACGGAGGTTCGGTAAAATTCGAAAAGGGACACTCGGAACTCAGAACAGGGGCACGTCTATATAAAAAAGGCAGGAGCTCAGAGCCCCCCCAGCCGATTCTGCTCGTCCCTGCTATGGATATGTGAGCAGCGATGCCCGTCACACTCAGTAACGCTCGATTTTTACTGTTATTTTGTTACTATACATTTTATTGATGAATACGAATGCGCAAAAATTATTAATAAATATGCATATAGTGCGTTTAATGCTGCATGTCCCGGGATATCTGAGCTATGCTCACTGAATCTATTAAGTGATTCCAACACTGTTGTTCCATTTCACTGCTCGGACCGCCATGTAAAAGTCTCGCATTCAACCTAGGATGGAGTGGGTGAGCGCGCTTGGCCAGAGGAGGGCAGCCTATCCTTCTTTTCCGTGGGGTCGTTAAAAATGCACATAATGTGAGGAGGAGTCCAGTTGGGCGACCTGAAATGCATATCTGTTACAGAGCTGTGTCTGACTTCCTTTCTGTCCCTTGTTGTTGTTTTCCAGACCAGCAGGAGGCGCCCCTCCTTCCTTCTTTCACTCACCACTGTGTGGACAGTCTGACTCATGGAAGACAAGCGGAAGAAGAGGAGCCCTAAAGTGTCACTGCCACAGCCGCCCCCACCCCCCGTCAACCCCCGCAAGCTCTCTGTGCTCCCGGCCAGTAAGAGCACGAGCTTCTCCCTTGGCCTGCCCCAGCCACCCTCCCCCAAGCCCCGGGGCAAGGTTAAGAGATCGGTGGCAGCTTCTGGACAGGGTAAAGAAGGGCTCAGTGCGACTGTTCCCCCCCCAAAGACCACCCGGTAAGCTGAGCTGGCGTAGACAGTCTGGGCCATGCTTACGTTGTGACTTAAATGCTTTGCATGTGAATTTTGTGTTTAATGTCGCGTATATCTGCTGTATTTAGTTTTACATGTACCTCTGCTTATAAAACCAGGCAGACAGGCAGGGGCTTGTACTGGCAGTAACCCCCCCCCCCCTCCTTACACTTGACCTCCTGCAGGCCACACAAGGAGAGGCCCAGGGTGCCATTCCCTGCTGGCCCCAGCAGGGCGGCACAGTCGTCCCCCCTGCAGCACTCGTTCCTCACAGATGTGTCTGACGTGCGCGAGATGGAGGGGGGGCTCCTCAACCTACTGAACGACTTCCACTCCGGGAAACTGCAGGCCTTTGGTGAGGGGGGATCTTTAATGCTGAGGTCTTCGGGGGAGGGGGGGATCTGCAGTGTTCAGACTTTTGGTGTGGGGCGGCGGGTCTCACCTAGGACTGATGACATCCTGCTGCAGATGTCAGTCAGAGAGAGACAGAAATAAACAGCAAACCTGAGCGCCTGAGAGTCTGTCATACTACATGACCTTTGTGACTTTGTCACCTTCACAGCCCTGAGGGTCTCAACTTAAGAGGGACATTAGGAAGGAGCATGTGGCATGTGTGAGTCGTGATGAAGCAGGTGTCTATGTGGCCTTCTGTAGCCATTCCTGTCTGTCTGACCCCCAGGTAAAGTGTGCTCCTTTGAGCAGCTAGAGCATGTGCGGGAGATGCAGGAGAAGCTAGCCAGGCTGCACTTCAGCCTCGACAGTCATGTGGAGGAGCTGTCTGAAGACCAGAGGAAGTCTGTCTCCGACCACAACTTGGAACACCTTCTGTCCAATGTAAGATCTGTGCCCTTAGCCACCATGTGCTGTTCCTGTAGCTCAACAAGTAGAGCATTGTGCTAATAATGCAAGGATTGTGGGTTCGCCTAGTCCACATAGCAACATGAGTGTCACCATGGCAGCAGACCAGCTCAGCTGGGGTGCTGAATGGGTAGGTGGTGTTAGCTGGAGACTGTGTCTGCAGTGTATGCCTAAGTGTTCCCTCAGTGACTTGCTCCTCCTGGTGTTCTGTCCGCAGCTGGAAGAGCTCAGCAACTCCATGTATCCTTGGCAGTGAGAAATGTGAGCTTATATCAGAAGACTCACTAATAACTATCAAGTCCTGAGTGAGGCCCGTGCATTTTGTTCATCTGTCATTCAGATATGTCTTTCTTGGGTTTGCTATTACTTAACCTTAACGTAGACATTTCCAGACAGAAGTTACACTTGGCTGAGAACCAGGACCTGCCCAAGACCTCCAACCCATGAAGTAGCATGCAGCTGATGGGAAGGAGCAGTCCCACGAGGAAGGCTGTTAGCTATAGACAGTCATGTGACTGCCCAAGTGTTGAAGTGACTGCAGCTGTGATTGGCTGCTTTGGGAATGCAGCCAGACACAGGACCAAGCACACATCCTCATGCGATGAGCTCCTTTTCTCTCCAAGTGTAGAATTCTGTGTTGTGTATGTACACAGCTCTGACCTTTACTGTAACATGGTTAAATGTGGAAGTACTTGTAGAAAACTGGGAAAGTCTTCAGCCCAGCGGACTGCACAGCCCAGTGCAGAGTGGAACCCGGGTGTCCACGCCAGCCCTCCACCGTGGACCAGTCCGCACACATTGTAAGCAGATCTGTCCTGGTTTTTTCTTGGTACCTCCTGACACTAGTGGAAACAGGTGGGGGCGCTGTCCATTAGCATTGCGGGTGGTGGCGCTATCCATTAGCATTGCAGGTGGGACCGCTGTCCATTAGCATTGCAGGTGGGACCGCTGTCCATTAGCATTGCAGCAGCACAGCAGGATGAGTGTCAGTGGGCTCCACACTACAGGACCTGTCAGGAGTCCAGTATCTGCTATACTCCAAACGCAGTGGCAGGGTGCTCTGAGGCCTTGTTGGCTAGGGGGTGTTGTGATTTCTTTTTCTGCCTCACCTTCTTTTCCCATCTTCTGTCCCGTACTTTGTTTCTGCTCCATCCTTCTCTCTTTCCTTCCATCCCACCATTTCTTTGTGGGGCTGCACGTACTTTAAGTGGGATCAGCTTTCAGCGCGTGAACAAACAGATTGCCATGATGCTGCTAAAGTGCCGTACATCTTTTCTGGGAAACTCTCATCACTTGAGCGTCTTGAAATGGAAGGGGCTTCTCACACTGGGTCTGCCAGGGCTGCATGCTGCATTGACCACCAAAGCACCCTTGGTTTTTATTGACAAGAAATAGAAAAGCCACTTCTGATCAGGTTCATCATCCTGGTCAAAAAGCACAAGCGGTATCCAGAAGCACAGTGACACATGTTGCATCCATCAAATGTTATTAGGAGTTTAGCTGCATCTCAGAGTTTTGCGACGCAGTGAGACACAGCATCTCAGAGTTCTGCGACGCAGTGAGGCACAGCGTCTCTGCTGAAGTGACTCCGTTTACATTCCTTCCTGGAGGTGAAGTGCCTTGGGCCTGCTATCTCATTACCCTGTTTTTTCAGCAGTGCTAATGCTGGAAATGGAGCATATTATTAACAAGCTATTTCAAGGAACAAACGACAAACCTCAAGCAACAGCAAGAAGACTAAGTCTTCAGTAATTCCCTTCAGATCTGAAACCTTTTCACAGCAGTGTTTATACTTTGAGATAGTTGGGGGGGGTTGGTTTTACATAGTTAGGGAGGGGGTGTTACGTCCTCGATTTATAATGTGCCCAAATATTTGCCGTGATGACAGAACCTTCCATGGCTGTCATATTGCATGCTGAGTAGTTAGATTATTTACCGACAGCAGAACACGACTGCATGACAAGCATAACAAACTTTGGAAGCCGGTGTGCTTCTGGAGCCAGGCCTGCCCACAGCACTGTATCAGTTCTGTGGTCCCTGACTGCAGTACTGGTGGAGGTCCATGTGGCGCCCTAGGCAAGCTCACAAAGCGGAAGTGACCCGTCAGGATATGGTGATCGCCTGTCTCCTGATAGGTGTCTTTTAGGGCTCTCTGACCGCTGTGGGATTTCTTCTTACTGTCTGCTCTCAACGTTAATGTCTATTTAACACTTTAAAAAAATTAAAATTTACTCACAGGTTTATGCGTTTTCTTTCTTTTTTGCACTACAACTTCACCCTCAGGGAGTGCTGCTGCTGCTTGCTTGTCATGGGAAATTTATTTTAATGTGTTAATGCAATACAGTTTGGGTAACTAACTAAATTAACTACATTGAGATAGGCCTTTTTATAGTGGCCAGCATGTCCCGTTCAGGGTTATTGGCTCTCTGATACGCAGACTGACCACCTATCCTGTTACGATAAAACTAACACATAGCTAGCAGATTCTGCTTTAAATGTATTTCACAGCGCGCGAGAAACATCTCTGGGGCTACTGTGAGGACCAAGGCGTAGCAACTTATGCACGCCGATTGTTTAGGGGACAAGGAAAGCACCTCTCTGCTCTCACATTACGCACAATAATAACAGATGACGACACGCACGAGAAGAAGCGTTCACGTGACAACCGTTGCTAAGGAAGCATGAAAGGGCGCTTCCGGTTTGCGGGCCTGGGGGACGCGGCCAGATGAGCGCGCGGGACTTTGAGCGGTGGATAACGGCGTTTCAGGTGAACGGGGCTCGTCGCACTGTCGAATTTTTTGCGTGTATGTATGGAGTTCACGATAATCTCGCTATCTTAGCCTTTGCTGTAATACTTAAGTAACTGCTTGTAGCCGTTGGTTGATACAATAAACAGCAAATTGCATCGCTGGCCGTAGTAATCATACGGACACGAATACGTTCCTTTTCCCCGCTTTAAAATCCTGTAAACACACTCGCGAGGTGTAAAAGGCTATTCATGCTAAGCGGGAACCGTGCCGTTGCAGGCCAGCGGCCGAGGGTGGCTGGTCCGTCGAGAGCTCGGCCTGGCACGTCGAGATTATGAGAACATCGTGAGGGAGATCGAGGGGGAGCTGAGCGGCCTGCTGTGGAGGGGAGCTGTCATTCCGACCCCGCGCTTCCCAGCACCGGTAAGCGCTGCTGCATTTACCCAGCCGGCGGAGTGTGATGTGGACTTAGGACTTAGGGCTGCATTGCAGCATCACTGCTGAATTTAACATAAAACACTGTAGAAGAATTCCAAGCACTCATTGCCCTGCTTATGTCATTTGTTATTGTGAATCGTGTCCCATCGCCAGAGTAGAGTAGGCAGTGCTGGGGAATTGAGTGCCAGCTGCCCAGGAAGAAGGATTGGAGATTCACTGCAGGAAACCCACGTGCCAGAGAGAGACCATGGCCCTGGTTCACCATCCCAGCTCTGCACCACAGTGGAGAACAATGGGCCTGCAGGGAGCGAAAGCCAGACGGTGGACGGGGGCGTGTCTCACAACGTGGCTGTGGACTGCAACTATACCGGCCAACTGCGGCAGACCGGTGAGGGCAACTGCCCAAAGCGTGGCAGCGCCAGGCATGGGCTGCGTAGCCTCTCCTCACAGAGCTGCTGTGTTCTCAGGGATGCGGCGGCAGAGCTGGGTCCGGGAGCTGCCTAGAACACAGGAGGAGCTACGCCTACAGCGGAGCAGCCTAGCCATGGAGCTGCTGTGGGTCCAACAAGCCATCGGCAGCCGCAAGAAGGTGCCCCCCCCCTCCCCCGCGGGCCGTGCATTTTGCTCTGCTGTTAACTCTCGAGTGGGGTGAGGCTAACCTGTGCTGTCACGGCTATCCTTGCAGTACCTCATGCTGAAGCAGGGGCTGGGCGCTCCTGTGCAGTAACGGGGACCCCCGCCCGGATTGTTCCAGACCAAGCACATCATACAGTGTGGGAGCACTGCTATCGTGCAGCTGTCCCGATGCACACGGACCTCCTCCCGACCCTCTCCCTGCCTCCTCCTGATCGCCTTCCAGCCTCCTATGTGGAGGACATGAGCTTGATAAGCTGCCCTGGTGTTTGTGATACTATGCAGGTCTGGCCTGATGCATCGCCACCATCTGCTCAGTTTGTAAATGTGACATGAGTCTGTTTCGTTTCTTTGTGTAATTAATGGATATCAGTAATAAAGACATATTTTTGTAACGTTTCCTTCTGTTTTATTAATCTGAGGAGTCATGTGATTGCTCTGTACATGTACTGTACAGGGTTCATTCAGAAAGGTCAGGAATTCACAATAACTTTGAATTTGGGGTTTCATTTGACTGTGTCTCTGCAAGATCAGATCTGTAAATAAAGAGTGACATATGACCTATGTACCTAAACCTGCTTAAAAACGTAACTTCAGTCAGCTGTGGGGAAGTGTGCCCCCTGGTGGCTGCTGTGTGCTTCTGCTTCCCCTCTTCCCCAGGCACTGTGAGTTATTTTTGTTCTCTTCCTGCTAATGTTTGTGCTCCTTAGCCTCCTGTTGCTTTGATGTCATGAGGGGCCGGACTTGCATGTGATTGGGGGACCAGGTGTCAGGTTATCGCCAGTCATATTCTCTCTCTGTCTCTCTGGCCCATGTAGCCAATTGTGCCCGGCTCTGCTGCCATGGCAACCAGCAACAGTGACGCCGAAGGCAGTTGTGCGAGCAAGACCCAGCACTGGGAGCAGTGCGCTTGGCGGTGCTGAGACTGCAGGGTGATCGAGCTGCACGGAGACATGGCCACCAGCTGGATGTCGGTGCCGGCGGCCAAGAGTGTCCTGGTGTTCAGGAACGGCGACCCCTTCCATACGGGCCAGCGGCTGCTGCTGCGGCCAAGGGCTGGCGCGACGCTGGAGGCCTTCCTCAACGAGGTGACGCAGAGCATCGGGGCGGCAGTGGCGGTCAGGACCCTACGCACCCCCCGGCACGGCCACCGCGTGCGAGACCTGCAGGAGCTGCGGCCCGGGGAGGCCTACGTGGCCACCGGAGTGGAGAAGTTCAAGAAGCTGGAGTGAGTGCCATGGGGGGGCAACTTGTCGGCTCGGGGGTGGGTATGTGCGAGCGAGAGAACACAGTGGGAGGGCTTGGGCTTTCCAGAATGTTCCGCATGTGAGTTAATGGTTAAATGGGGGGGGGGGGTTCAGGAAGACCCCCTGTAGTGTGATCGTCCCGGTGTGTCATGTCGTCTGATCAGTGTTTTATTCCTCTCAGTTACTTGACCACAGGAGCCAGGAGGCCGGAAGCAGGCCGAGGTGCTGCTGGACCGCAGGTGGGTCGACTCTGGCTCAGTCCAGGCCTGTTACTCATTAACCCGGAAAGCTGCGGTAACCTCCTACCCCCAGACTGTCAGTCATGTCATTGCCATGGAAACTGCGAGATCATTCACCTGTGACAATCTGTGTTCTGCCCTGTAACGTAGTGTGTGAGTCAGAAATTTGGGGAATGCAGGCCACTCTCGGGCCATTGTTCAGTAAGATCAAGTAGAATGCCACAGCACTGGGCAGGTGGATGGCTGGTGGGCGTGGCTGTGACTCGCGCCCACGCCCACCAGCCAGTCAAATGAAGCCGCACGGTTGAGGCTGAAACGTCATAGGCTGATGGGCAGCGGCCACCAGGTCCCAGCATTCCCTGGGCCAGACTTGTGATAGGTCGAACCTCGCTGAGCCATTGGCTGATGGGAGGGGGTCCATGCTCTCAGCCTCGCATTGTATCTTAGTGCCTAGCACGCTGACATGCCCCGTTGGCTGTGTGCCGCTGTCCCTGTCTCCGTCTCTGTGCTGGACCCTTTGCAGGCCCTATGGAATCCATGGGTTACTCCTGGCTCTCTCTCAGGTACAGCCCCCCCAGAGGCCCAGTGTGTCTGCCAGGTGGAGGAAGGCTGTGCCCCTTCCCTGTGTTGTGCAGTGGGTAACAGCCTGTGCATCCTTACACACACATATTAGCCTGTGCATCCTAACACACACATGTGTTCTCTCTGCCATGTGACACCCCCACCCTCCCCCCGGTCTCTCTATGTAGCGTGTTCCGTAATGGCGATGTTCTGGCCCCCCCACTGCGCCTCCTCATTCCCCGGAGCCTGCAGCGGGACCTAGAGCAGGTGTTGGGCCTGCTCACTGAGAAGGCTGACCTCCGCACCGGAGCTGTGCGCAGGTGGGGGCCGGGGAGCCTGAACAGAGGCCTTGGTGAAGTAAAGCAGATCTGGGGGCCCTTCACATCATGATGTTCGACCCCCCCCCCAGGCTGTGCACTCTGGAAGGTGGGACTGTGTCATCTGTGGAGGAGCTGGTGAGCGGCCAATATTACGTTGCTGTGGGGACAGAGAAGTTTAAGAAGTTGCCGTATGTTGAGATGCTTGTCCCGAAAGGACCCGGCGTGGGCCTCAGGTACTGGGGGGGGGGGGGCGAGGTACAGGAGGGGCTGTGCAGCCTGGGATCTGACTCTCAGGTCTTTTAGGAACCACCCCAGAAGCCGGAAGCTTCCACAGCATCGGCAGGTAGGAGCATGACGGAGGAACAGAAATCACTGCTTTCCTGACTCACAACACTGATGTAATTTCCTGTCCATTTCTCCAGCAGACCAGGAAGCCCGTCAGCGTCCCACAGGATAGGTACAGCGACTCGGCGCTGCTGGTGTCCCCAGAGGTATGAGCGCCTCCTGCTGGCCCGCCTGCCTGTGCTGCAGCTCCCTCGTCAGGAGGGAATTAATATCCTGGACCCTTTTAGGGCGACAGCCGGCGAGTCAAATCCACTGGGGATGAGGCAGAGGGCGGAGGGCCCGGGGAGGGTAGGAGCCCCAAAAAGGAAGAATCTCTCTTCTATGCCAAACCCATGAGGGTCCACAAGAACCGAGCTGGAGCCAGAGTCCCAGCAGCGAAGGGGGGACAGGGTGAGTGGAGCCCCCACATGTTCAGGTATGGAGTCACACACACTCTGAGGCTCTGACGCATGCTCACTACATTTCAGCACCGTCCAGTGTGTTCAATGGTGCTGTGAGGAAGAAGAGGGAGGAGACGCAGGGCGCTCAGCAAGTGGCCGAGGATCAAGACACTGCTGTAGAGCTTCCTGTTGATCAGGTGACCTTCAGTTTGGGTACGATGATGGCCTGTAAGCTTCACAGAAAGCAGTGATCCTGCCACTTTGCTGCCTCTGCTGAGGGGGAACTTCATCCTTTTGTTCTCAATGTCTAAGAGGGTGGCAGAGACGGTGGAGGATGAAGCTCTTGGTGAAGATGATGGCAGGGCTTCCCCCAAGGATCACACACCACAGGTAGGCATGTGGAAGCGTCTGACTGCACCCCTGCCTCTCCTGTTTGTCACCCTCCAAGCATCCAGCGGTGTTTAGAAGAGGCACCCCGGACAAGGTGAGAGCTGTAAACCGCACTGGCAGTGCCGTCCCCAAGTGCACCCGTGCCTGAACACTCTTGTCCCCGAGTGCAACCGTGCCTGAACACTCCTGCCCCTAAGCGCCCCTGTGCCTGAACACTCCTGCCACTGAGCACACCTCTACCTGAACACTCCTACCCCCATGCCTGAACACTCCTGTCGCCAAGCGCACTTCTGCCTGAATATGCCTGTCCCATCACTGTTTTCACCTTTGTTTAAGCAGCTGGCCACTCAGAACTGGAGAGCTCGGTCTTCGAGGTCAGATCTACAAACTGATCACATCAAAGAAGCCAACGGCCCAGGCCTACAGACCACCCGGCAGGAAGTGAGTGAAGGACCAGTGAGCCAATGAGAACTGCTCTGATTCTGGTTTCATTTTCAAATTAATGCACAGGACCTTTTTGATTGGTAATCTGTTTCAGGAAACAAATTTCCATGGATCCAGACCAACATCTAGGACTTCAGGGAGTTCTCTGACCCACCAAGAAGTCAAGTATAACTGAGACCAACTACCTGAGCTACCTGATGGCATAATTACTGTGTGAGACGAGCAAACTTACACCTAACGGTGTTTGGATGTTCAGTTCAAGCAGCACAGCACAGGACAGAACTGCAGCCCAGGCCTGGAGGAGGAGAATTTTCCTGCCAGTCTTTCTAAACCTTAGGGTTCATAATCAGTAATATGAAAACTTATACAACAATAGCTTGAAAGTAATATAACATATTTTACCCTCCAGTGGGTGTCACGTGACCTAGTTCACCAATTACAGTGCAGTGTGAAGGACCGGAAAACCTGGAGTCAATTGCAGAAATACTTTCATCAAATTCAGCTATTGGATAAGCCTCAATGCTTTTGGATGCCCTGTTCCAAAGGAGTGACATCAAATGTGACAGTCATTCAAGTACATTTATTAACTGCTTAATTATGATTACATACATTAACACATCTAAGAAATGTACAACTAAAAATCCTTTCACATAAAAATTGGATTTTTAATAACTTGTTTTCTTGTTTTACTTGGAATAATAAAATGAAAACAATAATTTCACACAATTGAATTTACTATTAATATGGAATCAGAGTTCCATCTGAGGTTAAGACAAACGGATCTATTTAAAAGCTTGCAATATTCAGTGAACCCCACAACAGCTAAATGAACCATAAGTACAGATCTGACCTGTGAAGGGCCCATTCTCTGCACACCGTGTAGGTGCATGTACTTACAGCTACACTCTGGAAATTCACATGAGGTCAGCTGTATGTCTGAACTAGCAAGGTTTTTTTTTTTTTTACTGTTGGTGAGTGACTCATTCTCTGGTTAAATTCACTGAACTGTCACAGCCTGAGCTCCGTAAACATTAAAAAGGCTTCATTCTATTCAGTGATGTAGCAGGACCCTCGCATGCAGGCTTCCGTGTTGAGATTCAGTTCTATCCTGCAGTGTCGCTCTCCCTGATGGAGCTGGTGACACACAGCGTGACCCCCAGCATCGTCAGAAACATCCCCAGCAGAGCTCCTGAGGACACAAAGAAGCTGCTCTAAGTTACACTGCCGTTTCTCTCAGGGTGCACACAGCAGCACTCAAAGACCCAGAAGACACTTGCCTTTCCCACCAACCTCCTCTCCCAGGAGCTTCCCTGCTAGCAGCGTGAAGAGGAAGGTGAGGGAATTCGTCACAGGCACAGCCAGGGACAGGTCTGGTTTAGGTCACAGAGCACCACAGCATCTCATCACTGATCTTAATCTAGTACAGCATCAGGACATACGATAGAGACTCTGAAATGGCAAGCCAAGACTGACACTGTGGCAGGCAGGCCAGCTCACCTGTGGTGGCAAGAGTGAGGTAGTATACAAGAGAGCCGCTCTGGTTCAGCAGGAAGGGCACAAGGTACTGTGAAGAGAAGATCAGGTAAGGGCCATTTCAACCTCTGCAGAGCTCCATAATGCTCAGGGATGACTGTGCAATTTGTGTGTAATCCTGTGTACATTTGTCATCATTGTAGATGGGGTAAATTTGTGTGAATGCATTCACCAAGTTTACTGCACAAACGATATTGCAGATCAGTACATTAGGTCACCATATATCCAAAATCAATCCCTAAAGCACTAATACTACAGATCTTTTACCGCTTTCATCACCTGCACTGTGCTCTATACTCACCCTGATGTTGATGAAGAGAAACTTGACCTCAGCTATAAGCTGAAAGACCATTCTGCCCCCTCTGACATCCTCTATCCCTTCTGCTCCTTTCTTCAGGAAAGGGTTAGTAGCCCCCCAAAGCAGAGCCACTAGCAGCAGGCTCAGGACCTCTGCTGAGAGGAGAGGACAGAGGGCAAATTTCTTTTCAAATGAGGGACCTCTATGCCTTAACCCACCGAACCTATTTGCCTTAGGTGTCGCTGTAATGTTCTGAAGCCTTTCATTTGTGACAATAATTCGTGTCACTCTTCTTGAACTTTATTTGCGCAGTTTTAACTAGAAATGAGGAAAAGTAATTATTTAAGCGTTGTTCTCGTTCAAATGGCTTCCCGGTGTTCGGCTTAGCGGGTTAAGTGGCTGTGCAGAGTATCAGAATGTAGAAGGTTTAAATCTCCGTTGGGCGCTTGAATAAAGTATGTAACCTGAAACCCTCTCCCCTCCATTTAACCATTACTCCTGACCTGCTTCCTCAAAATGTACATCGCTTTGAATAAAAACGTCTGCTAAAGAAATGTGAAAAAACAACAATAAATAGTCTGAAAAGCATTTCGATTCATACAGCTCGAAACGGGGAGAGGCACATTTCCAACATTTAAACCGTAACAATATATGTTTGATATGTTAATCAAACACAGCCTTTACAATACTTACTCAAAGACACCATAACAAACGTTGCATATCATATGACCAAAACAATCACTTTAACCCGGAAGTAATACTTAATACCTACGATAGAGGGCGTTATATTGTATGTAGTCTGATAAAGAAAACGCCGTGGTTCCTTAACGCTTTGACCCGGAAACGGTTGGTCTTTTTACGCCCGTACTTATCTGCATGCTGCAGCTAGGCCTACTCGTTTCTGTTTTATAGACAAATAATACTAAAAGTTGAAGAGATTTTTTTTTTACTGTATTACAGTGTCGTGGTATTATGGTGAGTGTTGAACACAAGTTAAATTTTAATTGAATCACTGTTCTTACCTTGCTGGATTTCGTTATGATGGAGTGCTCCGCGTTAGTAACTAAGCACGCCGTTAAATGCGTGTGGAACCGGCTTCTGTCTCTGTGGTTTCTCGTCGTGACGCCGCGGCCGGAGTGCTGATGCATCTTTAAACGCTCATTCTCAGTGGCTTATAAGGACCTAATCCTGCCCAGTTTATCACATCTGTTTAGTCTTAGATCCAAGTCTTTTTCCTGTGGTCATTTATTGTCGAGCAGCAACTTTTAGCCAGAGTCCTGTTGTTTTTATATAACGTGTATTGTACGTTTTTAACATAGAAACCGTGCCCTAGTGTTTGTCGTGGTTTGAGCTGCCTTTTCACCCTAACCCTGTCCCCCGCGTACCCAGAGACCCATCCTGCTGCAGGGCCATGAACGGTCCATCACCCAGATCAAGTACAACCGGGAAGGCGATTTGCTCTTCTCTGTGGCTAAAGATACGGTAGGGACGTTTGACTCTATCCTGTAAATGCTGGTAAAAAGGCGTATTTGTGATACTACTGTCATGGACGCAGGTGGCGAATGTGTGGTACTCGGTGAACGGCGAGAGGCTGGGCACCTACAACGGCCACACGGGCGCCGTCTGGTGTGTCGATGTTGACTGTATCCTGATGCTGCATACCGTCACGCGCTGGTCTGTTACCCTGGAAACCGCTGCTTTTTTGACCTGCCTGGGGTGTTCTTAAAAGTGTGTTGTCTGTCTTTTTCGATGGAATATGGAATTAATTTGTTTCTTCTCTTGGTGATTCTTACCATATTAAAGTTTTATGTTGATTACCCCAAACACCAAGAGAAAAATCCCTCTGCTAATGTCTCCTGGCATTTCAAGCTTTTCGTTTCCTTAATGGTTGGTTCAGGGGACACCAAACATGTTCTAACAGGGTCAGCTGACAACTCTTGCCGTCTTTGGGACTGCCAGACAGGTGAGTGGCACCTGTGTGGGGGTTTGGGCTGGGCAACGCCGGCTTCTCTCCTTCCAGCTGACCGGTGCCTCTGCTTGCAGGCCGACAGCTGGCCCTGCTGAAGACCAGCTCTGCTGTGAGGACCTGCGGCTTTGACTTTAGCGGGAACATCATCATGTTTTCCACAGACAAGCAGATGGGTTACCAGTGCTACCTGAACTATTTTGACCTTCGGGACCCCCAGCAGATTGGTAGGCATTTGCCTGAGAACCCCCACCCCTGCTCCCCCCGCTGGTGATCCCTGGCCAGTGCTGTAACGGTGACGCAGAAGTAACTTAATGTACTGTTGGCTGATTTCACTGCAAATTCAAAGGTTTGCTGTCTGTTACTGTCTGGAATGTTGCAGCATGCGATCCTGTCTCATGGCCCCCTCCCGTTATGTCCCTCCCCCACTCGGTTGTAGCTGGAAGCCGAAAGCTGCAACACTGATGTTAAAGTAGTGATGTGGGTTTATCTGTGGCTGCAGAGCAGGTTGTAGATTCAGGATTGGATTCATCTCCTTGTGGAAATGTCCATGTCTCTTAATGTTTGCATCCCTCCCCAGAGGAGAACCAGCCCTACGTGTCAGTACCGTGCAGCGAATCTAAAATCACCAGTGCCGTGTGGGGGCCACTGGGGGAGTTTGTCATCGCTGGCCATGAGAATGGAGAGATCAATCAGTTCAGCGCTAAGGTACTGATCCCGTCCATCTATGATGGGTTAAGTCTGCCTCCTGTGGCTCTGTTTATGTGATGTGTAAAATGGTACCATTCCTAGTTCAGCTGGGTCTCACAGTCAGCTGAGCCTTTTCCCGCATGCTCTCTCATCACAGTCTGGAGAGGTAGAGGTACTGAGGAAGGTCAAAGAGCACACCAAGCAGATCAATGACATCCAGACCTCGGTGGATCTCACCATGGTTATCACTGCCTCCAAGGACAACACTGCCAAGGTATGCAGCACAGTGCTGGGCTTCCGGGTGACTCCGCTGGGGGTCTGCAGGATCAGTGACTGTCCTTCTCTGAAGCAAATGTTCATGTGCCAATCTTGGCTTTAAAATCACACAAGCTAGCAGAGAGCAGAGGCATCTTTTCATTCTCAGAGATCAAGGTTTGTTTGCCCAGAACATTAATTGGAGCTGATTGGCTGCCACTTTCTGCAGCTGTTTGACTCAACCTCGTTGGAGCACATAAAGACCTTCAAGACAGAGAGACCGGTCAACTCTGCTGCCATCTCCCCAATCATGGACCATGTAAGGCATGACACAATCTGCTCCATGGGCTGGACTCATGTGTGTGTGTGTCTCTCTCTCTCACTCACACACACCGCATACATGTTTCAGCAGTGGATGCTGAGTGTCGTTCTGTTCCTCTTCAGGTGGTCATGGGAGGTGGACAGGAGGCCATGGAGGTAACCACCACCTCTACGAGAATTGGCAAATTCGAGGCCAGGTAGGTGTACAGTTGGGGTGGGTGCAGGGGTCAATATCATGTTCACGGTGTCTGAACCATGCTTGTGACCCAATATTGTCTTCTCACCCAGGTTCTTTCATGCTGCATATGAGGAAGAGTTTGGAAGGGTGAAAGGTCATTTCGGGCCCATCAATTGCGTTGCGTTCCATCCAGATGGAAAGAGGTTTGCCCCTCCCCTTTGCTGACTGAAGTATGCAGCAGCTGTGTAGCACGCATATGTGGGTGTGGTGGCTACGGGGAGCATGCGTATGTGCGCGTGTTGCAGCGGCTGTGGCTGCGTGTCGTGGCTGCGTGTCGTGGCTGCGTGTCGTGGCTGCGTGTCGTGGCTGCGT
>JABFEB020000011.1:223422-239920 GCA_019775895.2 Stomatorhinus ivindoensis
GCGTATGAAGAATGTCAGGGCGCGTGAACAGAGATGGTGCGTATGAAGAATGTCAGGGCGCGTACACAGAGATGGTGCGTATGAAGAATGTCAGGGCGCATACTCATTGCATACACTGAGAACTATGATAAATTCTCACTCATAATGTCATTCTTAACTCACTGGAGGAGCTTAATCATCAAGTGCTCTGTGTTTCTCTAAACAAGGAGAGTACCTCACAGTCTTTGGTGTGGTTTCTGGGTTTAACACGACATGTTCTCCTCGCAAGCAGGATGGGGTGCACCTGCAGCTCCGATTACAATGATGACGACTGGATCGAGAACCTGGACGAGGTCTGTGAGCATTGCAACTGCCCGCTGCCACCGCAGACAGCAAACCAGGTGAGGTGAGGGTACGGGGGGTATTGAATCGATTGCTGGTGATCTGACCTTCAGGTGCTAGCCACAGTCAGCTGGCCACTGGCCCTCAGACCTCATGCCCTCAATAGGGATGCTATTCAAAACGGTGACCCATATCACTTTGCACACCTGCGTAGTAAACAGTTAGAATAATGTCTGCTATTTGGAGTTATTTAAATGTTAATGAAAGCAACATTAGAAATGCATTTTGCAAATTGATCTTTTAATTTTCATAAGGAGGATCTACTAATAAACATCTAATTTGACTGTTCACTTTAAGGTGAGACAATGAAGCGTTTCTGACAAATAAATCCTTTCCAGTGCAGAAGGCTGCAGTCCTGCCGATTAATGCAAGTCTGTCAGTAATGCAAGCGTGTGATAGCAAAAGAGAAATCAGTGTAGACAGCGTGAAATCAAAACAGTCGCTATCAGTATTTTTAAAATAATCAACTATTGTCTTCGGCTAAAATATTCCTTATCACTGCATTAATGATGTACAGGGCAGCATGGAGATGCTGCAGCACATCTGTCTGAGCTGCCAGAGACGCAGTCAGTGGCTCAGACGGTTAAGCCTCCATACGTGTGATCAGGTTTTTAGCTTAGCCCCCACTCCCCGAAGTGCTACGGGCCCTGGACATATGGCCTCGCCTTGCACTCTGACCCCAGGCTTCACTCTCTCAGCTGTACAGATGTGTGAGTCTCAAAATGAAAAACATTGCAATGCATTTCTGCAAACAGCAAATGAAGGATCGTCTATTTTCATCCTGCAGAAGGTCCTGCAGCTGTGATGCTCCCCTTTTAACTATGAAAACAAATTCCATAGATAAAAGCTGGAAGGCAGGAGGCTGTTGTCAGGGAGATGTGCATCCTGATGGGAACAGCAACCAGTGTCCGACCTGAAACATCCCATAATAATCATATGTTACAGTAGGGACAAACCCAGAATTGTTGTCAAACCTCCTCATTTGGTGAAGCTTCTTTTCAGGACCAGCATACCAGGGTTAGATGTTCTCATCAATTGTTATGTGTTAGAGGGTCCATTTCCAGTTCAGAGTGATTGTGTGGTGGCATGTGCTGGTCTCCTGCTGTCATTTCAGTACACGGACACCAGGATCCCCTACCCCTCCCAGCAAACGCCACCGTGTTCTCCAGCACCTGGTGAGTCTGCACATACTGTGTGCCTGTATTTTTCTGCAGTTCCCCTCTCTCTCTCTCTCTCTCTCTCTCTCTCTCTCTCTCTCTCTCTAACGCTAAACCCATAAACCATAAAAAATTTCAGCAGAAGCTAATCATAACCGCTAACCTCTATTATTCCATTTGGTTTTTGGCTCTCACACCCTGAAAAATATTACTTAGAGAACTAGAATTTTAACCTGTTCAACAATGAGGATCCATTTGTCAGACTGGAGTGATTACCAGGGGATATTTAGGACTTAACCAATTGGGCATCATTGAATGCTCTGGAGTCTCTAGAATTAACCTGCATTGAAATTTTCTTTCTAACATTCTCCATTTGCAAAACATATGTGTTTTTGTTGGAGAATCCCTGTTTTGTAACTGGCCCATGTTCACATTTTACCCTCAGTGATGCCCCTTAGGAACTAAAAACATGGCGCTGTTTACCCGGAGCTTGGAATGAGGGTTTCAGCTCTTTGTTCGTCTATAACTCTGTCAATCAGAATGCAGAAAATACAACTGGGAGCCTGTATCATGAAGCTGGATTATTTCAGAGGATTTCTTGCTTAGCCAGATAACTTGTCAGGTTAAAATTAGTCTGGGCTATATGTAAGTGAATGAAGATAAATGTAATTCAAACTAGGGTACCTTCAATCCAAAAAGTTATCCGGTTAAGCAAGAAATTCAGTTCCTTGTTCTCTGCTTAGTTCAGGGTACCCCAGTTTAAATAGACTTTATCATCGTTCACTTACATTTAGCCCAGACTTAGATCTTAAATGCGACAAATTATGGACCAATCACATCTTGTATTTACACATAGTCAGCCAACAGCGTGTCAGACAGCCTGCTGCAGACATGCTCACGACAGGCAGGGTCAAATGTGTTTGATTTTAGGGTGTAAAAACGTTTTAAACCATTAAACTTTATTCACTTTACCTGCTAAAAATGGTAGTAGATTTACAGTTGGTGGAACAAAATGTAGCAGAAACTGATTGGTCTGCTAAAGGTTTTCAAAGTATTTCAAAGTTATCAGAAATGCTAACCTGCTAATGAAAAAGTTAGCTTTGTTAATTAGCAGTTAGCGGATTAGCAGAAGCCTGCCTGCCACTGGTCTCTGGATGCTCGTGGCTGGTTCTCCACTGGTCTCTGGATGCTCGTGGCTGGTTCTCCACTGGTCTCTGGATGCTCACGGCTGGTTCTCCACTGGTCTCTGGATGCTCGTGGCTGGTTCTCCACTGGTCTCTGGATGCTCACGGCTGGTTCTGCACTGGTCTAAAGTCAAAGTGTGTTGCGAGACCGAGAGTGATGTGTGTTTTCCTTCTCGAATGTTCTGCCCGGTGCATCACTTACTGTCCATGTACTCTGAGCCTACTCATTTCCTGCATTACAGACAATCTGGTCATTGCCCTGTATAACTATGAACCCGACCACGACGATGACCTGGGCTTCCACAAGGGGGACAAGCTGAAAGTCCTTAACAGGTGAGAGGGGGAGTCCTTTACACATCGCTAGGTGAGATGGTCACCAGCAGGGATCAGTCCTTATTTACACATCGCTAGGCGAGATGGTCACTAGCAGGGATCAGTCCTTATTTACACATCGCTAGGCGAGATGGTTACCAGCAGGGCTCAGTCCTTATTTACACATCGCTAGGCGAGATGGTCACCAGCAGGGATCAGTCCTTATTTACACATCGCTAGGATGAGATGGTCACCAGCAGGGATCAGTCCTAATTTACACATCGCTAGGATGAGATGGTCACCAGCAGGGATGAGTCCTTATTTACACATCGCTAGGCGAGATGGTCACCACCAGGGATCAGTCCTTATTTACACATCGCTAGGCGAGATGGTCACCAGCAGAGATCAGTCCTGATTTACACATCACTTGGCGAGATGGTCACCAGCAGGGATCAGTCCGTATTTACACATTGCTAGGCGAGATGATCACCAGCAGGGATCATTCAGCTGGAGTGCAGAGCCTTAGGCCAAGGCGCCTAATCAGGCAGCCAACCCTGGGTGGGCGCCAACACACTGCAGTACTCACTTAACATTTACTACAAATACACTCAATAATCTTTACTAACCAATACATTCACAGTACGTTCACCATTCGAGGACCTTTACTAGCAAGACAAGGTCATCAAAGTTACCTCCTCTAGCAGTAATAATAGCAGAGAAAATTCAGGGCATTCTTTCTACAAGAGATGTAAAATACTGCTCTGTTTCTGTTAACTAGTGCATTTAAAGTTAAAGGACAGTCTAAAACCTGACTATGCCATCGCCATATATGGGGGTGACATGTGGCACAGTGGGCTAAGCCTGTGTGCCTATAATCAGAAGGTCACCACCTCAAACCCAACCTCAGCATGTCTGCAGGTCCTTGAGCAAGGCCCTTAATCTACAGGTGGCTGCCCTTCACAGACAACTTACTCTGCAAAAAAAGAACTAGGTGAGGGAGGCATAAACGTAATTTAAGTCAATAAAGTATTGATTGTTATTAATCTGCACTTGAAATCACTTGCAACCAGTTTTTCTTACTGAAAGTGAATATTTGTTTAGGACTGTAGTGCTGTTCACGGGACTTCAGTACCTAATTTTGTTCCCTAACATGATGTTATGACAATGACAATAAACCATCTTGATTCTCTAACCTTCTCTCCCAGGGATGACCCGGAATGGTACTGGGCTGAGTCCCTGACCACCGGCCAGAAGGGCTACATTCCTTTCAACTTTGTTGCCAAGATGGACACCATGGAAACCGAACCGTGAGTCAGACGAGTGCTGAGGACCAGCTCAGGAATGTGTACACAAACAGACATTGATGTGTCCCTCAGACAGTGGCCAGTCCCACAGTGACATACTGAAACACCAGCTTATTTTACAGACAGAGCACTGCCAATTCCTCTGTATGCTCACCATTAGAAATTACAAAAGAAAACTCTGGAAGGTTTCTGACAGGTTCACAGTGGTCTGCCGGCATTCTAGCATGTTTTTATTAAACTCTTCTGTCACATAGGTGGTTCTTCAAAGATCTTTCCAGAAACAATGCTATGAGGCTGCTGCTGGCCCCAGGAAACACCCAAGGTTCCTTCCTCATCCGGGAGAGCGAGACCAGCAAAGGTGCACTACTCTGTGGCTGCTTACACGTGAAGCACTGCTGTGGTTGAGTCTTAGCAAAGTGTTGGTCCATATTGACTTCTGACCCCTTGTACCCCAAGGCTCATACTCCTTGTCTGTCCGGGATCTGGATCCTGAATGTGGCGACACCGTCAAGCACTACAAGATCCGGAACCTAGACAATGGTGGCTTTTACATCACGCCTCGGATCTCATTCAGCTGCCTCTCGGACCTGGTGCAGCATTACTTCTGTGGGTATTCTCTGAGCCCACGTTCACATTTACTCTCTGACTCTTAATCTGCTGTGTGGTTCTGCGGGTCCAGATGCTGTCACAGCTGGGCGCCTGGATGCTGTGCTGCCGCTTCTCCTCTAAGCTCCAGCGAGGGTGTGGTGGCCTGCATAGGCTGCTCACCGAGGCCACATCCTGCGCGGGCTGCAATGCAGCGAGTGTGATGTCAGAGCAGTGCGCTGGCGCCGTGGCGACCGAGCTGCAGCCTCACCTCTCTGTGGGGAGGATGTCAAACCTTGCTCTTCTTCTGAAATGCAGGTTCTTCCATGTTCTTCTCCTCCAGCTTCACCTCCATCCTTGTGAGGTTCTGTTCCTCCTTTCTGCAGATGATGCATCATGAAAATGAAGAGAGAGTTTACTTGCTGCAGTTCTGCCCCCCAAGCGGGGAGGGGCTGTGGAGTACTGAAAGAGGAATGAACCCCTGCCTCCAGCCAGCCCCTCATCACTAGGGGTGGACATGCAGCTATTTGGAGGCTCTCGCTCTCCTTCTTTCTGAGTGTTTCTTAGTCCATCTGCTTGTTGCCCCCCTGTAGGTGAAGCGGATGGCCTCTGTTTCCGCCTCATCAAACCATGCCAGACTCGGGCCCCGCAGAAGCCCTGGTGGCAGGATGACTGGGAGATTCCCCGGGAATCATTGAAACTGGAGCGCCGCCTGGGGGCAGGGCAGTTTGGGGAGGTGTGGATGGGTGAGTGTTGGGGGCAGTTTGGAGTGGGTGGGTGTGAGGGGCAGTTTGGAGTGGGTGGGTATGAGGGGCAGTTTGGGGAGGTATGGATGGGTTGGTGTGAGGGGCAATTTGGGGAGGTATGGATGGGTTGATGTGAGGGGCAGTTTGGGGAGGTGTGAATGGGTTGGTGTATATACGGATAACATAAAATCACTAAAATAAGAGTAATTCTCTGTGGTTCCCTATGGGGCTGTAGGGCCCTGTTGAGTCAGGTGACCGAGTAGAACGTTAATCTCACTGTTCCCAACATCCACCAAACTGCAGCCGACAGTAACCTTACCTAGAAATGTCCTCACTTCTGGATTGATGCTGGACTGTTGATTTGGAGTTTGTAGTGAGACAGCGTATCCACACCCCCATCCTCAATGGACATCTGCAATCCCTCTGCTCCACAGGCACGTGCAACCAGCGCAAAGTGGCCATCAAGAACCTGAAAGCAGGGACAATGTCGCCTGGGGCCTTCCTGGCGGAGGCCAACCTCATGAAGCTCCTGCAGCATCCACGCCTCGTACGGCTCTTTGCCGTGGTGACGCAGGAGCCCATCTACATCATCACAGAGTACATGGAGAACGGTGAGCCTGCCCCGCCCCAAGACCACCCAAGGAGAACAGTCTAGACAAGTGGACATCTTTAACATGATGTTGTGGTCTCTGTTAGTACCTCTGCAAAGACTGAGTTCAGCGCAAAACGGCTTTTTTAACTGACAGTCCAGTAGCTATAAGAGCAGATGCCATAATCGTGGGGGTTCCTGTAATTCTCAGGAGTACAAACGCTGCCCCTACCCCCCACATTAGCCAGTTTCGCTTTTCTTCTCTGGAGCATCTTCAGGTGAAATTTTTTAAATTGTTAACCATAGTCGTCCTCAGTGGTTAAGCTGCATCATATATACTGACTTTGGTCTTCAGCTGTTGTGATACTATGAGCATTTATGATCTAAACATGGAGTTTATTTGCGACATGGTAGCACATGTTCATTAGAAACCGGTTCTGTGTGGTGGGGACCTGGAGCTCAGATGCCGGTCAGAAAGGGTCGATTCTTGGATGGAAACACGGCAGCTTCCGCGCATTGCCTCCTTTCCTGATAAGACCTGCGGCTGGGGTGTGCTCGGGGGGGGTGGTGGAGGCACCGTCCTGCTGTGTGACCTCCCGAAGCTCTGTGTACCTGCTCCTTTATGTGGACACGAAGCCTCAGAAAATAACGGGGTGTGTTGGGAGAAGGAGACGTCCCCCCACACGCGGGATGAAGGCTGGCCCCCATTTCCTTCAGCTCTCTCCTCACTGAGGTCCTGGGGCACCAACAGGAGGCAGGAGGCTCCTCTCCAGCTCTGAGGGACACCAAAGCACATGCTGCCTGCGTGCAGTCAAGGTCAAAACTGAATAAAGATATGAAAATGTTTCACAGCAAAGATGAAGAGGGAAGATCATCCTATCCAGCTGCTTATCTGATTAACTTTGGTAAACTTGTAGTCTAACTTGTGTGCTGTTCCTTTTTGCAGGAAGCCTGGTGGATTTTCTCAAGACGAATGCAGGAATGAATTTAACCATCAATATCCTGATTGATATGGCCTCCCAGGTGAGTTTGCTCATATCTGTGTCTGTCTTTGTCCCTGCCCCTGGGTCTGTCTCATTTTCTATTCCTGTCCTTTTGTCTGGTTCTGTTCCTGTGACTGTCTCTGTCTCAGCGTCGGTCTCTGTTTTTGTCCGTGTCTGTTTCTGTATCTGTTCGTGTCGCTGTCCCTGTCCTTGTGTCTGTTGCTGTTTGTCTCTGTCTGTCCTTGTGTCTGTTGCTGTTTATGTCTCTGTCTGTCCTTGCATCTGACTCAGCGTGTCCGACCACCTCCCCCCCCGCCACCTCGCCCCACCAGTTCACCTCACCAGCTCTCCCACGCCAGCTCGTCCTCACCAGCTCACCACTGCCCGCTTGTCCCGCCAGTTCATCCCTGCCAGCTCGCTCTGCCAGCTCACCCATGCCAACCCATTCTGCCAGTTCACCCCCGGAGGCTCGTCCCACCACCGCGCCCAGTGCCCCTGGTCCCCTGGCTCTGTCTGCTGTTACAGTGACTCTGCCCACCTCCTGAAAATTGCTCAGAATTTTACCAGCATGCTGCTGGCCATTCCTGGAAAACTAGGTGTCTCTATGTGTGTGTGCAGTTTGCTTACTACAACGTGTTGTTTGCACAAAGTTAGTTTGAAGCTCCTGTGCACCATAATGACCACATATGGTGCTGAGGGGTTTTTGCTCTGTAGAGACTCCAGAGACTGAGCAGAATGCTGTAAGAGGTTTTGCGATGGTGATGGCCCATGAGGACCCGCATCCCAGCACCACGTGTGTAGACAGCCGAGGCTCGGATGCCAGCTGGAGCTAAAAGCCAAACAAAGTAGCAGCGAACAGACAGCAGCCTGCTCTGTCAATAATGACTCTGATCGCCTACGGAGGCTCACCCATTCAGCTCCCAAACAGCGTGGTGCTGCCATTCCCTGGGTCACAAGACCTTAAATTTCAGTCAAGCCGGTCGGAGGGACTCCACTGATTCTCCCCCTCCTGATCCCCAATGGGCATAGTGTGACTCGTATTGGAACAACTCAAAGCGACAGGTGACTCCAGGACGTACATAAGAACATAAGAAGGCAAAAAAATTACAAACAAGTGAGAAGAGATGAAGCAGATTAGCTCAGGCTAGCTGACATCCTTCAGATGTTTAACTGAGTCTAAAACTGCATTGTGGGAGCATGTGTCTGACCCAGGGTCGTTTCCCCTCTGTCAGAGGGGCTTGGCGGTGCAGAGCAACATAGGATGCAAGAGAGCTTCTTTGGGCAAGTGCCCCACCCAGCTGAGTGCTGCCTCTGAGATTTGTCTCCCCCTGCAGGTGGCTGAGGGCATGGCGTTCATTGAGCAGCGGAATTACATCCACAGGGACCTGAGAGCCGCTAACATCCTGGTCTCTGAGGAGCTCTTCTGCAAGATCGCCGACTTCGGACTTGCTCGCCTCATCGAGGACAATGAGTACACAGCCAGAGAGGGTACCTGGGCCATGCTTTACCTTTCGAAATTATTTTTCTCTTTTGTTGGCCAAATATGTAACCTGTGAAACAGCCTTTGTTTTGTGGTGGAGGTGTAATTGACCCGCGAATCAATGTTTTTATTCACAAGTATCTGGAAATTTGGTTTTCTGGTTACAGTGATAAATGTTTATTTGATAAGATGAGTGGAAAGTCAGATAATTGGAATCCAGACAAGAAAAATAAGCAGGTATTCAAAGAATTCATTTGAAAATCCAGTGCATGTACACTACCAGTCAAAGGTTTCTGCACACACTGAGATTTTCTACATTTGCATGTTACTCACTTAGCATCTACTAAAAATACACTCAGTATTCTCTGCTAACAAATAAATTTAATGTATGTTCACCATTTAAGTGCCTTTATTTAAAAAAAATATTTTATTCATCAAAGTTACCTCCTCTAGCAGTTAGAATAGCTGGGAAGATTCAGGGCATTATTTGTACAAGAGACATTAAATACTGCTGGGATGAGACAGTTAACTAGTGCATTTAAAGTTAAAGGACAGTCTAAAACCTGACTATGCCATCACCGCACAACCTGTTAACAGGATGTCAGACATGCACTGTTACATTCTCTTTCCATGTTATACGGGAAACTTGTTTTATTTGACGTACAGTTATAGTTGTGCACTCGACTTTGTTACGACCCTCTGACTGTAACAGGCGACTTTTTGTTACATCCCTCTGACTGTGACAGGCTGGAACTTCCCACGTGGTATCATCGTGAGCCAAAGCCACGTCTCATATGCCACACTAAACAGAATTAAGAGCGCTCCTGCTCTCCTGTGAATCCGTGGCCTTGGTGTAGCACCACCTAGTGTTTATTTTGAGCTCTCAGCACCGAAATGCAGTTTTCCTACCTGGATTTGTTTGTATGTCAGAGGCTTTGGATTAAGCACTGTGAAGGGCGCGGCTGGGATGGGGGGGGGGTTTGCTCCGTGATGCTGCATGTCGGCATTGGACGGGGTCTCTGCAGCATCATGCCGACTCACCTGCTGCTTTCCTTCTCCTTTTTAGGTGCCAAGTTCCCCATTAAATGGACCGCCCCTGAAGCCATAAACTACGGAACCTTCTCCATCAAGTCGGATGTGTGGTCTTTTGGGATCCTGCTGACGGAGATTGTGACGTACGGCCGCATCCCGTACCCAGGTACCCATGCAGACCTGCCAGAACATCCCAATGCTTCAGTGAGGTGAGGCAATAATGGCTGAGGGTGTCCCATGTGTCCTTCCCCCCCGTCAGGCATGACCAACTCCGAGGTGATCCAGAACCTGGAGCGGGGGTACCGCATGCCCCAGCCTGACAACTGCCCCCAGGAGCTGTACAGCATCATGAATATGTGCTGGCAGGAGACCCCAGAGGACCGGCCCACATTCGAGTATCTGCGGAGTGTTCTGGAGGACTTCTTTACTGCCACAGAGCAACAGTACCAGAGCCAGCCCGGCTAAGGTCCAGACAGACTGACTGACAGACAGACAGATTTACTGACAGATAGACGGAGAGAAATGGACATATAGAGAAACAGACTGAGATACAGACAGACACACTGACGGAGACAGATTTAGTGACAGACGAAGGGAAAAACAGACACAGACAGAGAAACAAGCTCAGATGCATACAGACAGACTGAAGGAGACTGACAGACAGGCTTACTGATAGACAGAAGGAGAGACAGACAGACGGAGACAGACAAACTGAGATACAGACAAACAGGCTGAAGGAGACTGACAGACTTACTGAAAGATGGAGAGACAGAAAGAGATAGAGAGAGCAATCAGGTGGTGCAATCGCTGTGATAGATATCGACATGAAAAGCCACAGAGACAGACAGAACTACTCAGAAGATCTCAGAGGGTCATACACACACACACACACACAGGTTTGTAATTACATCTTTGTGGGGACTCTCCATTCATTTCTATGGGGAAAACCTTAACCCCAACATGCCAACCTTAACCTTACCCAGCCACACCTTTAACCATAAATAACCAAACAAAATGCAGAACTTTTGGCATTTTTAGTTTTTTGATTGCATCCACAGATATTTGTGGGGACATGAAAAATTATCCGTACTAAGTAAAAAAACAGGTTTTTATTACATAGTGGAGGACATTTGGTCCCCACAATGTAATATAAACATTATCCACACGCACACAGAGACTCAGAGTAATGCACACAAACATGAACACAGACTGCCAGACTGACAGGTGAACACGCTCACACCTACATACACTTCTGGAGTTTCACTGGGAGGCTGTTGTGGACTCCCAGCAAGCTGAGCCTCACGCCCACCTGGTAAATTATGGTAGCTCCTCTTTGACAAAGAAATATCAGCCACACCAGTAAAGGCTGAGGTTAAACAATGGGATGAAACTGCTTGTGCAGGTTACCTGTATATCTGATTAGCACAGCCACACCCCCTGCAGCATCACTGTGCCCACAACACATGCTACCCCAGAACCTGCCTTCCTTACTGCCCATCTATCTACTGTTGTATCCTTTATCCTTTTATTGTCTTTCTTGCTTGGGATTTTGTATGGGAAAAAATGTGTTTCACTTCTGAGCTTTTCTATGTATTTTATATTATGCCAAATGCAAGAAAATAAAATTTGAGCAAAGAGGTGATGTGCCACGGGTACATTCAGCTTCATTAGGGGCTGTGAGACGTAGGCTGCTTTTCCACCGCAGCAGGTACCGTACTTTTGGTACTTCCATAAAGTAGCAAAAGTATGGCACTGCTTTTGTGTCGGTTTTCCACTGGCTTAAAAACTGGTACCGGCACCAAATGACATCATCAGTGACCGCCCCTGACTGACATCATCACAAAGCGCGGTGCGGTATTAACAGCTGTTATTTCTCTGAATTCAAACATAGAAGACGTGCTGAGACTGATATTGTTGATTCACAATTAGAAGCTCGATCAACCACCTTTTTGCGATTGTTCAGTGATTCGCTTATGCCCCATTTCTTCCAAGCGGCTTGTTATTACTACAAATACTTTTTTATTTCAAGTCGTGCCATCCAAATCTCGCTGGATCTGTTCATCTGACCATATGGTGATTAAAGCGTGTGTTTCCTCGATTGTCCATTTTACATTTTTTATTTTGTTGTTTCTACTGCTTTTCATTTAGTTTCTCACTGTTTGCTGTGTGTTTCAAAAGATGGCGGTTGTATTTTGTGTTTCAGCGGAAGGCTTTTTGCATAACCAATCAACAGCAAATATGTTTGCAAGTAACACCCCAAAGTACCGAAGTACCAACGAAGTATCCCAGCTGGTTTGGCACTTTCGGTACTGGAACTTGACCAGAAGTCAATGGAAAAGCGATAGTACCGAAAGGACCGTACTTTGTGCGGTGGAAAACTGCCCATAGTTTCACAGGCACACTGGGCTGCTCAGCTTCATTATCGAATCTGAGAGGCGGTTTCACAGACACTTTGGGCTTCTCCGCTTCACTGGGGGCTCTGAGATGCGGTTTCACAGGCACACTGGGCTGCTCAGCTTCATTAGCGAATTTGAGATGCAGTTTCACAAACATACTGGGCTGCTCAGCTTCCTTAGCGTTTCTGAGATACAACTTCCCCGTGGTTTTTATACACCATGCTTGCAAGAATTACTATTGAGGGATGGGAAATACAGTGATATAGGAAGAAGAATCCTTAGATATGATTCATGAAGGTTTAAAAATCAACAAACACCAGCACTCCCCCACCCTCAGCCTGCCTTCTCCATCACTGCAGGAACCATTCAGTTGCAGGAACCATTCAGTTGGTGCCTTTACCTCTCTGTAAAAGCACTTTTTAAAAGGTCTGAGTAGCTCAAACAGCTTCATAGAGGAATGTAGATGCCTGTTTTGTAGAAATAGATTTCATTTTCTCAGCTTCTGTTGGAAAGCATCAATGAACCGTTACTGTAATATGAAAGAAAGGGTGGGGTTCTGGATAGGGGCAATATTTAATTTGTCTTCATTAATCCTCCAATAAACAAATGTTTATGTTTAAAATATTAAGTTGTGTCTCCCCAATATCAAACTCTCTCCTACACCACTGGACAGGCTACCATAACAATAGTGACAGAACAGTGGCCTGTACTATGAAGCGGGGTTACTGGCTTATCGGGGTAACTTGTCGGATTTAAGGTACCACAGTTTAAATGAACTTCATACTTGTTTGCTTACATTTTGCCCAGGCTACCTTAAATCCGACAAGTTACCCCGATAAGCCAGTAACCCAGCTTCATAGTACAGGCCCCAGGTGTCCCAGGGTCTGGTTCAGCCCCAACCTCTCTGTGTCCTACTGCAGTTACATATACAGGTAGGACACTGAATTGCGTCATTTCGTAAACAGGTAAATTATGTAACTGCAATTACACCATAAAGGATACTATATGTATAAATAACATTAAGTAAAACTGGAAATGTTTAACTTATTAGTATTTATTTATCGATACATGATTTGGAGTATATCTTATTGCTGTATTATGCATCAGTAAAAACCGCAAATTTAATTGAACCGCACACTTTGGTCACAGGCCGAGCACAGGGATCTCTCCCCAATCGCCAGTTATCGAATTTTCCGTCGTATGACTGGCTAAGCAGAGCGTTAAGCCCCGCCCTCTGGCCGGATTGCGCACGACGATTGGCTGAATCGGAGTTCAAAGCACAGTCCCCGTTACTGCATCCAGACGCCTGTGCCGACGCTCCGTGCCTCATTGCGGAGGTAAAATGGCGCTGACTCAAGGAACAAAGAAGAAAGTTTGTTATTATTATGACGGTAAGCTCCGGGACGGTAGGCACCACCGCTCGGTTTGGGGGTATTGGGATTTGGATTGTGTTATGAGCTGGAGGGAGAGGGAAGTCTTTTGTGTGTTTTTGGCGGGCGAGGCGCCACGGACTGCAGGGGCGGGCCGCCGTCAATTCGCGGGGGCTATTCGCCGGGCTGCATGTCACCAAGGACGTAGCCGCTGGGTGCCTGGTGCCCGCTGCTCCGCGTCTTTTTCTGAAGAGTCGCTGTTTATGCAGTTAGACATGTAAAGCTGACACGGAACTACTTGCAGTGGGGTGAGCGCGCCCTCCGGTCCGTCACGGTGGCATCTCCCCGGTGGCCGGTGTCTTCGTTCTGGGCTGTTCGCGGCCGGGGTTTTCAGCAGTCACCCTCAGGGCCATATTTATGTACCATCGATATATTGGCTTTGAGAGTGCTGCATGCTTGTGCGCTGTGGTTAATGATGCTCTCCGTTTTGACAGTTTGAGTTCAGGTTTTCTCCCTGCCCCCCTTCCCAGGTGACGTCGGTAACTATTACTACGGCCAGGGGCACCCCATGAAGCCGCACCGCATCCGCATGACCCACAACCTGCTGCTCAACTATGGCCTATACCGCAAGATGGAGATCTATGTATGTACGCAGTGCCCTGATGCAGGGGCTCTGGCCATAAGTACTTCTGTGTGGTCATGCATGTGATCTGCCTGTCCCCTCCACAGCGCCCCCATAAGGCCAATGCGGAGGAGATGACCAAATACCACAGTGACGACTACATCAAGTTCCTGCGCTCCATCCGCCCAGACAACATGTCTGAGTACAGCAAGCAGATGCAGAGATGTGAGTGGGGCAGGCAGGAAAGTCCACGCCTCCAGCTTCACCTCCTCCTGCTCCTACCCTGTGTTTAAACATCCTTTTTCTCTCTGCATAGTTAATGTGGGTGAGGACTGTCCGGTGTTCGACGGCCTTTTTGAGTTTTGCCAGCTCTCCACTGGGGGCTCTGTTGGTGAGTAGGGCTGCTGTGAGGGGGGGGGCGGAGGGTGTCAGTGAGTCTCATCTCCTGCAAACACCCTCCACAGCTGGAGCAGTCAAGCTGAACAAGCAGCAGACGGACATCGCCATCAACTGGGCGGGGGGGCTGCATCACGCCAAGAAGTCCGAGGCCTCCGGCTTCTGCTACGTCAACGACATCGTCCTGGCCATCCTGGAGCTGCTGAAGTAAGCGGGACCGAGTGGCATGTGGAAGGACGTCCGGGGTGCTGCCGACACGGTAACCTCCAGCTGTGTCGCTGGATACCTGGCAGGTACCACCAGAGGGTGCTGTACATCGACATTGACATTCACCACGGTGACGGCGTGGAGGAGGCCTTCTACACCACTGACCGTGTCATGACTGTGTCTTTCCACAAGTACGGAGAGTACTTTCCGGGCACCGGGGACCTCAGGGTGCGTTTCCCGCCCACCAGAGTGATGAGCTCTGCACAAGCCTCCCCCCTCCCTGGTCACTTGACAATACTGGCAGTCTGCAAGCTCCGCCTAGCTGCCTTAATGCCCAATTGGCTCTTGAATAGCTGTACGCTTGTAATGACTCTTCTATGCAACTTTGTACAAAACTGCTAAATAAATGCCAGTAATGTCTGATGCAGTCAGCAGGGGGCGCACAGCCTTTGGGCTTGCACCCATCTCTTCCTGTTTTGGTTATGCGTCCTTGTCACTTCTTTAGTTTGTGAGGCTGAGAAGAATTAACCTTTTTGTTTCGTCTATTGATGTGCTGTGTATTTTTAATTTTTTTTTTTTAACCTGTAAAGAACTAGCTGTGTCTGAGAGCCTGACTGTTTCTTCCCCCCACCTCAGGACATTGGTGCGGGGAAGGGCAAGTACTACGCTGTGAACTACCCCCTCCGAGACGGAATTGATGACGAGTCGTATGAAGCCATCTTCAAACCTGTAGGTTGCTTCTCCCTGACTTCAGCTGTAGTGTTACGATACCAAAATGATTGCTTTGCTATCATGCTTCAGCTTCAGTCACTTTTCTTCTCCCCTAGAAAAGGGAAATGCTCTCAAATGTTGTCCTGCACTCTGTAGTGGAGCTGAAATTGGCATTTACTAGTAGTCAAATGTTTTTGTTTTGTATGGTATGTGAGCTGTTCAGTTGTTATTAAATAACCATTAGGGGTATCCTAACAATTTTATATCCATGATTGGGTAATTCTATTACTAATATGATTCTTTAAGTAATATTGATACATTGCATTTGGTGCAAGGCAGGAACCAACTAACCCTTGCAGGGTCACACATATGGTTAATTTTATTTGTCTGGACAGCAGAAGGAAAGTGTGAACTCCACACAGTGGCAGTGACAGGCTTGCATCATGTGCTATGTTAATATCAATGTTGCGATTGCAACATCACAAGGACCACAATAATATGCTGCGTTTAGTCCTTCAATATGTTGTGCTAAAATGTTTTTTGTCAGTCGGCAAATTAACAATTTTTAACGAAGGTTACTTTTCAAAATCTTGTGTGTTAGTGTTACCTGAAGTCAACATTGCTGTTTTGACACTCTCAGATTTTCAGTTGTACTTTGATCTGGATGTGGCCAGGTGGGGACCACGGCTGTAGATTATGTATGCATATGTATATTAGTGCTGTGGGTGTGCACCAGTCCCCCTCCCCCAAAATGATGCACTAGTATTTCAAAAACTACTGCCTCTTTTTCCAGTGGCGGTTCACTTTGCAGCCCCGTTTTGGCTCATCTCTCACCTGCTCCTCCTCCAGATCATGGCCAAGGTGATGGAGACTTACCAGCCAAGTGCAGTGGTGCTCCAGTGTGGGGCCGATTCCCTGTCAGGGGACAGACTGGGCTGCTTCAACCTCACAATCAAAGGTGAGTTCCTCCCCCCCCCCCCAGCCGCATGTGCCGTCCTGATTCTTGGTGGGCATACCCCCAGTGCCCCATCCTGCATATCTCT
>JABFEB020000011.1:259565-276116 GCA_019775895.2 Stomatorhinus ivindoensis
TGCTACAGTTTAGCATACAGACAGGCAGGCAGGTACACAAAGACAGACAGACAGACAGACACAGACAGACAGACACACACCGGCAAACACACCCAGACAGACAAAGCCTGCCTGTACTTTTTAAGCCTCTGTGGGGGTCCCTTGTTTCCCAGCAGCGTCATCAGGACAGGCCTCTTACTCAACCTTACTCCCACACATGCCCTCTATCCCATCCGAAGTGAGCGCGTCCCTCAAGAACAGAAACATACCACGATACTACATCACCAGCAAATAATAGCAAGACTATTCTTGCACTTGCCTTAATTATAAAAGAGTCCTAAAGACTGCTAACATCGTTTAATTGTAAAGTCTGTGTATTTCTGAAATATTAGTACATCTCTTACAAACACTCTCTCCTGCGCAAAGGAATGACAGCACTATGTTTATTAATTAGCAAAAAATATAAACAGGAATGGATAAACATATGCCTCCATCAAGGAGAAAATGTCAGACATGCGCTATACAGCAAACCTTAGGTTATTATTCCCAGCTGCATCCAGCTCTGGTCATGTGACTGTATGATGGGCCAATCAACAGAGAGCCTGTCACACTCAGGTCACAAACATGCAGCTGGGGATGCGGGGGGCGTGACATTAAGACACAAAGGAGGTTTTCATTCTGCTTAGCTGTCTTCCTCAGCCCAGGCCCCGTGAGACCGCACGGCCAAGAGGCCGAGGGAGGGCCAGCGGTCAGAGATCCGGGTTTGAGTGCTCCAGCACATGGCAGAGAACTTTCTGTTTAACCCTTTCAACTTGCATATAACAGCAGGCGCTTAGCAAGTCCAGATAATACAAAGCAAGAAAAGAATACATTAGTTACACAAAAATATTAATATATATCATCTTACACTTCAAATATTGATAATCAGCTCTGCTTTATGATAATCCTACACCCAGAAAGATTTATGAATGGCTGCTCTATACAGGAGGAAAAGTGCAAAGGTGACATTACATTAAATGGTGCGCAGCCCGGCCCCCCCGCCTCTGAGCCCCGGGCGGCCGCTTGCTCCTCCAGCGGGCGGAGGGCCAGCCGCCCCAGACGCCGGCTCAAAACTCCCACAAAAACACGAGATTACCCCCGAAGCCAGAAATCACAAGAGGAGGGCATGTCCGCCTCCATCTGCCGAGAGCTCGCCTCTGAGTGACAGCGTGCAGTCCCAGGAAGAGCCGCCCGCCGGCGACCCGAGAACAGAGGCAGCAAGGGAAATGGTGACGGCATGGAGTAGGAGTGACGCCAGAGGGCGCCATGGGCCAGGAGGTCCACAGTGTGACAGCAGCTCTGGGCCTCCTCTTCAGTCCCAGCTCTCCCAGTCCTCCTCCTCCAGCTGCGAGACAGAAACACACCCAAGAGTCTCAAGCCGACCGTACAGGCGGCCTGTCACACATGGGGCCTTCCCATCACAGGAGTGACGAGGGTTTGGTACCTCCCCAGTGCCGCTGACTTTGGACAGCACAAGCTGAACCTCCTCCTCAGTCATGTCCAGGTCGAATTCCTTCTCCCAGTCCTCACTGACGTCTGTACTGGAACCTGAGGCCAGGCAGAGAAAAGAGCCAGTGGGCACTCACCCCACCAACAAGCCACTAGAGGACGCTGTGCAAACACACCCCTCAGGATGAGAGCCTTACAGAACACTGCTCAGTACACCTGGCCCAACCCCCTGACCACAGACAGAGCAGCTCCATCCTTTCTCACCTTTCCCGCCACTGTTGGGGGGGGTAGACTTGCCACTGTCAGAGTTCAGCTCAAATACCCGGAGGTCCTGGGGCCCCTCTTCTCTCCCAGATTCGCCCCGAAGGGGCACCTTCAGCCCCGTGGCCTCATTTTCTGCTTTTCCACCTCCTGTCACTGCATCCTGGGTGGGTGGTGCAATCGTGCCGAGTCCCACGCTGGGCGCTGGAGTTTGGAAGGACCGCAGGGGGTCTCCTAGAGCCTGGGGCTCCTCAATGGGCACCTCAGTCATTTTCTGAGCCAGGCCCTCCTCGGGCCGGTTCTCCAGCTGGGTCGGGAGGCTGCAGCTCTCGCTGGCCAGATCAGCCGGCTCGGGGGATGAGAGCAGAGGCTCCTCCCACCGGGCCACAGAAATCGCCCCAAAGAACTGGTCTGAGAACAGAGAAGGGATTCGGGCTGTGAGCGCCGTCTGTCTACAGATGGTCAGACTGTGCAGCCAAGCTGAATTAGGGTCAGAACGAGGTGCATCTCATGTGTCCTCCTTACGTGAATAGTGAACACCCCTCTGAATGTGTGGGCTTAAAGGCCCAACAGTGATATCATCAATCGGGTGTCCAAAACCATGATCTGCGTGAACAAAGACCTCGAAACGTCTGAGCCACACCGGGCATGTAACCTACCATGGGCACGCTCCTCTTCCTCATCTTCCTCCCATCTAGGGGACTCTGAATGGGCAGTACGCTCCGCTCTCTGCTTCAGCGCGACTCGCCTGGCCTCCTCCTGTCCAAAAGTTTAAAGTCTAAAAGGCTCCAGCAGAACCCAGGTCAGTCCCAGAGGTTGCCCCAGGCAGCGGGGCTCCCGGCACCAAGGGCAAGTCAGACTCTTTTAGTTTTTACAGTTTTCAGGTTTTACAGCCAAGGCAGATTCAAACAGCCAACACTGCAGGCAGCAGACAGGCACGACTCAAGACTTGACCACTAGATGGCAGTCTGGCTGTACTGTAAAGCATTACATCAGTCCTCAGTAGGGCTGTCGCGATCATGTCACAATGTAATCGCGATTATTTGCCACATGCGCAGTCATCACCAGGGCTTTAGATGACGGGTGAAACTGGATGCCGGCTTTTCGGTACCATACAGACGTTTACTTGCGCCCACAGTTTGGTGAGCAGTTTAGCGGTGTCCCTAAAAATGTATGAGATTTGTGTTGTGACGCCCAAAAAACAGCATTCTGTATAAATTCAGAATATCCTTATTCAGTTAGCGGAGCACTCCACATGCTAATGTTTACTAACGTAAATCATGGAAGCGAAAAGCACTGAAGTGGCACTGAAGAAAGGTTCAACAGGTACAGCATCACCCAAAAGTTATTGATCTGTATAAATTCAGCGTATCCTAATGTTTAATAAATGTGTCGGATTTTACACTGCAAAAGTACCACCACACCACCAACATCTTTTTTCCTTGTTTATCCACAATATCTCCTTTTTCAAAAGATCGCCACTCCAGTGCCTATTATTTCCATGATTTACTAAAACAGTAGTATGTACCGTGCTCCACTAGCTGAATTTAATAAGCATAAAGATATGCTAAATTCACACAGACTATTGCCTTTTGGGTGTCAATATGCATCTCACTAATATCTGAGGCACACTAGTAATCTGCTGACCAAACATGTGGGCCGTAAGTAAATGTCCTTAAAGCTGCAAAAAGTCGGCGTCCTGACAAATGTTTCACCATCATCTAAAAGTCCTGGTCGACGGCGCGTGAGGCATACAATCGCGAACACATTGAGGCGTGATGGCGACAGCCCTAGTCCTCAGTAATCAATAACAATATCAACAACATTTTAGGATTTACATTTAAATTACCAGCCATGTGGTTTGGGCCCCCACTCCTCAGCCAGCCCAGATGTGTCCTAACCTGTAGAGCCACATACACCCCCTCGCTCTCCCCAAAGGCTTGTACCTGATCCAGCTGAAAAACCTTGTAAAAGTAACGCTGCCAGAATTCACTGTGTGCCACAGCTGCGGGGACCTGTCATTTAGAGAACAAACAGCCACCATCACGGTGGGTTATTACACCACACGAGAAAAAAAAGCAGCCACCCCCCCCCCCCCCTTGCTACACCTGCGGAAACTCCCCAGGAGAGCCGACACAGCAGGGTGGGCCTTACCATCTTGGTGTACAGGGCCCGGATGGAGGGGCTGTTGACCAAGAGCTCGGAGATCTCGCACTTCTTGTCCTCGAGATGGAAGCTGGAGAGCCAGGTGTCAAACTGCTCTGGAGGACCTGATGAGAAGCAGAATGCACCCATTGGCAGGCATGCCACAGCTCAAACCCGTAACTCTGCCATTGCAGGCTGCCTGACAGTTGCGTCACGCCTGCTCATAACCCAGAATGAGCACCAGTTATTGCCACCGCTGCATGCACACCCAACACGGCGGGAAAGGCTCACCATCAGGCTCATTGCAGTAGGTCGCTGGGTCGGCCTGGAGGCTGTACAGACGAGCCTGGGGGCAAACACATGTGCCGTGGCAGAGCTTTCACGCACAGCAGGGAGACGCTTTCTCACACGAACACACCGCAACCAAGAAGATGACACTGAGCGTGTCGGGCAGTACTATGCACTGCCAGGAGTCAGGCTACCACACCTACTGGCCGATTCTGCCTCGCTTACAGTATCAGAGGAAAAGCGCATAAAAGGCCAGTAAGGGCTCAGCAAATGACGGTCACCTTTGCGCTGTCATATTCCTCCGTGGTCCCCGTGGGCGTGGCCATCAACGTGATAACATCGCAGTCAATGGTTTTGTCAGGGGGCGGGGCCAGGGTGTCCGTAATCACCCCCAAAATGTTAGACAGGCTCTTCTTCACCTTCTCTGTGGTCTCTGAGGTGCCCTCCACCTGTGAACAGCTTCAGCGGTTTACCCACACTACGCATTACGCAGCGCCTGCTCAATATCTACTCAGACTGTTTCTATCTATTACAGCAGTCAGAGCAGTTATTTTTACCGCGGTCACGCGCTCCTCCGCGCGGCCCCTGATCGCCCCCCACTCACCGCCAGCCGGCTCCGGACAGCGCTGGCCGTGGCCGCGATGGAGCAGGCAGTGTCATGTTGCACCACACTGCCGAACTCGGACAAGTCCCGCTTCAGGAACTCGTAGGCTTCGGCGGACTGGGCAGGACACAGGACGCAGGCACACACGGTCACACGGTACTTACACATCGCGAGAGGCTTAGGGTTAGGGTTTGGCGGCCGGGTTTACCTTATCCCGGACCGTCTGGAAGCTCTGCTGGAACCAGCCTCCCCACCAACCTCCTTCCCTACAGCGAGAGACATTAATCCGAAATTAGAGCGCTACAGACCTTATAAAGTCGCTCATTAACCTGTTGGAGCCGCGGCTCGAGCCCTCAAGCCACATCCCGTCCAGGTGCCGATACCCCTGTAGCTGTTACGGCCTCCTGCCCCCTGGCTATCAGTAAACAGACCCAGGCGCGTTTCCTCTGGCCGCGACGGCCCGAAAGCAGCGATCCCGGCGGCCAGCAGACACCACGGACTGACACACGGAGCGAGCCACACGGTCGCATTTCAGGTGCACGGCCCATACGCAGGCATATAAGGGCCCGAGCCGCAGCAAGCTGGAGGTTCGGACTTACCCGTCAGCCATCTTCAGGGCACAACGTCACATAGTAAAACAAACGCTGTCGTCACCGAGTACGGGTTCCCAGAAAGGCCAAACTGTCCGAGGTCGGTAAAATCTATCGTACTTGGTGTGGAAAATACCAAAGAACATCGGTCTTAATCTGTGTGGCGCCCCAGGAAAACATTACCACCGGTCACAGGTGGACACTTCAAGGCCAGAAAGAAAGAAGTTTCAACCAACTGGTTGAGTTCTCTGTGACTGTGGTTCTTAATACTCAGCAGGTTGATTAAAACAAAAACTTGATCCGGATTTTCACTTTTTGGACCTGTACTATCCACCTCCCCGCCACAGCAGCCAATGCCAGAATAAATGCGCAAATGTTACATGAATAAATAACGATTCATCATTGTTTAATACTGTGGATTTTAGTGTAATACCGCAATAAATAATATTATGCGTATAACTAAGCAAATAAAGAAATAATTACAAACAATAATAATTATTCCAGCCAGCACCATGTTATTGTTTCAGCATTGAATAATGGTCAATGTTAAATTATCAACGGTGAAACTGAAAATACTGAAAAATTGATGGTGACAAAACCTTGATTCATCGTTGATATAAAGTGAAACATTGAAGATCAACGTTGTTACAACCTTTTTGTCTGACATGGAATCAGTGTCATTTCAATATATGTGTGCTATCTGGGTATGTATCTTATAAAACAGTCGTTATATCTTTCATGACTTAACCTGCGTTAATTTTAATACTCCAATGGGAGAGCAATGTGAACAAAGATTGTTAGTAGAATTTATATTATATTATATTATATTAATTTCAACATGGTCGTACACGCCGCGCACAAGTGACTGGCAGGGCCCCACCCCCTCTTTTGATAACGATTTAATTGTGTTGTAATTCGTGCACCTGTTCCGTTTTTAAAGCGATAGTTCCCCTAGTGGTGAGAAAGGTCACCTGCACTACTTCGTCTGGGGTGCATTTCCCGAAAGCTTCGTATATCACTAAGTAATGTAGTTCGTTCGGGGGTCACAGCAGCTCATAAATTGTCTATGTTTCCAAAGTCTGGGCCCCGACGGCCAGCCACAGGTAACTGGCTAATGGGACCAGGGTCCCTCAATATTGACCGTCAGTCTACCTGACTCTCCTGCTGAGGTCTCTGAAGGATGCCCGGCTGAATGCTGCTAGACTGTCATCTTCTGTAGCTCAGCCTCCTTCACCACATCCTCCTTCCCATGATCTAATTCAGCATTAGCTTCTGTCTGACACCCCACAGGCCGCAAAGCCCCCATCCAGCAATGTGGCAGGTAAGCCAACCTCACCCCCCCAGCAGTCTGCTGTCAGCAAACAGGAGGCTGGGGAGGACGGATGGCCTACAGAAGTTATACCAGAAGTTATAAAAGTTACAAGTTATAAAAGAGAGCAAGTTAGCTCCTCTTTAATCCCCACTAGAGAAAGGGTGCAGTCAAGTACAGAGCACTCTTCCCCCACCTGGAACAGCAATCTAAGGAGTAAAGGTTGTCATGTGACACCTCCTGCAGGCCCATAACCAGAAATTCATTTTTGGGGGAGAGATCTGCTAACCCTACTGATTGATCCCCCCAGTAGAAAGCGATACAGGAGAGCTCTTTACTGTGTCAGTCAACTAGCTGCACACACCCTGAGGTCCAGCTCACTAACGCCCTTTCAGCCTCACCAATTCGCTTTTGGCCTCACCAACACGCTTTCGGCCTCACCAACTCACTTTCGGCCTCACCAACTCACTTTCGGCCTCACCAACTCCCTTTCGGCCTCACCAACACGCTTTCGGCCTCACCAATTCGCTTTCGGCCTCACCAATTCCCTTTCGGCCTCACCAACTCACTTTCGGCCTCACCATCGCCCTTTCGGCCTCACCAACTCACTTTCGGCCTCACCATCGCCCTTTCGGCCTCACCAACACGCTTTCGGCCTCACCAACACGCTTTCGGCCTCACCAATTCGCTTTCGGCCTCATCAACTCACTTTCGGCCTCACCATCGCCCTTTCGGCCTCACCAACTCACTTTCGGCCTCACCATCGCCCTTTCGGCCTCACCAACTCGCTTTCGGCCTCACCAATGCCCTTTTGAAGTCGGTCCTGAACCTAACAGGAAACCTGTGCAGGAAACTAAGAACAGGGGTTATGTGTTCAAACAGTTGTTGTAGTTTGGTGATATGTAGCTGAGGGAGCACACCTTCAATACTGCATCTACTTGTGATTTGAAAGAGAAGCTTGTATCTAAGATGACATCTACATTATGGGCTGAGCTGCTGAGGGAAAAGTTCAGCCCCTTGCAGTGGAGTGTGGTGATTATAGAATTCCTATCTGCAAACTTGCTTCTAAACAACATAATCTCAGTTTTCTCTGCATTTACTGATAATATTCAGTCATCCATGACCGTCATGTGTTAACGCTCACACCTCTGGAGACTGTATTTAATATGACCTTCACATGCTAAAGCTCACGCCTCTAAAGGCTGTATTTAATATGACCTTCACATGCTAACGCTCATGCCTCTAAAGGCTGTATTTAATATGACCTTCACATGCTAACGCTCACGCCTCTAAAGGCTGTATTTAATATGACCTTCACATGCTAACACTCACGTCTCTAGAGACTGTCTTTAATGTGACCCGTATGTTAACACTTTGCCAATTATAGGTTTGTTAAGCACAAGAGTGAGCAGAGTAGCGCCCCCTACATGGTTGTTGGGGAAATGCTCGCCGCCTGTTGCTGCCAGCTCAGTCACCTCCTGATGTTGTGTTTCTGATCACCATTTCCCAAGGTGGCAGCAGGCTGTGAAGCCGCAGGACTGCAGAGAATCACCGCTGCTCCTGTACATCTCCCAAGGTCCCGATAACAGTCCTGTCTCCCTGGAGACGCCACCTCCTCCTTCCCAGGCTGCCGTGGGCCTCACAGCCTCAGCATGTTACTGCAAACAGATGCTGTCACACACAGCCTTGAAAGGCTGTGAAATATGACCGTGTCAAACATCTAAGCAGCTAAGTGGAGTATATCAATGGCCACACACTGATGTCATCTTGTAAACAAGAAGAAAGGATGTCAGCAGAAGTCAACAGATTTTTCAAAAAGAGGCACAACTATGAAATGTATAACACAGTGCTGCTATGCACCATGTGCTGTGAAGCAGACACACACACACACACACACGCACGCAAAACCTGCAGCACCAGCTGAAGAGGCTGACAGCCGACAGGAAGCCTCATTACCTTAATGAAGGCCGTCACCTGAGTTACTGCAGTAAGATCAGGCATCTGAACAAATGGCTAAAATGTCACACATCCTTAAATAAAAAAGCTGAGCAGGCATCTGGAATAAGAACAGCAAGGAGCGTATCGAGCGAACTTCCTGGCAGGCCAGTGCCAGGCCCAGAAAGAGCCTGTCCTGCAATGTCCCAGCTTAAATGATGTCCTTCCTGTAGTGAGTCAGGACGGAGGCACAGCCAGCAACGGCAGCTCCGTGCCCCATGAGCTTATCACAGAGGTGTGACACAGCACTGTGCTCACGGCCTCACAGACCCCCTACGGACCTCACATGGATCTCGTCACCATGGAGACCACAGCAGGTGTTGGTTGCTCCACAAGCTTTCCATGGTAGAACAGAGTGATGACAGGAGACACCGCATACACCACCTTCTCCCTACAGGCACTAATCCACAAACCCTCACAACCCCCTCGCTCTGTGAAGACCACCCCCTCACAACACACAGCTCTGTAAAGACCACCCCTCACAACCCACAGCTCTGTAAAGACCACTCACCTATAACTCCCCTTCTCTTTAAAGACCACTCCCTCATAACCCCCATAGACCACTAACCACCTGCTCTGAAAAAATTGCTCCATAACAGCTTCCAGCTCTGTAAAGACCACTGCCTCACCGCCCCCCATAAACACCATTCCTTCATAAGCCCCCCACTCTGAAAATACCACACCCTCATAACCTCCCTCTGCTGGAACTGCCTGGCCAATGAATAGCACCCCCCTCCTGCAAAAAATACCTCTCCCAGTGTACTGTATTAGAGAGCGGGACAAAGGACCCCCATTACACACACACACACACCTCCCCCACACTGGAAACATCCAGTAACACAAGTATAATTGGGATCCCCTCCCCCATGCTGGACGCTCGCCACCATCATATTTCCCACACGCAGTGCGAATGAGAGAGAACCTGGGTAATGAAGGAAGGACATCTGGTCACCATGCCAACTGTCTCCAGGATTTGAGGCTGCCACACACAGAAAAGGGCAGGGGACACAGATAAGACACATCAAACAGGACCAGCAGCCCTTCACCCACCGCCTAAGAAACACACACACACACACACACGCACACCAGCCATAAAATGAAACACTTTCCTTTAAATCTCACACCTTATCATCGCTCTCACCCAAAATAAAAGTCCTCTAAATGTAACAGCCTTCGTGATTAAGCACCAAACCCCCATGATATCTACTCCTATTTTAGGCAGTGACCTTATAAATCACTTTTGCTGAAGAAAAATCCAGTAAACTGTGTCTTTGCTAGGGGCCCCATCTGGGGTCAGTAAACGGCAGCATCTTCGTGGGGCCCCAGGTTGGAGCCAGTAAAGAAGGAGAGCCGGATTATTGGTGATCACCGGCTCCTGCCTAAGTGGACACCCACTGCGCCTTTGGGGTCACCCTGTCACACGTCGCAGTTTGAAGGACACAAACAGGAAGAGGCGTGTGTTCTGTACCTCCTCCGTCACGACAGAACAGCAAGAACTCCATGAATATTCAGCTGCCAGCGAATGCTGATCATCAGCTGTTTCTGAACAGAAGGTTCCTGGTGACATTGCGACATCGGGCTGAATGCAGCTTTAACCTCCTCCCCCCCACACATGCATAGTTTCAGGCTGGTTGTGCCAGATGGTTTCCAGGTTAAAGTTCATGAGGGCCTGCTGAGATCTGCAGACGACAGTAAACAGGGTGAACTGAAGTGAGATGTAGCAGCAGAAAGCCACTGAGACTCACACAGACCCACTGAGACTCACACAGACCCACTGAGAATTATAGAGAGCCGTAGCTATGAGTCCATAGCTGTCTGCCCAATGCTGTAAGCCTGTGGTTGTGAACCTATAGCTGCGAGCCTGTAATGGTGAGCCTGTAGCTGGGAGCCCTTAGCTGCGAACTTGTAGTTGTAAGCCTGTAGTTGTAAACCTGTATCTGGGAGCCTGTAGCTGTGAGCCTGTAGCTGTGAACCAGTAGCTGTGAGCCTGTAGTTGTGAACCAGTAGCTGGGAGCCTGTACCTGTGAGCTTGTAGTTGTGAAACTGTAGCTGTTAGCCCATAGCTAGGAGCTACATAAGTCTGATGGGCTGCTTAAATTCCATCCAATCTACTTCAGAAGGTCACAGTGAAGCTCCCAGATCTCCACCCCAGCATTTGATTTTAGTGACTCTGGAAGCCATAACAGGAGCAGCCACGGTGTAAATCAGTCCACACACCACCGGTGAGGTGGGTGCTGACTCTAGCCCCGCCTGGCACCCCTGGGAAGGTGGGAATCAACCTATAATACCACCTGCTGTGGTCTGACATATGATCCAGAGAGCAGTTTAAGACTGCAGCTAAAGATTATCGCAGATTTCATCGGTTGTTACAACCACAGAGTCCAGGGGGGTGCAATGCTACGGGCAAGGTAAATGTTTTCGATTGGGGGAGGGCTGATAAAAATTATGAATCATTCTTTTTATGCCTATGTTCCCAACGAAGACCATTAAACTGTGGTTTAATCATGCTTTTCATTTAACATAGTTACTTTAAGGCTCGAAGAACCAAACTAATAAGCAGAGTTGTAATAGAGATCTCAGCGTCTTGAGCGTTTTTTTGCAGTTTGCTCGTCCTTTAACTATTTACGCAAATTTATCTCATCAAACTATTTATCATTTTATTGCATCAGGACTTAAGTATTGATGTGTGAGTGATCATACCTAGCAGAAGCCAGGGGACGGTGCGCTTTCACTTTCCCCGTCCAAACGCAGGAGCAGGCGAGCGTCACCACGAGGCGCCCTAACGCCGAGCAAAGACTGAATAATAGATGATGTCACGCTGCCACCGGGACACCGGGGGGTTTAGGGACAGTCCACGGCGCAGGACAGCAGCAGTGCGCCGGCGGGCGACCCGGAATTTACCCACGGCGGGAAAGATTAAGGTAAGAGCGACATTACGTCCTTATTATGCCTTTAACACACTGGAAGCTGGGGCAATTTTATATGAGGAAAATACTCTTAATTTATTTATCTTACTTAAAAGTTGCCTATAATTAGGGTTGTGAAGGTAGTCTCCATCTCAGCGGCACACGGGGTGTCATAGTAATTATGAAGCGGCAGCAAGAGCCGAAAACCGATTCGCAACCTAATTCGTACCCTTTAATCTCAGTGCTGTTCAGTACAGGCAGTACAACAAGACGATCGCGCAAATTCACAACCTTTAAATAATCTCAGTGCTGTGCAATACAGGCAATACACCACGAACGCGCAAAACTTAGCTCTAAGTTGAGAAAAAAGAACAGAGGTGCAAGTTGGTGAAGTTTGAACTGCAAGTAACTGCAAGCAGCATGAGCAACTCTTTAGTCAGTTACCATTAACTGTATAGCGCAGCCGTCGCCTGGTCTCCAACCGCTGAACACAAGAGAGACATTCATGTTGATGAATCTGACGGACTGCAAAGAGGAAAATTCTAAATAAGAGACTGTATTACACGACGGCTGTGTCTAAATGCAAAACGAAATCAGGCATCCTGGCGTGAGACGGCATTCACTGACATCGGTCTCCGCAGTTCGGAGCGGTCTGCCTGCAGACTGTGTTGGTAAACAGCCGTGCGTGCGTGTGCGCGTGTGTATGTGTTTGCGTATAGCGACCAGCTCTCCGGTCCGCAGCTCGCCGCCATCCGCGCACTGTGACTAAGCGCGTCCGGATGAATGGGCTGCGTTTGCAGAGCCTGTCTCATCCTGCAACATTTCGACTCTGTCTTCGTAAACGGTCGGCGGCGCAGCCCACTGCGGACAGCAAGGATCCAGGTGAAGCGGCCGCCGTGCATGAAGGACGCTGTCCCGAGTGCTGAAATGCGCTTTTCGCGGAAGTATCACTCGGTCTCGGTCTCTACACTCCCTGTCGAAGTAAATGGGATTTTAGGTTCTGCGATGGAGAGGATTTTCCCGTCCTCCGCCGCGCTCTTGATTCTCGGCTGTATTGGCGTCTCTCGGGTCCAAGCGGGTAAGTGTAAATTCTTGCGATCATGGCTCATCTTTCCAGTAATGTACATTTATGATCATACCGGCTGGCTTAGGAATCGAAATAATAACAAATAAAAAATATCTTTCTTAAGCTTGAGAATTAATGGGGCGCTGTTTGAACGCTTGTCGTGACTAGAATGACTATAGAATTGTACTTTGTGTTCTTTACTATATATTTTATACATGTGACCAATATATCAATGGCAAGATCCATACGATCAGCAATATTCAATGAACCGAGACCTGAAACGATGCAACAGACTGCGCACAAAAATTCGCACATACATTTCTCTAAGATGCGGACTGTACTTAGTGAATTGCACTCTATTGTCCAAGCCCAGCACAATTTATTACAAGCTCACAAAATTATATCACTTATCCTGAAAACAAAATTGACCAGATCTTTCAGCCTTAACAGCACATTGGTTTGAACCACTGAAGCGATGTTAGTAAAAAAAAACGAGCGACCGGAGCTGCTTCGTGTTCATCCGTTTAATCTGCTCAAACCAGCGAGTTTAACAAGGAACCGGTTTACTATCTCTGCAGTTTCCCAAGTCCATGCCTAGCACTTACACTCCTAAATGAAGGCAAATAACAGCTAGATACAGAAGGAATTCATTTTATATGGTTGAAACCTGGGCCATGGTCCGTGTTCAGCTGTAAATAAACCCCATAATCAGACCAAAAATCAACCCCCACAATCAAACCGTAATCAGACTAAATAATCAAAACCCGTTATCAAACCGTAATCAAACTAAATGATCAAAACCCATAATCAGAGTAAATAATCAATCCCCTCAATCAAACTATAATCAGACTAAATAATCAAACCATGTAATCAAATCCCTAATTAAATAATCAATAATCAACCCCAACAACCAACCCGTATTCAGACCAAATAATCAACCCCCCACAATCAAACCCTCAATCAGACCAATTAATCAACCCCCAGAATCCTCAATCAGACCAAATAATCCATACCCACACTTAAACCTGTAGTCAGGTCTGGATGGATCCTCAGCAACTTCTACAGCTGCATTGTGGAGAGCACACTGACCAGCTGCATGACCGTGTGGTACGACAGCACTACAGCTATGGACTGTAAACACCTGCAGAGAGTGGTGAAGACTGCGGAGAATATCATCAGGACTCCGCTGCCCTCTTTGCAGAGCAACTACCACCGCAGAGTCCAGAGGAGGGCTGCCTCCATCCTCAAAGACCACACACACCCCCAACATAGACTGTTCACATTTCTGCCCTCAGGACAGAGGTACAGAAGTGTGAAATCTAGAACTTCCCGACTTAACAATAACTTCTCCCCCACTGCCATCAGACTCCTTAACAGCCGACAGGAATAAGATTAATGGACATCATCTCTTACCTCACACTGTAAATTTTGCATATTAAGCTCTTTTGCACATCTCCTTCATTTGCACAAATGCACAGTTAATATTTCTTAACATCTGCACATTACACATCACAGAATTTATTTCAGGGTTAGGGTTAGGAATCATTGTTCCTTATTCACATTAATGATATTGAAACCAATACATACAGTAAACTCATTAAATTTGCAGACGACACCAAGGTGGGTGCTGTAGCAGATACTGAACTAACAGCAGAGAGGCTACAATGGGATCTTGATTTAATTAGTGACTGGGCAGATACCTGGCAGATGAAATCTAATGTAGACAAATGTAACCCATACAGGGAGCAGAAATATAAAGTAGAGGTATTTTCTGGATTCCACTGAAATAAAGGTAGCTGATTATGGGAAAGACCTTATTACGTTGATGCTTCCATGTCCCTCTTGCCAGTGTGGGGAAGCAATTAAAAGGCCAATAGGATGTTGGGTTACATCTCTAGGTGTGTGCTGTTGTTTAAGTCAGGGGAGGTGATGCTATGATTATACAATTCCTTGGCAAGACGTCACCTAGAATATTGTGTGCAGGTTTGGTCACCATACCTTAAGAAGGACATTGCTGCCTTAGAAAAGATGCAGCGTAGGGCTGCGAGAATGATTCCTAGTCTTAGAGGAATGTCTTATGAGGAGAGGTTAGCTGAGCTGAATCTGTTCAGCCTCAAGCAAAGGAGACTAAGGGGGGACATGATCCAGGTCTATAAGATTCTAACGGGTCTGGATGCTGTTCAGCCAAGTGGCTTCTTAAATATTAGTTTAAGTACTAGAACTCGTGGTAATAGGTGTAAATTAGTGGGAAAACATTTTAAACTGAATTTGAGAAAACACTTCTTTACACAGCTCGTAGTTAGAATATGGAATAGTTTTCCTGTTAGTGTGGTGCAAGCTAAACCCTAGGTTCATTTAAATCAGAGCGAGATAAAATTTTAACAACTCTGAGCTATTAGTTAAGTTCTCCGCAAACAAGCTTGATGGGCCGAATGGTCTCCTCTCTTTGCAAATTTCTTATATTCTTATGTTGTAATCCCTCAGAATGTTATTTTCTCTGAATAAACAACATACAAAATACTCCTGAAGGGGACAAAAACAGTGAAATACTGCCAAAGTGAGACCTCAGGCAAATCCTTTTATACTGTCAGGGCTGGTATGGCATCCCTCAAGCTCAGCAAGCAGACAGTCCACTCTGAGAACACCGTCCCTCGTTGGTGCTCACGAGCTCTCAGGCTACATTATCTCTCTGTACTTTGAAGTGAGCAGGGGAGAAATGACTTCTGGGTAATCACAGCTAGAAGAACCAGGACATGGCAAGAAGATGTCTACCTCAGCCCATTTGCAGCAGATGAGAATTTCCAGTGACAGCGGTCCAGGCTGCAGGGTGATCGGTGCCGTCTGCAGGATCCTTCTCAGCTCAGAGCAGGAGCAGTGGCTTCCATGTGCTCTCTGTCCGTTGGTATCAACAAGAAAGATGAACTGTGCTGGAGTAACTGTGCCTCTAACGGGGCTGGACCTGTGGCTTTGGGCTGGGTGGCTGTCTAGATTCCCCCTTTTCATATACTACAGGCGCAAACACAGCTATACGGGCACACATGTGCACACGCAGAGACACACTAACATGTACACTCACACACAGACACGCTAATATGTACACTCACACACAAACATGTTAACATGTACACTCACAGACACACTAATATGTAACTCACAGACACACTAACATGTACACTCACACACAGACACGCTAGTATGTACAGTCACACACAGACACGCTAACATGTACACTCACAGAAACACACACTCAGACACGCTAACATGTGCACTCACAGACACACTAATATGTACATTCCCGGGTTTCATGATGATAGGCGCAGAATGAGACAACAAAAGGAAGAGAGAAGGAGATTAGTAACCCCCTCCACTGTCTTTGGTTCCAGACAACCTGACACGCCCCGTCAATGTAACAGTTAAGGCCCTGACGGCCAGCTCCGCCGTGGTGACATGGGACATCCCCGAAGGAGCACCCATCATTGGCTTTGCCATTACACAGCAGGTAGTTGAGGCGTGTGTCCACATAAGTGCGTGTGTGATCCCGTATGTGATCAGCTGAGTATTGTGTGTGTCACTCGAAGCAGAAGAAGGATGTACGCATGCTGCGCTTCATCCAGGAAGTGAACACCACCAGCCGCTATTGTGCATTATGGGACTTGGAGGACGATACAGACTACACCGTGCATGTGCAGGCCATCAGCATGCGGGGCCCAAGCCCACCCAGCACCCCCCTGCACTTTCGTACCCCAAAGGAAGCTGAGAAGCAGGCATCCAAAACCAAAGGTGAGTCACATGATCACAGCAGCGCGGTTCACAGAGACATTAAAGCCATGACATCCTCATCACCAAACACAGCCAGGCTCCGTACACATTTACACTCACAGACACACCAAGACATGCTAACATGTACACTCACAGACACA
>JABFEB020000011.1:306629-331637 GCA_019775895.2 Stomatorhinus ivindoensis
CTACACCTCCGGGGGGCCCGTCTCTCCGCTCAGCTACACCTCCGGGGGGCCCGTCTCTCCGCTCAGCTACACCTCCGGGGGGCCCGTCTCTCCGCTCAGCTACACCTCCGTGGGGCCCGTCTCTCCGCTCATCTACCCCTCGGGGGGCCTGTCTCTCCACTCATGTACCCCTCAGCTGTCCTAAGTGAAACAGGGCCTGATAAGCCTCAATCCCAGAGTGACTCTTCACAAGCATGCGAGACACCCCTATGCACAGGTCATCTCAGACAGCCTGTTCCTCACTCCAATGGTTATGTTAGCCTGTATTCCACCCTAGTCTAGTCCAGCTCATGGAAACGTGGTGTGGGGGCAGGCGATACTCAGAGGGCTGGAGCACGCTTCTTTGATTGCCCCATCACAATCTAAGGTGACACCCTGGAGCCTCGCTGGCCTGGATAAGTACACAATGACTGTTCTGGGCAGGAATCCACCCCCACATGCCAGAAGAACAAGAACTGGGTGCGAGAGCCAAGAGAAACAAGAGACATGGCAAATGAGTCATGCGTGTGATACACAGCACCAAGGCACGTGTCACCTGGGAGACAAGGAAGGGCGACTGGCAGGAACAGCCACTGAGGTGCCAACACCCCACCTGGTCATGCCTAGACACAGCACAGCTGCAGGGGGCAGGGGGCAATGGAGAAATCATGTTCCTGCAGCTAAGGTGCATATGATTCCCAGAATGCTCTGCTGCATTTTCATTCACTGTGCAGCAGCACAGCCAAAGCCACTTTGTGATTGGACTGGGCCTCCCCTCACCGCCAACCACAGATGTCAAGCTCAGAGTTTCTTTCTCCATCTTCCGGGATTTTTACTAATACTCACCAGGCACCAACTACACAACTGCACAGTGTCACACATCGCATTCCAGCAGACTCACGCTGGGCTGCTTAGCCACGCTGTGCCCGTCAGCCCAGGCACCAGCTTGTGCCCCCCTGCATCACACATGCAGAAAGTAATTTTTTAAACTATTTTAATAGAAGTAGTTTTGCCACAGCCCTGCTTTTTCTTAAATGCATGTCAATACAAAACCCAAAGAAGCAAAATCACCACCAATCGGTCCATCTGAGGCCAAGCCAGATGAAGCGAGTGAAGGTGAGCCACAGACTGTCCCTGACATCAGGAAGTACCCAGTCAGTACCAGGAGCCTAAATGCAGGGCCGACAGCCTAATCGGAGAGCCTCCTGTGTACCATCAGACACTGTACCGCTCACCCCACCATCAGCATCTCGTTTTCACACATCCCGATGGCCCCCGAGCTCAGCTGAGCACTCCCTCCCTCCCTCTCTCAAGTAAAGTCTCACAAGGCACATTCCCACCAAAATAACCTTAAATACATTATTCAGAAGAATATTTCTCACTCTCACAATCCCATTATGTCAGACACCATCAGATAGCCAGTAGGACCAGCTTACACGTGTCCATCAGAGTTCCTTAGTACCAAAAACTGGAGAGGAGTATTAACTCTAAGTCGGATGGCCACGCTAGGTGTTTAGGACGTGTTTAGGACCACGGATCCCAGGCCCGCTAAACTTTCTCTACCCACGATCCATTCACTGCTCCTCACACAAGCCAAGTGTCCCCAGGCGCCTTCCACGCACACTTAATCTACTGTGCAGCCGCTGTCACCCATTTGCGGATGCTGCGGTGATCCGAGCCGAGATTTGTCTCTCCATGCCGGGGATCCGACACCAAGTAGCAGGCTTCGTCTCCGCCTGCACAAGCGGACCCGCATCAAGCAAATTTGTGTTGCGGCCCGGGGCCTGTGAGAGACCGCTGCTACCGACGAAGAGACAGCGCCCACCGCGGGCCGGTGCCCCGTCACAGTTATACCTGCCGTATATCCCCTCCGCTATCCGATTCCGCTTCAGCGGGCGCCGGAGTTTGCTGCAGTCCGCATTGCGCCGCTTCATCCTCCCTTCCTCAGCTTTGACTCCTTAACTCCGTTTAAAATTCGTTCCAGTTTCCTTCCCACGAAGGCCTATAAATGACTCTGAAAAAGTCGTTAGAGTGAATAGCTATTATTCCATTCTGCAGCCGAATCAAATACATAAATAACACAACAGCGCCATAAGATCCACTCCTTCCTTTGAGCACAGGCTAAATGAGCCGCGCACTGTTTTGCGCAGGTGTCGCTATCAGGCTGCAATTTTACCCAATTGCACAGCTCGTATCTTTGATTGATGGAATTACTGACCACTTCTGCTCCTCAATAGACAGCCAGTTATGTAATTCCTGTCAAAGACGGCGAATTGGGGCGGGTCGAAAGCAAGTCGGACAACATCCACAGTCTATTATTGGACGAATCGGTTTCTACGTCTACAAATCGCATTTCGATGACTGTCATATCAGCTGACAGTGGAGGTGGGCTTTAGCATCGCATACGCCAGTGGCGACGCAGACTGCGCACAACAACGGCCGGTTGGGTAGCCGAATAAGCGACAAATAATAAAGTGGGCGGACTGTAGTTTTATTAGTGCTGATTGACATTGCTGGTGTTTAGAGAGAAATTTGTTCTGACCCCGTGGGCAGGGTTTCGTTTACCTAAACTTTCTATGTATACTTAAATCTCCCTTTGCTTTGTGAAACTGTTTATTTTACGCCTGTCCTTTTCAGCTTTTTAAAAAAAAAAAAATGTGTTGTGTAATGACCTGGCTCCCGTCCACTTGCTTAGGAAAAGGAAAATCTGCATTCAAAAGAACTGGAAAACAGGGAGCAGTTATTTAAGCAACCAGGCATGGAAGTTAACGGTGTGGACGTAATTCATACAATTGCTCCTGAAATAGAAAACGGAATTGGAACGTATACAGAGCAATGGAACATGCCCTGGGTTAAAAAATGCAGGGCGTTACAGTTATGCAACATATGTATCTAATCCAAACGTGATGTAACAACACATGACACGTTAAGGGGCGTGTCCTTCGCGTGTAATAAATTACAGTACAGTACCAACAGGTAGGCCTACTATAAGTTTATCGAAGTTGTAAACCATGATAATTCATTTAACAATTAAAATATTTGTGCAAATACAAATTGTCTCAATTAGTTTGACTATAATTCCACAAGTCTAAACCTGTGCTCTAACACAGTAGTTCTCAATCCCGTTTCTGACGCCCCATCGGCCAGAATGTTTTCATTCTAATCCACACTGCTTTCAACCTGCCACATTCATTATCCTATGAAGGACCATATAAACCTGATTAAGGTAGAGTTGGAATGAAAATATTCTGGCAGGGGTGGGGACGTCAGGAACAGGACTGAGAACCACTGATCTAACATAAAATGTCAATTTGTAAAAATATTGATATGGATAAAGACTTAATTTCCATCCTTGATACATAAAATATGTCCCACCTTATTCATATATAAAATATGGGGTAAAATAATTGAATTCACTGCAATGTAGGACAGAAGTGCAAAATGCTCCGCTCCGCATATTTTCTAAAAGATAACGGGGCGCTGAGCCGGGTACGTAAGAGGCACGCGCCACAGGTCACCCAAATCAGTCCGCTTCGATGGCGCCGCGCTATGCGCCCAGCCTGCGGGCGCCGCTGCCCCTGTTGATCCTGCTGCTGCAGACGGGCTTCGTTGCACTCTTTGCGCTGTATACCAGACTGGCCGAGTCTAAAGACACCGCGGACAATCCGTTCACAAACACCTATGCCGGTAAGATGTGTGCTTATGATATCGTATCATATCATTAAGATATAGCTCATGTCTACTGCAGTACTTGTACCAGAAGTCACTTTAAATGATCAGAAAAGTATTACGCGGTATGTGTACTGTGGAATTGGGTATTCTGTGTAAACAGTCCTTCTTGATTAAAGGTAAACCGAATGTGTGAATACTTCAGTCTGCAGCACAATGATCGGTATTGGCCTCCTGGTGTTAAGGTGTCCACCCTGTGTTCAGACACCTATCCCGCACCTGTTTAAGTTTTAAGGGCCAGAGGCACCTTTACATATCTTTAAATGGACAGTGACGGGTGGAAGTTTGCATTAGATGATTTTAAAGTTTTCAGCAGGGATCTGAAGGCATGTGCTGAAGCTGCCATGCAGAGTGAGTGGGCACTGTGTGCAGGGCGGTGGCTGCAGCCTCTGGCCTCCACTGATAAGGGGGATAAGCGGCCCCCACTCAGCAGTGTGCCCTGCCTTGATATCCCAGTCACAAGGCACTGGCCTAAACTGTGCAAACTAAACAAGTGCATTAATTTGGATAATTGCAGATTATAGCCAATTAAAATCAACTCAGGGTAACTTTAGACTTTAGCATACAGTAGAAATGAAGCACGTAAGCTGGTAGTGATGGCTTACTCTAGCCGGCAGCCTGGCAAGCCACACACTGACTGATCCATGGTGTTCCCCATATGACAGGATTCCAGGATGTCAATGTCATGCTCTTCATGGGCTTTGGCCTCCTAGCCACGTGCTTCGTCCGCTATGCCTTCAGTAGCTTGGCCTTCGTCTTGCTGCTGGGCTCCTGCTCAGTGCAGTGGGCCATCTTGGCAAATGGGTTCTTGTACCACTTTCATCATGGAAAGATCTGGATCAGCCTAAGAAGGTAAGCAGCACTGGCTTCCCAGTGGCCTTGCTTTTCATGAGTACACTTGAAATACAAGCAGGGAAAACTAACAAAGGTGCAAAAACAAGAATAAAACAAAAATAATAACTAACAAGGGGAAAAAAACTCAAAATGTCCAACAAACCCACACCAGCTGGGGAATACAGTTCTTAGTCGCATTCCGAGTCCATTTAGCTACATGGCGGCCCTGGGAGCACAGGAACACACAAGGGACCATAATAGGTACTAAATACAGAAAAGAACAGGATAACTAGTGACACCTACTGGCCAAACAGGGAAACAATGGATAAAACAGAAAAAGACAGGGACTGATCCTAACACAGGGAGCCTCTTTCCACTAGATCAACTGAAAAGTAGCAGACTGTAGACAGCACCACTCCTGCGAGGCGTTAAACTGTGCTTCCAGTCTGCCACAGTCATTAAGGATTATACTGGGTTTATTGACACACCAAGCATTAAAGCCCACTGCCCTGATCAAAGATGCTAATGAGAAAGTCTATTATAATAAAGCATAATTCTTTACCACCAAGCTGATGTGTAGTGAGCGTTCTGGAGTAAAATGAATGATGACTGCCCATCTCTATTAAAACGCCTGTGATCTGTAGCTTCTGGTCTCATTCTCTTCCCTGTGTGCTCCACAAGTTTGACTGAGGCCCAACTGTGTGCAATATCCTGCCTTATTGCCATGGGCTCGGTCCTGGGCAAGACCAACCCTGTCCAGCTGCTTGTCATGGCTCTGCTGGAGGTCACTGGGTTCATAGCCAACACCTGGATCCTCCATACCTTCCTGAAGGTGAGTCTGAGACCACTTTGGAATGAGACATGAAATACAGAGGGTTGTGGGTTTGAATCCCAGACCTCATTATTCTCTTTGACTGCGGTGAATGTTTATGAACATAGCATGCTAATGCTTTCTAAACACAATAAGTGGTGCTGACTCCCACAGGCTGAGGTCGTGTACAGCAGTGCGCTGCTCCACATCTTTGCATCATTTTTTGGCGTGATAATGTCATGGACACTAGTCCAAAAGCAACCTGAGTTGCAGCATGAGAAGGAGAAGCTGGATCGCAAGACAACCCTTTTCTCTATGATGGGTGAGTCCATGGGAGATAATGGTGTAATGCTGAATGGGTCAGCAGTGAGATATGTTGGGCTGCTCACTGCACCCCAGGATGGTCAATTTATGGATATGACCAGCATGGCTCCTGGAAATAATCCATCTTAAAAAATAACTGCTTTGGGTATAAGCATTAACCAAGCAACTACCTGTGAATGCAGTGTTACAAAATAACCAGCAGAGGGCAGTAGTGTAAGGTTTACATTGCACCGGAGTTTAATGGTCCTGGCCTGTACTCCGCAGGAGTGCTCTTCCTGTGGCTGTTCTGGCCCAGCTTCCTGTCTGGACTTGTTGCCCCTTCCTTGCCTGCCTGCAAGATGACCGCCATTTACAGTACTTACCTGTCAATGTCGGCGAGCGCCATCTCTGCTTTCACCATCTCCATGGTGATGAGCCCAAGAGGAAAGATCAATATGGTGAGGGCAGGTGGTGGGAGGGAATGCTGCCCGACAGCGGCCACAGTGCATCCTGGGAGTTGCAACACCGATACAAGTTCACAATCAAGATTACAATGCTCACTGAGTCAAACCCACCAATTCAGAGGCACAGATGTGCTCGCCGTGTGAGGATGCCGTGTGTTTTGCTCGTGTATGTCCATCACACGGGTGTGTGTTTCACCTCTGTGTCCATCCTGCAGGCTCACATCCAGGGAGCCATACTTGCAGGGGGTGTTGCTATGGCATTCATTATCTCAGTGAACCACATGCCTTGGGTTGCTATAACAACAGGGATGTGCGCTGGCCTCCTCTCCACGTTGGGATTGCTTTACCTTAAGGTGCTTAATGATCACTCATTGCTCACGTTGGACTCCGCCTCCTCTGTATTTGATCTCAGGCTTCATGCATCATATAAGATAACCACTTTGATTCTGACTAGTACCACAATTTATAGATTCTGCTGGAATCAGACTTAAATATGTCAACATAAAAAAAGTAAAATAGACACAATTGCATGTTGAATTATAACAGCATAGTTTTGACTGCTTCAGTTGCACATGGATTCCCACTGTGCCAATCAGAAGGAAGAAGCCAAGCCACTGGCCCACATCCCATAACCTTCTGCCTTCTCTCCCTTTGCCCACAGCCCCACCTGGAGCTGACATTTGGCTGTCATGACACCTGCGGGGTTCTCAGCGTCCATGGGCTACCAGGGATTCTGGGATGGGCAGCCTACCTCCTTGTCCAAGTGTCACACGCCCCTGATACGTATGTGACACCCTCAGGGCCCACGGCCTCCTGCCCGGGCTGCCCGGTGCTGAAAAGGCCAATGGAGGGAGGGAGGGGGCTGGGTTTAGCACCCTCCCCATTCAGAGCTGATCAATGCCCCCATCCTCCCACCTCACGCACCTTGTGTCCTGCATGCACACTGTGATGAGTTTAGCTGATGCCCAGTGACCTGTCCCCCTGCAGAGCCTGGAGCCAGAGCATGTTCTGTGTCAGCAGCCTCCTCATCACCCTGAGCACCAGCGCTGTCGCGGGGGGGCTCACAGGTCCATATCCTCTGCTCGTGGGGCACAGCAACAGGGCATGTTAGTACTTTTCTATTATTGACACTCAGTCCCTCTCTGAACTTCAGGGTTTCTCCTTAAGTGGACCATCTGGAGGCCACCACAGGATAGGAAGCGCTTTGAGGACCAGGCATTCTGGAAGGTACGAGGACAGCAGGGGCTCCACTGCTATCACTGCCACCGCCAGCAGCCATCTAAACAGCAGGTCTGTTTCTGTCCCTACAGTTTGAGCACCTGGCCATGGAGCAGTGAGACACTGCAGGCAGAAGCAGTGAACGCTTCCAGCTTCAGCAAGGTCCATAAACGGACTAACTGCAAAATACACCTCAATAGTTAACACCTTGAGATGAAATGAACTCTGCAGGACTGGAGACAAAATTAGGAGCCCTTTCATTGTATGGGCTGTAGCCAGGTAATGAGGAACTCAGGGCTCAGTAAGACTGAAGTAGGCTGTCAATCACTGAAGAATCAGTCAATTAGCATATGACAGTATGATAGTCCTGCCCACAGAACCACTGTCATTTTATAACTCCATTGCTTTGAGTTTGTATGAATATTCTCCGGAAGCAATGCCATCAATAAAATCACTGATTAAGTCCCGCGTCTCTGCTTCTCTTACTGTGTAATTACAGCCTATGGGACTGTAAAGAGCTTTGCCTCTGGTCGTGGGGCTAATTGATCTTCCTTTAGTACATAAGGATGGAAAGAGCAAAGGTCCACAGCAGCCATTCAGGCCAGACCCGCCTGGACTTGTATGGCCTGAGCTGGTCCAGGTGTCTTACACAGTGCCGGCCCCAGGTACGTGGTGTGTATACTTGGGGGGGGGGGGGGCATCGCTGGAGGGACTCTAGGTCGTATTTCCTGTTCTCTGCTTCAGCTGAGCAGAGTGCAGAAGGCTGCACCTTCGTGGTGCAGACCTCCTGAGATATTTTAAGAAACACAGTTGGCACAAACCTCAACACAAAAGGTTGCATGTTTTAATTTGTTATACAGCTTTTACATTCTAAAAAAACCAGTATGTCGGCACAGAAGGGAAAGACACGCCCAAGTATGTAGAAAGTTTACAGATAATAAACATTATGTTTGATTATGAGAATGTGCAGCAGCCCCTCATTGCTGCTCACAGAGTATTCAGCATTAAGCACCTTGTCACCAAACCACCACATCCAACACAGACTGAACTGATGCTATGTGCTGGATGCTGACATTGTCAGCATACAAAGGTCATGTCAGTTTGTAAAGGGACCCCAAAGAGAACTGAACTCAGCATACAGCATGTGCACATGGTTTAATAAAAGACACCAACTAGAGAGAACATGAAACTTTCTAAAGAAAAAAAAAGGCAGAAAGACGCTGGCTAGCTCAAAGTGAGCAGAGAGCTCGGCGTGAGAATGAGGACCACCCCAAATGTGAGGACCACCCCAAAGTCATGACATCAGACCTCAGCATGTACAGACTGTTCCACCTGCTGCTATACAATAAGTGAAGGAGTTTCACTGATGAAAGGAACAGACAACACACAGCCAGCAATGACAAGTGGAAACATCTCAGAGAATGAGAACTTCAAAAAGAACGCTTGAGTACCTCAGTCTGGACGGAGAGGCTGCTCCACCCGCCTGGACCGTAAATTTTTACATTTAACCAAACAGTGGGAGACTTCAGGTCAAAAACATCATCACAGCACTGAAAACTTCAAATTATTGCTTAAAGTTCTATTTCAGACAGCATTCTTAGAGACATTATTTTGAACATTGTGGCAAACACAGACAGGCCTGGCAGAGAGACTCCCTGGGGAAACGGGAGCTTACTCTTCCGGAAGAAGACAGCTGGACATCTCTCTATAAAAAGCCACACGGTTACTGTGGGGTATAAGTCAACTTCTAAACCTTGAAGTTTCTCAACCAAGAGCTTATGGAGGGAATCTTATGGAGGCTGCACGTCTGGAGCGGCATTGGAGGGGGCAGGAAAATGTGGAGGATGAGAAAAGGAGAGAGCTTTATGTACACACAGGCATCAGTGGAACATCCCACTAGGTGACAGACAGCAGGTCACTGCCACAAGTCTTCAGTGCGACCAAATTTGAACACCAGACCCCTGAAGGAGAGAGCAGACACAATGATGCTTAAAGGGGAAATGGTTGCTCTTCACGTTACAGACAAAACTCACACAAAAGCCTGCGGTGAAACCTCCTAAAAGAGATTTAAGCAGAGCTGAGATATCCTGAGAAACAAACTTCAATGTAGGTTAAAGGAGACTCACCCAAAGAAAATGAAAGCATTCTGGAAGAAAATAGCAATGCCTGGGTACACAGTATCCTTATCTGAAAGGGAAGCATGGTACATTAACGTCAACCCACTGTAAGAATAATCAGTGTACAAACTGAAGATCTGCAACCCCCAGTGCAGTGCTCCAGACCAGCCCAGAAGCACAGTGCAGTGCTCCAGACCAGCCCAGAAGCACAGTGCAGTGCTCCAGACCAGCCCAGAAGCCCAGTGCAGTGCTCCAGACCAGCCCAGAAGCCCAGTGCAGTGCTCCAGACCAGCCCAGAAGCCCAGGCACACTTACGGTGCACGACGAAGACACCGAACAGGATCCACATGGAGGCAATAAGGGAACCAAAGGCCAACATGAAGCCGATGAAGAGCCAAATACGGGCACCTGTGAGAGACGGTGACAAGTAGGGGCTGAATGCTCACACAGCTCACAGGGAAGGCACGCAGGCACACGGCCTGGGATCTCAGTCACAGCCAGAACCGCACCTGTCTGCCCCATGCAGCCTTCACTGTAGCTATCCCCTCGCACCTGGCCATTGGATACCGCATTGATCCTGTCAACAGAGAATAGAGTTAATGCTCCTCGCACTCTAGAACAACGCCCCCACCCTGCCCGACAAGAGCGGTGCTCACATGAGGAAAGCCACAGTAGCAATTACTCCACAGATGTGATACGTGTGGTTGAATAGGGTATTGCTGGGGTACATCACTGCTGCATCAATAATGATCCACCAGCCAGTGAAAAACTGCAGAATGAGAAAGAGAGAGACAGGGAGGGAGATTGGGGAGAGAGGGTAAAGAGAGAGAGGGGAAGAGAGGGGGGGCAGGGAGAAGGAGATGGGACAGAGAGAAGGGAGGGAGAAGAGAGTAGGAGAAGGAGAGTGGGGGATATCAGCTTCCTGGACTTTGTTCCGCATTCGTCATCTGACGCATGGCCATACAGTAACACAGCAGTCATGGCAAGCATTTAAGCAAACTATAGATCGTACTAATGTATCAAAAACAAGACAGTTAAATATCTATCCGTTGTACGAGAAAAAGAAATATCAGCACCAGGATGCCGGCCGCTATAGAAGCGACGGTGTTCCTCTTCTCCGCCCAGTCCACGGAGCAATCGCAGTCACCACACCGGATACTATCCAGAAATCCGGACATTCTGCTGAATTAAACACAGCTCGGGGCCTGCGGGGGTCCAGCACACACCACACATTACTGTCACGCTACTGTGTAATCTCCAGTGTTTCACATGACCCGAAAGACTTCACGCAACCTCACTGACTGATTCAATGGTACCTGGGTCACATTTTAAAGCTATGGAAGCGTCATGCCAGAAGGGACTATATCACTACCCAAAGCATCTAGCTGGAATGTATCAACAATAGCCATTGTTCAAAAACAAAGTTGATTTTATTCACAATCACAAAGGGGCCCATTGCCTTGTGGGAAATTCAGTCCAACCAAGAACTCTATGTCTCCCCAGCCAACGCATCAGCGCGCAGCAAAAACTACAAGTCCCAAAACGACACGGAATCAACAACATCGCAGCCAAACTGCGACAGAGAAAACGAAAATTGTTAATTATATTTTTTTTGGTCAACTGGTACATCTTGCGCTTTTCACCTGACCATTTACTACTAACATTTACTGTTATATTGCAGAGAGATTAAATCTGACTTTGTCAGTTTTAACACTGAAACTAGCCAGCTACTCTAGTAATAAGCGCAAACATCGAACCCCCTTCAGATCCTGGACAAACAACCAACGAAGATGAACATCCCATCTATTTCACCGTCGAAATAACCGATGCTACCGTTGTCATAAACGAAAAAACAAACGTTAAGTCACCTTCTCGTAGCTTAAGTTTGCAATGTATACGTCCAGCGTCTCGGCGTCAGCGTGTCTGCGCATGCGTAGGTGCCTTTTCCACGCCCCACGACACGCAAAAATAACGTACTGGCTCACTGTCAAAAGCATCCCGGCTGCAACCTGCTTACCTGCTGTACAGTATCATTAAAACAGATCGCTGTCCACTGACTTATTACATTACGCCACTGCATGTCACGGGCCTCTATACTGGTTTGCAGTGAGAGCTAATCCTACAAAGAAAATAATCTGGGGAACTACATGCTTGATACAAAATTATGCCCACCCCAGGGAGGGGGGAGATAATCAATTTTCTAGTAAATGATGAGAGTTGTCGATGAGTTGGCGACTACTACTCTACGTTATGCAAGTTTGTGAATATGAAGGCTACTCCAGCTCATCTTTTATATGCATCTCAAAACCTAGTGGAAATGAGTTACTAAATTTGATCTTTTAATAAGTCAGTCCTGCCGCAACGCAACTAATGCGTTCCTGAAAAACTTCACTTTCACTAACGTAATAAAATACCCTTATCCAATCGGAAAAGTAGGATTAGGGGAGATGAGCAACTTATACCACTCGAAATGTATTCATAAAAAAGTGATACCGTGACCAATAATGAAATTATATGCATTTTAAATAAGAAATAATAAGATATCAATACATCATATCATAAACATCTCCTACGGTTCTAGGAGTCTCCTGGAAATAGCTTCAACCGAACGTGCTGACCTCGCTGTGGAAAGCTGGCTGTCAGGAGTAGTGGTGGCCAAAATGACGCTTCATGAAGTATTTGCTATATCTGACCATCTACTGGGGTCATAAAATACAGCAAATGTTTCATGATGCATCATTTTGACTATCATTGGCTTAGTATAACAGTATGTGTAACCTTGTACTCTGCACATATGGAGTTTGCATGTTCTTCACACAGGTCAGCTGTGGGTACCCAACATTTGGGAATCTTTAAACTGCTGCATGTGTGTTTGTGATGTGCTGGATTGGCATACCATGTGATTAGATCACAGATGGCTTAATGGTGCAAACAGTTGTTGAAGATGCAAGAATGGATGAGGATCAGGGAAACTGATTTTTCACTAAAAGCTTCTGTTCTTGGGCCTCCTGCACAATAAAGCAGTCGACTTTCTCTTCTTTTTCTCTTTTAGATCCTGTGAAATGGATGAATGGCTATGTCGGGTTAGTCATGAGCCACAGCCACGCAGCTAGGCATGGACACAGCACACGTACAACGGATGCAGAGGTACACTGAAGGCAATATGACTAGTCTACAAAATAAGTGAATTTAAAAAGGTTGCTGTGTTTTTATTAGGAGTGTCAAAATTAACGGGTTAACACGGATTAATCCATCATCATGATTAATCAGATTATTTTTTTAACGCAATTAACCCATCTGCAGCGCAGAATGGCTCAAAATCTCTGAAATGTCTGTCAACCCATTTCCGACAGTTTTGGTGCGGGGAACTCATATTCTGAGTCGGATTCCGAGTTTTGAAGCCGGAATTTACGACATGCGCGCTCCAGTTTCTCAGAGATCCAAGGGTGTGTCCGAAATCGCGCACTTGCGTCAGAGCACTGAGATGTAGTGCATATTATGCACTTCCTTCTGTAGTGCACACTACCATGGGTAAGCGCTGTCCTAAATGGAACACTAACGTTTTGCACTTACCGGAAGTGACGGGCTAGTATTTGATCGCGATTCTCCGGCGCGCCAAAATATCTGTCGTGTTATATTTACAATGATTTTTAAAATATGTATGACGACCGCCTAACCAGCTAAACAACTATTAACATTTGCGTGTGCGAACTCTTCTAAGTCGATATAATCGCAAACTCAAACACATTATCTATAACTGTCGTCAGAGAGTGACAGGCTACATCAGTATACATCGCAGTATACATCAGTAAAATAATTTTATTAACGTTACTTATATGAAGCAGTTGCCTCCGCTTGGGCTTGCGTGTCTGTGTTGTTGTCCGCCATTATTCAACTCTGAAAACTTGTCGAAAGTCCCTCCCCTTCCGCTACGTGGTCAATATGGCGTCCGTTTAGTTCGAGTAGTATCCATCATTCTGCACTGCGTTTTCTGGCCGTTTTCAGTGCACCGTCCGGGTACTTTAAGTGCATTTTAGCTTAATTGTCAGTGTGAACGCACTACGCCCTAACATCGCGCAAGTGGGCGATTTCGGACGCACCCCAAGAAATATCTCGGAGAAACGCGAGCGCGCATGTCGTCACTTCCGGATTCAATGCAGCAAAATATCTCGGAGCAACACAGAGGATCCCGAGTTCAGAATCCAAGACGGCTGCGCTTTTTATCAACAGAAGGGAAAGTTGTAGTTTTATAACTGTTTAAGCACTACTTCTCATTTGTGGCTCATGAGGATTTGATTCTAAAATAATGTAGCTGACTAAAGTGGGCACTGACCAGAGTGCCGGCAGGGCCGGGTGATCTCGCCACAGGGCCGTTGTGAAACGGAGACAGAGGGGGGTGATTGTTGAGACGCCGTTTTTGCTTTTTCAAGGGAAGGCCGCTAAGCGCTTATGTGATAAAATTCTGGGAGGGGGAACATGCAGTAATTGGAGCAAATGTAAAAAATCTTGCTGTCACGCGGATGGAAAAGACCGGGGGGAGACGCCCCGGAGGGCTATAAAATGACAGCCGATAAGTATGGATGAGCTTCCTTCTGTGCATGCTGAATGTATGTCGGAGCGTGGCTCCCTGATTAATCGGTGAAGGAATAAACTGGTGACGTGCAACTACTCCGTGTCTCTGCTGTGAATCTCTTCTCATCGACGGACCTGGAGTTCTACTCCAACACTCATTAAATCAGTCGCACGCACTATACCGTCCAATTTATCTGTGGACATGATGCTAGTTTTATACATAAAGCACCGCGCATAATGTGTTATCAACTGATATTGCTAACAATGTAAATTAACCGGGCTAGAATAGGATTTCATTATTAGTCAGATTGTCGGAGTTACAGTAGTCCAGGCTAATTGTAAGTGAAAGAAGATAAAGACCATTTAAACTGAGGTACCTTAAATCCGACAAGTTGTCCGGCCAAGCCAAAAAATCTTGCTTTTTGATATGGGTCCATGGTATTGCACTACTGTGGCAGATGGAATGCATCCGACTCGTGTTCAAGATGTTCAATAAACATGTTAAGTGCATATATATTACCTTTATTTCTTGAGTCTGTTTACTCATGCAAAATGAAATGCGATTAATATAGATTAAAATTTATTTTTAATCGTGATTAATCAAAATTAATCTACAGCAATCCTGTGATTAATCTGATTACAAAGTTTTTTATATAAATTCGTTAAATATTTTTAGAATCTAAAATTTTCACCTGTGCAATGAGCGGAAGTACAAAAAGCTCGATTCTTTTAGATTTGAAAACCTGTTAAAAAGAATGATTTGTTCATGAATCTGACATCACTTGGATCGCTTTTTTTGCGCGCAAGGAGTGTATCTCGTAGACTATATGACGATTGAAAATCACGCAAATACAAATGCTATTCGGACATGGGTACTAATTAATTGATCGCGTTAGCACAGATTTGCGGTGTGATATCCCGCACAGAAGCGACTATGTACACATACGTTTGTTTTTTTTGCTATTTATATAAATGAAAAATTAACATAGCAATAAATTGTACTTTTATTGCACTGTACCAATATTTGTGCCATTATACATTACATAAAAATAATTTTATTTATGATAGAATTTGTTTAAGTATATGGTGCATGATAAGTTCAACCAAGCAAATCAATAATTGGCTAAAGCTAAAGAAAAGCCCCAGGGCACAAACATTAAAAGGGCAAGTCAACAAGGGCATAAACCACAGATTTAAAAAGGCCAACAAGCAGCACCCAGCTAACTAAATCAAGAAATCCTGGTATGTGGTAGCTAGGGTTAAACTTGCTGGCACCCCAAGAACATCACATGTTTGGAGATTGAGCTTGCTCCCTATATACATTAGTATAAGTAATCCCACAACCAATCAAAGCTAATTGTGTACTAGACAGGGGAGCAGGTCAGGATTGGGATGGAAGATACTGCTACTGATTCAGAATGCAACACAAACAGGACTAAACTGTCCACATTCTGACTTTGATTAAAGGAAAGATACAGAATGAGGGCAGTTAAGAGGTAGAGAGGAAAGGCACTTGGCCAGGATCTGTCCCCCCACCCCCCCAGCGTACTGCTCTCATTCTGCCACCAAAGCACTCCAAGAATCATGCAAACATTCGAAAGACAGATCATCACACCAGCAAAATTAAACATTTTATATACCAGCATGGCATAAAACTAAGCGATAATTAAATGATGTCCACTGGAGGGCGCTGACAGCTGTTTTCAGTGTAAATTAAAACACTCCGAGCAACTGCAAAGCGACTGCAATGGAAAGGATGACGACTCCGAAGAAGCCGACATAGCCATAGGCTCCATTCATCCTTTTCACAGGATCTAAAAGAGAAAAAGAAAAGAGTCGACTGCTTTATTGTGCAGGAGGCCCAAAGAACAGAAGCTTCTAGTGAAAAATCAGTTTCCCTGATCCTCATCCATCCTTGCATCTTCAGCAACTGTTTGCACCATTAGGCCATCTGTGATCTAATGCAAACTCCATATGTGCAGAGTACAAGGTTACACATACTGTTACTTCAAGCTGCAAGTCCAGACTGACAATGCATACATGCAAAAACATCACAGAGTGAAAGAGATAGACTGAAAAAAGTGGCCTTTCGGGCCAAAGGCTCTTACTGCCGGTGTAATAACCCCAGGCATAGGAGAAGCGGCTGGTGACCCAGATGACACCCAGCACCGAGACAGTAGTCTGCCAGAGAGAGAGGGAAGGAGGAATTAGCAACAGCAACACTGTGGTGATGGTCAAATGACTTGCCGCTCATTCCTTATTTTAACAGACTGTTGTGTAGACAAAAGCGACCTGTTGTGCTACCACATCAAATCAATACAGAACGTTGATATGTAAAGAACGCAGTCAGCAATCATATTTAAATCACATTTCTACTCAAATCATGTCAGACAAGTTGCAGTGAGCAAAACGATGACTTGCCTTCTTAAGAATGGGACAATGTCACTTTTTAAGTTCAGGTCGTACATTTTAACAAAGGGTTTGCTGATTTCATTAAAGTGTGGAGTGGCTTTAACTTAAATAACTAAAGTAAGGTGATGAAACTTTATCATTAAATATATGACCTGAGCAAATTCCAAATCATGTGATTTTACTTGCAATATCACCCCAAAACGGTGAGGTCATCAGGTCAGGTGGGGGGGGGGGCGTGTGCTGATGCAGTGCATCGCTGCACCCACCACATGGCAAAACTCCTCAGGATTCCAGCTGACGACCCCCTCCCCCCCCAGGCAGGCATACGGTCCAGGCCCACACTGGCCATCCATCTGCCACAGCCGGGTGTTATGTGGGCGTCCCCGTGGCCTGGTCCAGCCGCTCGGGCCCTCAGCAATGAGGATCCGCGAGCTGGATCACCCTCAGGGAAACGCACCACATGGCCGTAGTGCCGTAACAAAACAGCAGGAAGAGATAATGGCACCTGGCAGCTCATCCCTGGCTCCTCAGGACATACGCTGTCTCATAAGATCTGCACCAGACACTTCTAGCCTGGGGACTATAACACCCAACAGCCCCCGCTCCGTAAGCATGTCAGGGGAGCTCATTTAATGTCTCTAGGCAGGGAAACTCACTGCACTAACCAAAGCTCTCCAGGTGCACCATCATTACCGAAATCGGCTACATACAAGTCCCAGAAAGTGCTCTCCTTCAAGCAGCCGAGTGCAGTGGTACACACCGGATAGACGAGGCCAGCGATGGTCTGGAAGATGAGCCACTGGGGGTAAACTTCCAAAGTGTTTTGGTGGGCCCTCTGGATGCAGTTGAAGATCTGTTCTTTCTCACTGTACATAGTTGGGTACTGTCAGTGAAAAAAACAACAGGAAGCTCACAGTATGGTGCCTAAATATCCGTGTAATGATCACTAGGAATAGTACGGACTTGTTTATTGTCAATACAACAATATACATCCATCCATTCACTCACACTATACACAATATACATTGTATTGAAATGTCGTTCCACACAGGTCCCCCATGGTGCATTATAAAGATAAAATATGTATATATACCGAAAAAATCCATCCATCCATTTTCTACACCCACTTATCCTACTGGGTCGTGGGGGGTCCGGAGCCACGAGGCAGGGAACAACCCTGGACGGGGAGCCAGCCCATCGCAGGGCACACCCACACACCATTCACTCACACAGGCACACCTACGGGCAATTTAGCAACTCCAATTAGCCTCAGCATGTCTTTGGACTGTGGGGGAAAACCGGAGTACCTGGAGGAAACCCCACGACTACACAGGGAGAACATGCAAACTCCACACACATGTAACCCAGGCAGAGACCGAACCCAGGTCCCAGAGGTGTGAGGCAAAAGTGCTAACCACTGCACCACCATGCCTCCCCCTACCGAAAAATATAAAACAGAAATTTCATATAAATAATAAATTCTAACTATTTAAGGAATTCAAGTGGATAAATAATGTATGACTACAGCGAAAGCCCTGCGGAGCAGAATGAACATAGTGGTCCCGTTATACAGGGGGGCAACGAGGAAATGTGGACCAAATGACACCTTCCGACTGGTCGTGGGGTGGGTAGGCCCCAGGAAAAGATTTTGCCGACCAAGAGCCTACTCTAGTTCAGGACCGGGAAACGTCGACGTCTCTGATATGACCTACTACAAAATTTTCAATTATTAAGCGTCGTAGGCTACATTTATAGCACAGTCTCGACTCCCTGTTTACCATACAATGGCTAAGGAGAACAATCAGCAAACTCCATGTTAACCCGAACGCAGGGAACAGCATTCACCTTTGCACACCCAAACATGCAGGAAGAAAGAGCAGCGTTTCTGCACACTCACGGCGTGTCAACGCCTCTGAGCAGCACTCAGCCCGCCCGACTCACCTTAATGTCGTATTTCTTCCTGGCCGCGCCGACCTTGATCGCCAGGTACATGAGCATAAACAAGCTGTAGACAAAAGTGAGGATCACGAAGCCGAACCTCTCCGGGAGGACATCCAGGAGCTCCATGGCGAGTCAGGAGAGAGATAATGGTCGCACGGCTGCAATTGGGGTTTCCCTGAAAATGAGGGAACTTTGCACGGGGCGTGCGATAAGGTCGAAATTCGCCCGTCCCCTCCTCCAACTAGGTCGACTCATGATAAAACGCTGGAATAAAGTGCACGCAACGTTTTTTTTTTTTTTTTTTTTAGATAAGAGGGTTCATCGATCATTCTTGGCAGAGTTTGTTTGATGCTTGTTACTTCAACTCGGGAGCAGTAATCACGGAGCTTAGGAACATTGTAGTACTTCATTCGCATGTAAGACAGCCAATCAGAATGCCAGCCAGAGAACGACCCGGACAGCCAATCAGAACACCAAGCAGAGGGCGACCCGGACAGCCAATCCGTCTGTCTAGTCTGTACCTGGGTTTGTTGCCTTGGCGAATATTTCTGGTTTTACTGGTCCATTTCGAATTCCTCAAAGATGATTATGAAGACCGAGGGGATCTGCTTGCAAGCAAGTCGTAGTTTCGTATGTGACAATATTTTTATGTTGATTAATGTAGATGACATCCGAATTTACATTCCCGAACATGTAACTTTGACAGCTTTGTAAACAAAGTGTAACGTAGGCAGTCGTGTACACATTTGCGTAAACCGAAACCATCCGAATAGTGACGTTTTCGATTTTAAGCAGTTAAACAGCTTCTCGACGTATTGACTTCGCCGGCTGCCGATGGGCTAATCGCGTTGTCCTGGCAACGGGAGCAAACTCTCCGGAACTTTCGAGAAACGGGTGCCTCTAGTTACACGGCTGGCCGTTAGAGGGAGTACGGACCCGAACATGGCTGAAGTTTACGTGAACTGCTCGTCATTTAACATTCTTCTGGCAAATATTCCACAGTAGTGGGATATATTTAGCAAGCAGCTGTAAGTTTCCCCACACAATATATTCCAATACTTTATTATGTAAAATTAAAAGAAAACATGTTTAACAAACCTTGGCCTCTTCCAATCAGCCAATTTAAGTTACTTGGGTTGTGGCTCAGAGGGTTTTAATGTGACTTAACGTGCTCTCCACAAATAAAGTGAGCATGGATTCTGCAGGTGAGAAATATGAGCAGGTAGCTCCTGCAATGCTCAATGTCTGCCTCAAGGTGGCGCTGAAGAAGCCACCTGGTCCCCTCGCGCTCCTACCTACACAGCCCTCGCCACATACCCCCCTTACAAGAGATGCCAGTCCAGGTTGCCCATTGGCGCCAACCTGAGCCTATAGGGTGAAGCCACCGATCTCCCTACAGAGAAGCAGGAGCTGCTACATATCGCCCAGGCCATCGCCACCAAGCCCCTGGGGGTGTCGACCCTGCAGCTGCCCGCCAGCATACAGCCCCTGCTGGGGCCAGTGGAGCACCTGAGACCGGAGGCCCCAGGGAGCGCCAGCGAGGTGTGTCTATTCCTGCAGCCAGGGGGCCTGGGCCTTGGCACACCTGCCTCTCCCTGTACAGGGCACTCTGTGAGCCAGCACTGCAACCCCCAATGAGAGCCAAGCCCAGTAAATACACCAGTGCGCTTGTTCACTGAAGCACATTTCTGTGGTACCAATGAACCATGGTGAGGTAGGTCTGCCTGCATTTTAATGACACTCCGCCCCTCTGTGCCCCCTCCAACACTTATTTCTGTGTTGCATGCACTCAAGTCTAACTGTTTCTGCTGGATATTTAATTGTTCTGCTCCTCCTGAGCAGGTGTACTGTGTAGCTTCATGTACTCTGTTTCCGTTTTATTGATCATATGACTGAATGTCACCTCAGGGAGCCTTGAAGGAAGATGAGGTGACATCATAGGCCCTGTGGGGGTGGGGAGGGGTAGGTGTGGGTCACATGGCTGGCCAGCCATGTTCATATGCTGCTGGGCAGACCTCTACTTTACTGAGGTGGAGAAGAGCTGGCCTTCCCGAGGGCTCAGTGCGTTTGATGTGCTTAGGCTACGTTCACACTGCAGGGCTTAATGCTTAATTCTGATTTCCTGCTCAGATAGGAGTTTTTGTTTGCCTGTTCACATTACTCTTTTTAATGTGGGCAATATCAGATTTCAATGTGAATGGTTCACTATACTGAGCTGACCTGCGTGCACACAAAACAACAAAGACGCATGACGCGCATGTGCAAAAACAAAGGCGTCACTTTATTGATTTGAAAACTGCCCGGTTACAATATGAGCCTTCCAGTTTTGCCTGAACAAATTTATCTTCCCAAATACCTATTAAATCCAGCACCTCACTGTCTCTCCACTGGCTAGGTTCTGTGCTCTCCTCCATGTTTGGCACTCTGGTGGAGACATATGGTGACTTCTGCCTGTGCAGAATTGTGACGAACATAAAAGTCGCATGAATTCCGTTTTTGCTGTTCAGACTGAGATCACATCGCAAAAATGTGAGACCTGTATTCGACCTGTATTTGGAATTGAAAAAATCGGATTCCATGTGACTTTTGTGACTCCATGTGCTGTTCATATTGATGAAAAGAATGCAAACTGAGTTACATATGAGCAAAAAATTGGATTTGGGCCACATTTGCCCTGCAGTGTGAACGTAGCCATAGAGTCCCTCATTAGGACCTCAAGAAGAATCCTCTCTCTCTTAGAGGTGGTTGTGTGTGTGTGCGTGTGCAAGATGGTGCCCCCTGCAGCCGAGGGGTCGCTGGGTGTCTCCAGTCCATGTCGGCCTCCCCCTTTGCCAATGGAGGCAGCTGATGAGGGCCCCATCTCCAGGCATCCAGGCTCCTGGCACGTGACCCTGACCCCACAACGTACCACCAGGCTCCTCACATGTGACCCTGACCCCACAGCGTACCACCAGGCTCCTCACATGTGACCCTGACCCCACAGCGTACCACCAGGCTCCTCACATGTGACCCTGACCCCACAGCGTACCACCAGGCTCCTCGGACGTACTCCCCCTGTTGTCTAACTCCTGGCCCTCATCTTTCCCTGCAGAATAATGTGGCCAAACGCCCAACATCCAGGCCCCCCCAATGGTCTGGAGAGCACGGGCAGAAGGGAGGAGCCGGCAGCTGGCCACAGCCCTTACGGCAGATGGGTGCCCATGAAAAAGCTTTGTTCTCTCTCCTCAGTGACAAAATCCCACTTTCAAAAACACGGTAGCACTGTGGCCAGGTGGGCCCCTATGAATGCAGTGACATTGTGATGTCTTGGACAGTCCGTACAATTCGTGCAGGTGGGATGTTTTTTATAAGCTTATCTCAGCTTAGCTGTTGTTCTGCTGTGTGTGTATATATATATATATATATATATATATAATTGACTCGTCCAGGCCTCCTTCTTAAGGCAAAAACAGTAGGAGAGTGTCTGTACAGCTTGATAATCATGCAGCTTACTGCCATCTCACACACAGCCTCGGCTCTGACATACTGCAGTGAGCTTGGCTAGGCGTATAACTGGCATGAGCTGCACTCAGGCAGGACCTTTTCAAGAGCATCCTGATAAAGGGTTTAAACGCACACATACAGCTGAAGAATGACACACTGAGCCTTCCACCATCCGCCAAAGATCCACAGACCAGAACGTCTTTCATGGGAAAAAAACAAGGATAATGAAAGATGTAGTAGAATAAGCCACCAGCTGGGGGCGCACTGTCACCATCATATTAAAAAAAGAGCTACAGCTGGAAACTCGAGCACCAGTGAGCGAGACTTGGGAGGTAAGAGTAGCAAGATAATTTTCCCTGCTTCTTTGGCCATGTGAACTAACCATAGATGGGGGGGGGGAGGCAACAGGATCACTGTGCTCTCGCATGCAGGTGGTGTCCACACCCACAAAGCCCTCCCCAAGCCTGAGTGGGCACCAGACTGCCATCCCAGTTGCCAGCAGTAACAGCTCACCGACACCCAGCTAGTCCAGGGAGGGCCACGCACTCACACACACACCCCCGCCCCTGTTTGTTTCCATGGTATGTGAGATAATCATCTTTGTCGTTTGCCGGAGGCGAACTCTACCCTGAAATTCGGAACATTCCTGCAAAGCCACTAACGCATCTTAACACATCTTTAAAAATAAAAAGAGAGCCTCTTGTTTACAGGCTCACACAAAGGAGCGCATTGTGTGCCTGCCACACAGAACGCCTTCAGTTCTCCTTGGGGAAAAAGTGCCAGTTGCCCTCTCAGACAAGCTTCACATGGTAAACTCTGCATCCAGATGCCACATCACATGACACATATTTTTGTTCAAAGACCGTTTCGCCAGAGGCTCCCCCCTTCCCAAAAGGGCAAGTCCCTGCCAGCCAATGGGACACACACACACATTCTTGGAACAGCGTGGCCACATGACAGAGCCCCTACCCAGCCGCCAGATGTGGCAGAGCTCTGTATAGGGTAGGGGTACCCCAACTAAAGCCCTCACTGGCACAGGGACAGCCCAACCCTCCACAACACACGTGTATCCCGCAACAAATACAATCAGATTTGGGTATCAAAAGGCTGCATTTGCATTCTGCCCTGTATCGCCGGGACTGAAGCAAGTAAACCATAAACAACTTGTGATTTTCGCACGCAAGCTCTAAAAAGGCTTTGGAAAGGCTTCTATTATACGCTTTGAGGATGATTCATAACTCCACTTCATACTGATGGAAACCTTGCACAAGGACATCTGACTCGCGTTACGAAAATTACATGCCGCTTATCAGTGCAGGACCTCAAGGCACCACCACGTCGATCAGATACACATCCACTAGGGGGCACAGTGACGTGCCCATGGCTGGCTGAAGCATGGGAATCTGCACTGCAGCCTTTGATCATTACTCGAGTCACAAGCCTTCACATAGTAACCATCCTGCCCAGGGACTGACAATTCGACAGATGGAGGCGATACCAACCAGCGGCCCTGCCCACTTAGACCCGCTGTGACGTGGTGATGCCCTCACACATACCAGCCACCACAGCAGACAAGATCCCACGTAAAGGCTGAAAGCACACGCACAAGCTGCAGTAAGGCACCAGGAGAACATTCCAACATTTTATTAAGCAACAGAACCACAGGAATGCTATTGCATCCGAGATCCTCTCTTTCACAAACAAAAGGACAGAAAGCATTTAAAAAAGTCTGGGGGCACGACCAGAAAGGCAGCGAGGCAGGTACACAGCGCAGACAGGGAATTGGGGGCATCAGACCGCAGTGCCGCGCTCCAAGTTCTGCTTTATCTCAGCCGTGTACTTCCCGTAGAAGCGCTCCGCCTTCTTGTTGAACTTGGCATTCCTCTCATTGATGTAGTCGATATCCGCATCATCGTTATAGGCCCTGCGCCGGCTGTACTTCGACCTTTTTGCAATCCTATTTGGGGGGCGGGGGGGTCGGGAGGAGGAAGTAGAGGGGTCGGGGGTGTTACAGCTGCCAGCATCCTAGAACACCGCATAACACAACCACCACCTATTAAGCATCTGACAGACATAGAATCAGGCCTGTAAAATGACTAGATGTAATAGTGACTATAAGGAAGACACAGATTTTCAGTTAATTGAATGCGATTAAGGGAGAAACACAGTCACCCACCTGTACAGGGCGCTGGATCCCACTCATTCACATTTTATTTATTTACTTTATCAAAAGTCCTTTAAAAAAGCAAGGTCAGACAGTCCTTGGAGCAGTCACACTGCCCCTGCCATCCCAGAAACACCAGAACAAGGGGACACTCACTGTTTCTCTACATCCTCCACCATGCGGTCGACGCCCTCCTTGGTGGGAACGTGGGTCCCATGTATCAGGCTGTTGGAGGTGGGGTGGAAATCCTCCCCGCTGGAACAGGAAGTGACAGCATTAAGCACTGATTACCAAAGTAAAGTACGATGTAGACAAGCGCACAGAGGCTGCAGGGACGGGCAGTGCACACACCACTCCTCCCGCTGACGTGCGTAGTTCTCCATGTCGGGCTGGATCTGCCTGGTGAGCCGCTGGTACTGCCGCAACTGGGCCTCTGCATAGCCTGAGGGACCAAGGCGGTGTCAACGGGCAGCACTTACAAATGACAGGACTCAAACACCCCTGTGGCCCAGTATCCCCCCTCTGGCCCCCCACCCCACCAATGCAGCTTTGATGCAGTGTACTCCTGTGAAGAATTAAAGTACAATCACTTAAAGATGATATCTCAGCCTGTGCTTCAGTGGAGAGAGATGTCAAGCTGCCAGTGTCGCACACAGAGAGAACAGCCCATCCCGCTCCGCTAATGACCCGCCTCACCCGAGAAGTCAGGGTCCGGGCGAATCCGCTAACCGGCAACCTGCTATCACCCGAGAAGCCAGGGTCAGGGTAAATCTGCTAACGGGCGACCCGCCTCACCCGAGAAGCTAGGGTCAGGGCAAATCTGCTAACGGGCGACCCGCCTCACCCGAGAAGCCAGGGTCAGGGCAAATCTGCTAACGGGCGACCCGCCTCACCCGAGAAGCCAGGGTCAGGGTAAATCTGCTAACGGGCGACCCGCCTCAC
>JABFEB020000011.1:400791-417813 GCA_019775895.2 Stomatorhinus ivindoensis
CCCGCCCCTGGGCGGCAACCCCCCCCCCCCCCATCCCCAACTCTGGGCTGTTTTTATGCTGTTTCTATATCGGTTTTATTAGCCGCCCTCTGCCAGCGCAGTTTTGGTTTTGCTCAGCTTCTGGCAGTCCGGCACGTTCTTCGGAAGCAGCGCAGTGACCAGCTTCCACTCCTGCCTGAAATCGATATCCTCCTTCAAAGAGGCTCTGTGCACGCTTAACACTGACGGGGCAGATTGATGAGTCCTGGCCAAAGCGTAAAAGTATCTCTGAAAAATTCAGGTTCAGAAGATGGGGGGCGGGGGTATCTCTGGGTGATCAGAGCATTTGCAAAGGAGGGGGAGCATTCATGCAATTTTTCATGTGACTCACAGCTTCAGACAGCCAATCAGCTGAGGATCCATCTTCCCTCAAACAGTGAGCGAGGTGCCGGTCACGCACAGACACACACACACACACATACACACACACACACACACACACACACACACACCAGTCAGCTTACCGCTGACATGTAGCCAGGAAGCAGAGATTCCCTCCCTGATCGTCACTGAGCCACACTTTCAGTTGGAAGTGCTTCACTGAAACACCATGACCAGCCTGTGTTTCCCACGTTCCCGGACGCAGTCGGCCCACAGCCTGACGATTCACTTTGGCCCCAGGTTCGTGCTGATCCTCTGACATGACCCTGAGCGATGGACTGTATGGTCAGTAGCTGGTCGCTGCTTAGAAATTCACTGTAAGATGTTTTAGGGAGAGGAGATCAGTCTGGGATTTACTTTCATGTCTTATGATTCAAAGTATTCATTTCAGCCATGGACTGGATATCACTGTTTTATAAATGATGGTACTCATATGTATTCATGAATCATTTTTAAGTATCACTGTTGGAAAATGACTTCAAAAGTATCTGAAAGTAGTTAGCTGCAGGATTTGGGAAACACGGGATTCCCAGGAAGCCCTGAATGGGCTCCGCTTTTGAGGAAGGGTTGCTCCTGGTCCCGCTGAGGGGCTCTGGAAGCTGGATCTTTTTCCTGATACAGCCAGGAGTGAAACACAAGCCTCGCCAGACACTGAGGATGGCATTTTCCTCACACTCAGCTCCATCAGGCCAAAAACCAGACATTTTGACTTCAGTGGCGGTGGGTCAAGGCCTGTCAGTCCATCCCTAGAAGAAGCCCCCCCTCCCCATCAAGCCACCATCGCTGGCGGCGATAAACGGCTCTGTGCGCGATGAACAGAATGAGTCAATGCGTTTGGCCAGCCGGGTGGGAGGGGGTAACCGTCACTGGCAACGCTGAGCAACATCTTGTAGCGATTATCGCAGCGGAAAAATGTTTTTCTGCAACATGCAATTACTATAGATTACAGATTGCGTTCATGGCATCAGAAGCCATGACCAGAGACAGACAGAGACAGTCAGATGCAGACGGGGGAGAAACTAACTGCGATTCCTCCTTGGGCTCGCCTGATTGGATCCAGAGCCACAAATCCTGTGGTGACAAGTCACCAACAGCTTGCCAGCACCACACCAGTGATTGGCCAGCTGCACCGACGGCTCAGCCTGCTGCCGGGTAAAGGTCAGGGGTCACGGGGCGACTCAGTGCCGCCTCCGGCTCGCATGGTGCCTAGTGAGCTAGTAGCATCGTGCCAGCAGCTCATTGTCCATCAATCCAAGCAGGTGACACAGTGACAAAAGGCTTCTCCGGCCCTCGGCCTCCGTCTTGTTTAGGATGCACATGCAGCAGCAATAGCAGGATGCCTGAGTTAAGCTCAACTCTTAGCGTGAGCAAAGTGAGAAGCAGTTTGATGTGAAGGGGGTCCCTCCTCTAGGGGGCGCTGTGCATTAAGGTTAGGGCTCTGCATCACTGCGTTCCTGGTGAGGACATGGGCCTGCTCAGGATGCCTGTTTTATCTCTACTGCGCAATCGCTGTCAAACCACTTCTTTAGGCTAGGCTCAGGGTCAGATTCCCACGGGGAGTTCACCTCCCACGGCTCCTGCAAAGGGTCTCTGTCTGCCGGCACCTGCGCCCCCCTTACAGGCCAGTGTGGCTCCAGTGACTTCAGCAACCATTAACAGGGCAGCTATCAGCAGAATAGTCAGCCAGCAGAGACTCAGTAGCCCCCTCTAGAGTTTAAGTGTGGATACATCATGCTCTGGCCTCTGAGGCACCATATTCACACATTTCCTTGTATTTGACGTGAGGACACATCCAAAGCACTGTGGCTTCAGATCAGTGACTGTGAAAAAAAACATGTGAAATTTACCCTGAATAGAATCGTGACTGTTGACGGGGGAATGGCACGGAAATAATGAAGAGTACATAGTGTGTGACAAACGAACATGCTCAGTATAAACAAAAAAAAACATCCCACATACAGCTAGAATATTTCTTATGGTCTTTGGTGGTGGCGTGGCAGTCACTGGAGGGGGAGGTCCGGAGACAGCGCGCAGGTCCCTGCCGCAGTCTCCAGTTCAGACTGGCTAGCCCGCTTTTACCCAATCATAAATAGATTATCTAATCCGTGAAGCGACTTGGCGCACAGACAGGAAAGCCATTCCCACACGCGAAGGTGCATTACGATGCAACGGCATTAAAACGTCGGGGAGGTAAACGCATAAACGGAGTATGTCGTGAAAGCTCACAGTCACTGCAGTATTTTAGCTGGTCACATCTTTAACACGATAATTAGTTCATCATTTTATGTAATATATATGCATAAATTAAAAAATCTAAATAACGATTTTATACACTAAACAAAAACGGAGTGGAGCACAAAGGGGCCCATTCTGCCTCTTGCAGATAAGAGACACCATCACTGAGTCACTTCTAAGACGAGACATGTCCGTTAAAAAGCAGGAAATTACAGACACACGGCCGCACGCCAGCGTCGCATCTGCGGTAACATGCCAGTGACCGTGTCACACTGCTCCACATGACAGCAGAGGAAGCGCCTTTGAAATTTCACAAAGAAAACATGCTGTGTGTAAAATTGCCATTTTTGCACTAAATGTTTTAGCCGTCTGATTTTAGACAGAACCGCGAAATAGCAACATTTCTGAAAGCCACGTTAATTGTTGAATTCTTCATTAACTCTTAAATGTCACGGCTTTTATTTGGTCAGTTATATCATTTTACTGCCATTAAATTCGGTTAAATATATAAATGGAGGCATGCTTGTAATAACTGTTCATTGTACTCTATATTGATCTTAGCAAGTTTATTTTTTGGTAAAGGTATTCCTTGTTTGGTCACCTATAAAAATATCTCATTCTGAAAAAGTAAGTAAATAAATATATATATATATATATTTTACTACTGAGCACTTTAATCTGGGAATACCAACTGCTCTCGGAAGAAACGCGCCGCTCTGGCCCTCCGATTAGCACAGGCGTGGCGCTAATAATGGGCATCTTCATCTTATGTCATCTGTTAGTTTCAAACTATTTCTAATTTGCCTTGTACCGGTTTTAAATTTATACGTCACCGGAATAGGCCTGTTTACACAAACTGGAAATGGCTCATTGGTGTAGGCCTATATGATCAATCTGATTCATATTTCCATAAAGATAGTAGGCCTATGTTTCGCTAAGAAACAAAGCCATCATAACAAAATACGATGCAGTCATATGATATCTGCGCACGCCAAATTGTGAACAACCGGGGCGAATGAAGGAAATCACTCGTCATAAGTGAATACCGGTCTCTCAGGACGGCAAAGCATTAATAAAAAAATATGCCGGGCAACGGTCCCGGCTCAGGTCCTCCAGGCTGGACGGAAGGACGAAGATAATAGCTCAGCTACAGTCGGAGTTACGTGTACCGCCGGATTATCACTTAGTTAAGCAGTGACGAAACAGTAAGTAGATGAGTCGAAAGCCGCCTACCTATTTCCCAACGACCCCAACCCCCAGGCCGCAGCATTATTTCTACACGCGTTATTGGCTTCCACAGGTTTTAACCGGAGCGGGTAAAATTATGTAATTACTTAAAATAATTTCTAAATGTGATAAGTGCGTGACCTTATCAAAATAAAAGAATTCTGGGTGTTTAAGAAGTTTCTTCTAATGATTTCGTGGGCGTCAAAGCCTCAGAGGAAAAGCTGTATATTTGGACTTTCTAGAGACAGAAAATGGTTAGCGTGCATAACCACAATCTAAGAGCCACATAACATTCACAACACTGCTAATAGCATCGCGTTCCCTTTTAGTGCGAAAAGCCGAAAAGATAGCGGCATCTGAAGTACAGATGATAAGCGACGTGAGCATAGAGACCACTATTCTCCGGGTAAATGACCGTAAAACATCAGAGCAAATAAAAGGGCAGAAGCTGACTATGTTCAAATAAGGCGCACGCAGCTCTGTTCATTGGATTTTAAAGAAAGGAATAGTAGCCTAAGTCCACGATAGCCTAAATACTGTATTAAATATCAGTGGGGTATCTCATCGGAACCCAGCGCGGATCATTAAAAATCGTTCAGCACACGGATCCGTGCGGCTGAAACCGAATAAACTGCTGTTGAAATGCTGGAGTCTAAGTATGACAGGTTCATATGACTGGTGTGCAGCTTCGTTTCGCCTGCGGTTTGACATTAATAATGGAGGGAGGCAGGACGGGATGACGGGCTGAAATATCAGCGATGTCGTGGCCACGGCGGACCTTTTCTGGGCCTACAAATAGATCAAATTCATAGCTGATATTACTAGAGGAGCCACAAGGGTCTCGAACAGTTGGATAAAGCAGATAAACTTTCCGAAAGACAAGGCATCTTTAATGATCATATACATAGTCTATTTAAAAATCACTTTCCAGCAGAATAATTTTAAACCAGGTTTATACGGGTATGCCTGTCATGTCGCAAGTTGTTTGCAAATTATCGGAATTAGACTGCTGATATTACAGAAAACAATAACGCATCTCTCTCACTCTCTCCACACACACACACACACACACACACACACTGTATAATAAGCCTACATATGAGAGTGAATAACGGGTAAAAGCGTATAGCGCTCCCGTTGTCCGCTTTTCCCCCCAACACCGGGCACCCCAATGAAAAGCTCCGCATCCTTCAGCATTAAGGGTTTTGCTAATCTTAGCTGATGTTACTTTGGCGGCAGACCGCGCGATTACAAATAACTATAGGCCTACTTAATTATTGCACAGTGTCTCTCATCACGCCAATTTTCTTCGCCTAGGGTTCTGTTTACGAGGTATCGCCATCTTTTAAATCCTTCTGCGTTAGTCATCTGTGTGTCTACTCATATCTTCCAGCTAAGAAGTTGCTGATGAAAATGTTTGTTGGTGTTTCCCTTATAAAATCTGGAGGGGTGGAGGGGGCGTGCTTGGCCGCTCTGGGGAGTCATCATGTCGAAAAGAGTGATTCAGAATTTAGTGGGCGTCCCCCAATTATCTGAGAGAAATGGAGCGAGCGTCGACGAAATAACGGCACGGTTTGTTTTTTTTGTAGAATTTAATGTAATCTATCATACTACTTACGAATGGTGGTAATCAAAAATGACTATAATTATTATTACTACAACGCTGGACTGTTTACCCCTTTCTATGATGAATAAACAGCTTAGAAAACGTCACCAGTTATATTACTTTGTTTTAAATGACTAATTTATGACTAGCCCTCGGCACGCGTGAAAAGGGGTTATCTGCTCATTTCACCGCCAGTCCCACAGACCTACAGACCGCTCAGACTCGGTCGGTCAAAAATAAACCCGCAGTGCCTACCTACCCTGCAGGGCAATAAAAAGACGCAGAACACATCTACACTGATCCAGCACGCGCTGGATCGGCACCCATCGCCGCAAGAGATCCAGACAAGCGCCAGGCCTGCCCGGGACTCCTTTTATTTTCAGTCTATGACCCCACGTGATATAAAGCACACTTTACTTACAAAGAAAACAAATACATCTTGCTAATCTCCGATGTTTAAAGGAATTCGTTTTAAACCAACTTTTTACCTCTAACTGTTCTTTTCATTGAATCATATTCAATATGTTTAAATGCAACATATAATTATTATACAAACGGAAAGGGAAGAGAGTTACATATCAGTATAATAAAACACTGAACTTAACGCTTAAAAATTTAGTATTTTTATATTTGTATATAGGGATGTAACTCAAATACAAATATAATTGAAATATTTATGAACTCCATAACACCACGAGTAACAAGGGGAATTAAAAAATCAAAATAAAGAAGAGGAAAGTGGAAAATCTGTCTGAGTCAGACATGCAGTCTGTTGCTATGATCTAAAGTTCTAAACGGTTCATCTCGCAACTTAGCGGCTATCCCGGCTGACTCATTTAACTCCTGTTTGATCTTTAAGAGAAGCAAGTCGCTTGCATTTCCCTGGTTTTATCCCAGACCGGCTCGGGTGTGTCTGTTCAAGACACATTTTTCATTTCACACTATAGGGAGCTCCTGAAGAATTGCTAATTATTGGTTTTAAATGAGAATTTGACCGCGCGAGGCTGAAGCCGCAAACAGTCTTCGCTGTCTTTTGACATGTTATATTTTCTACTACTGATTTACGTTTTACTGAGCTGTATACAGCAAAATGTTCGTCTGTGACTATCTGGCGTTTTCAAAACGTTTTTAGGGAAAGCACAACATTTGTAATGAGGGTAACCTTAATTTTAAATATTCGATTAATAGCTAAACCGACAAACGATTCTATCATGCAGTCGAGAACGAAATTTACTGTATAAATGTATTTATCGGGTTTTATGTCTGTTAATTAGCAGATGGTGACGTTTTTCGGCGCAGCCTCATGAATTTAAATTCAGAATATGAATTAAAAGAAAAAAGTATTCGCCATATGTACTTAAATTTTTCATCCATTTTACGAGATGCATTTATGCAATATTAACGACATATTTGATGTATAAATTATTGTAGCGAATTTAAAATATAGGCATATATTCGGTATTATTTGGAATATAATAAAAAATATTGCATTCACGTTTGTTTTTTGAACATTTTGGTCATGTTTACTTTATGCTACAAACGAAAATTTAAAAACAAGTATGTTCAGCTCTTTGCTTAAAATGTTTTCCCCCAAATTCTTTCCGACGCTGAAGTGCGCGAACGTACGGAGGAAATCCGCGCTTTAAACTGCTGACTTCTTTCAAACGACAAACGCGCCAACTAGCGTCCAACCCCCCGCATGGCCACGCGGTTCGCCTTCAAGCGCCAGGGCGTGGTGCTCGGCGCAGGATACCGTCTTAATAACCTGTTAGGCACAGAACTCCCACTAATAAATATTCTAACATTACACCTCCACGTCACGGCAAATTATTCAACTTTGCATTTAAAAATTATTTTACATGTTATAATGTTTGATGTATCGATACAAAATTTCAAACAGTGCCCTCTGAAAATTAAATTTACTAATTTCTATATCACTAATATAACAAATACAAGAAAATCAAACTAAAGGATGCGATTGTTTAATTAGGAGGTTTTGGTGTGACTTGTTACGCATTATTGTAATCATTTTAATCGGTAAATAACACGATTCTATGAGAACATGAAGAAGTAACGCGCACACAGAGCCGCAGAGATTTAATTATATTCTAATCTGTGCACACAGAGTAACTAGTAAACAATAAATAGTAAATATTAAATACATATTTGAGAACCTTGGTGGAAGCTTTACAGAAATAATGTTGCCGTGTTTATATTTTAAATGTACAATATAAAGCCCTGAAGATACGCTGTAGTTGGTGCGCTCTCTTGAATCTTAACGCTTCGGTTTTAATTGATAATAAACGAAAATATAGCCTGAACGTCATGAAAATATATGAAATCCTAATAATATGAATGTATTCTTCCGTGTGTGCGTGTTATTAAATAATTTTGATGAGGATCACAAACACATTTTTATGATCTACCCATAAATCCACCCGTAAATGAAACTCCTTGACCAGGATGTTATTGGTCACGAAATACACACAAACAAATGTAAACAAGTAATTAATACGTTTGATCTTAAATATCGCAGGTGACAAAGTTTCGTGAAATGACACATAAAGCATCGGCCGAAACTCAAAACGCTAGATTTCAGCAGCAGGTAACGATACACTTAAGAGAGAAGCATCGTCTTTAAGTAAGGTTTGCTGCCATTCGTGGTACAACTTTATATGACATTTACTGCGACGCTTACTACACATAAATTAGCTAAAAGTAAAGGCTAAATTAACTGTATAATGTAAGATATACAAGTAGAGAACATAATTAAATCATAGGATAAAGATTAAACATCTGATTGAACTTCCCTCAAAAATGCGCCTAATACACTATTTAGTTTAAAAAGTGCATGTTTTTAATCAAATAAACAGCAGTTTATTACGCAAAGAGCGGTTGGTAAGAATACATGAAAATAAATGTGATAAGCGAAGAGTTATCAGCGCACGACTGAATGGGTTCGCATTTGAAAGCGTATGATTGGCTTGTGATAGCCCGGCCCAGGCGGCCCATTGGCGGAAGGCGTCGCCAATCTGCGACTGCCACAAACTCCGCTCACTTGAGTAAATAATATTACTGCACTTTTCCCCCTCTCACCACCTTACAACGAAGCGCAAAAAGAGAGCGCGTCTTTGTTGGCATCCCCAGCAAACGCTGCGAATCGGAATTACGCTTCTCGCAAATTGCAGAACAAAGACCTCTATTGGATACGGAAGAGGGCAAGAATTTAGACGAGACCTGTAGTCATTTTTGACCTTGTCTGAATTTACAATCAGATAAGGAACTCTTCGCTGACTGTCAAGATAGTTGTATTCGTTGCGGAAGAAGACAAAAAGACGACTGAACAAATATATGTGTATTACTAAGCATCGTGGTTTTAAATTAACCATGAAATAGCGTTCGGGACGGCCGCAATTTGCGGATTTCCATAGGGAAGGGCGACGGGAGGCAGAGAGCGTCTCCCTGCGTTTTGTAGAAAGACTGACAGAAGCGCGTCGCGGGGCGATAAGCGTTGGTGTGAACTCAGCGATAAGGCGCGCCGGCAGCCATCCGATACAATTGTTTCTAAATGTGTGGCAAGACTGGTGGACTAGACGTAGTTTGCGTTTTCAATGGAAATTAAATAAAAAGAAACTAATAGTGGATGTTCAGCAGAACCTGTCATAAAACTGAACTTTCGTTTTAAAGCGACTATTTCAAAAGTGTGGTATTTTGTAGCTTTTGTTCTTATATGTGCATCAGTCTAGAAACATTTGACTAGCAATATAATGTTTTGTAAAAGAGTAGCATCGGGTGCAGAATAGAAAGTGCACACGATTTGCATAGGCAACAAGATTAAAAAACCGCTGCGGAAAAGGGTCGGAGTTGCGGTTTTTTACTTGCGCTGCAGACTGTGAGAAAAGCAAGAAGTCAGAGCGATGCTGCTCGCGCTTTAACACCCCAAGCTGTAAGCGGAGCGTCGGAGACCGAGCGTTTTTCCCCCTTTTATTGGCATCTCAGTAACTCTACATCCGCACAGAAAGCGCCGAGAGACAATTCGGCGCACAGCACAGTCAACAGCGCCGCGAGCCCGCTGGACTTTACGGGAACTTTCCAAAAAAGCGAACCGCCAGATTGGAGCAGAGTCCGTACGGGGACAAGGAACCGACCTTTGAAAACGCACAAGATAACATATAAAGGCCAGTTTCAGAAGGACTGACTGAGTTGTTGTGATGCATATTCCCGTAGACCCAACAACTACCAGACGGTTCACACCGCCTTCGACGTCGTTCCCCTGCAGCAAGATCGGAGACGGCACCGGGCCCATGGGCACTCCGGGACCGGTTAGAGCTCGTAACGAAGCCCGTACTGTGGTGGACGTGCTGGCGGACCACGCAGGCGAGCTGGTTCGCACGGACAGCCCGAACTTTCTTTGCTCCGTGCTGCCGTCGCATTGGCGGTGTAACAAAACGCTGCCTGTGGCATTCAAGGTAAGGAAAATGCGCGTTTTTCTCGTTCTCTATAATAGATGGAGGGCTTTTTTAAATAAAGAAAAATACGAATAACTGTTTAACGTGCGCATTTGGTCTGAAATGGCTCGACCAATTATCGCACTTCCAAAGTGGATACGAGATCCTAAACGTGCATAAAATATTAGAGATTTGAGTTTGTAAATTCCGCTTGACGGACCGTGGCACAGTAACAGCAGATATTACAGTACAGAATGGGATTTGATCAGAAACCTATTATACTGAGAATATTTAACACATGCATATAGCCTACTACAACCGGGGCCTAAAATCCTTTAATAACATAATTCTTAACATTATGCAAGTGCAGTCATCCAACAAAATTTCCTTTTACCATGTTACCATGTACCGTGATGCTGATCAGATGCATTTTCCGGACCAGCTGTCTGAAATTTTTAAATTGAAACACATATATATATAGAGTAAAGTGTGTGTGTGTATATATATATACACACACACGAACACACACATTTTATATTTTATGATAAATTGGCGTTTAATAAGTAATACAATGGTCGGCGAAACTTTGCAAAAACATACTGGTAAATACTGGTCACTAAATGTCCTCATTATTTGAAAAATAACACGTCGAAGAAAATTATTGTATAAATGTAAAGGTGGAGGTAAGCAGTGCTGCGTTGGCGTGCTAACCGTGTCGGGATGTGGAGAGAAAGGCTTCATCAAACAGTTTACATTCTTCAAATGAGAATTTTTGCGGGTAGCGGTGTGGGTCACAGAATGAAATTTGCTATGTGGGTAAAGTCAACTAAAATAATTTGATTGCGGTCTTCTTGACAGACGTGGAAGCGCACCACCGCCGCCGAAGAGTCGTGCCCTCCTGCAGTATTTTGTACTATAGTTCTGCAAAGTGATAAAGGCACTCTTCCAATTATTTGTTATAAAAACCTTCCTTTCCGATTGTTAACTTTCGGTTAAAATAAATCAGAGCGAGCTGTGTATATACGTGTCGGTCATAGTATTTTAAAAGCTATTAATTCATAGTTATTACAATTTAAAGTCTGCATTTTAATAACAGTTTGTTAATAGCAGGATCAATTTCTGATTCGTTTACTTCTTACAAACTATATAAGAAATCCCTTCACTTCGACGTAAAAATAATACGTACACTTTATATGTGTTGTGCCTCAATATATTACCTGCACGCGAAAGGTTTTTTAGTTAGTTGTTTGTTTTAATTAAGTAAACTAATATTTCTCTGGGTTTCATCTGCAAGTAACGCTACTAATTTTAAATATTCTCAGGCCTATATGAAATCATCACGGTAGAACGATTACATTTATGAGCATGATTGTAAATGACCTGTGATGTTCGTTGGTCCGTGATTCGGGGCACTGACAGCTGGATCCGCCTTCAGGTGGTGGCGCTCGGCGATGTTCCTGACGGGACACTGGTCACGGTGATGGCCGGTAATGATGAAAACTACTCGGCGGAGTTGAGGAACGCCTCCGCCGTCATGAAGAACCAGGTCGCCAGATTCAACGACCTGCGGTTCGTGGGAAGGAGCGGTCGAGGTGTGCAAAACGTCGCTCAGTTATTCTCTTCTTTCATCATAATGATCGGTTACTGTAAGAGAAATTTGAGCACAATAATTATTTTCATTGAATTACACAATAAAATGTGTGTGTGTCACACGGATAAAATATTTACTAGGGACAAATATTTTTTAGATTCTGAAATTTTACATACTAATTTAGAGAATTTGACACGGCGCACACAAGAAGGCGGGACGCGTCACGGTGACGCACAATTGAAATCTTGGCGTTTCTGATTAATGAGTAATAATAAAACATTTATAATTGCACTTTTAAATATTGATTGTATTTAAACGTCAAACTATTTTACTTAAACATTACTTAATTACCATTATAGTTTTACAACAAAATTTCTTCATCCATCAACGCTTTTAAGTATAAATATTTAAATACCTTTCAGACAAAAAACATTGTTTACATCTTCATTTACAAAGTAAAAATTGCCACGTTTAGTTTTTGCTTTATGTTTAAAGGACACGTTTTTGAAAATCTCCCGTTGAAATAGTTTAGATTCCTTCACGTGTTTATTTTCCTCTCTTCCCTCCTGGCCTCGGTCCTGCCCCGCAGTTTTTCTTTAAATGTTATACTCATATAGTTGCAGACTGATGAATGGAAAATGTTCCCCTCTCTGAATTAAAAGTACCTTTCATTTCTGCATTCAATTACTCCGCTGCAGGATCCCTTTGCAGTTTCTTAACAAGAGATCCCTTTTATAAAGGCGCCATATGCGTGCTGAGCGGGGGACCCTCTACACTGACTGGGGGGCGGGGGGCGGCAGTGTCCCGTCAGCCTCACATTAACCGGAGCTTCAGTACGTAAAGTAGACGGCATTATTCGCGTTTCTCCTGACTCTCGCTAATTCGACGTGGTTTTTACGTGTCTTTCATTTTATCCGTCTTCACTACGGCAATTGTTAATTTCCCACTAATTACGCAGTTAATGTGAAGCCTATTAGGATGTGATGAAATCTGAATTAGGAGCGGCCGGTATTGGGCGCAGTGCAGCCCTGGTGTAGGTGATCGATGCCGGACAGGTAACTGATCCAATGGTTTTTGCTTGAATCCTCCCGGCTTTAGGAAAGAGCTTCACCCTGACAATCACAGTATTCACCAGTCCACCGCAAGTGGCCACTTACCATCGCGCCATCAAGGTGACCGTGGATGGACCTAGAGAGCCCAGGCGTGAGTACCCACAATCCCTCTGACAGGCGTGGGCAGGAGCACGTCACGTGATTATAAATCCGTGGAAGCCAGACCGGATTCTCCAATGTTTGGCTGCAAAGGGGCGGGCCCAGACTGGTGATGTTATTGATGGGGCACAAAGCAATCTGAAATCCATTAAGGATTATTCAGGCTGCCCACAAGCACTAAGCAGGCCAAATGTCACTAAGCCACAAACGCGGAGATGCCGGGGGTGGGGTCGAGCTGAACAGGGCAGGCCACCGACCCGGAGTGTTAACTCACCAGCTGCCTGTCTCTCCTTCACTGTTCATGTAGATCCAGCTGAGGGTGGTGCCTGTTACTGTGGTGCTAATGGAGGGGGAGGGGGAGGGGGTGTTAATTAAGGTGAATCATTAAGTAAATCAGAGTCACAGAGAGTAGGGGTCTGGGGCGGACTGCGGTCCATGTGCTGAGAGAAACTGTCCTGCTGAATCATCACTGGCACTAAGCAGGCAGTGAGAGACACATGCAGCGTACCCTGTCTGCAAACAAGGGGCACAGCACTCCTGCACATTCAAGTGAGGAAACCTGATGGGGTGCTTGGGAATCCTATGGCAAACAGAATGTCCCATCAGGCTCAGCGCCTTACAGGGCAAGACCGGATTCACCTGTCTGACACACACACACACATGCACAGAGTGCCGGGCTGATCGCTCAGAGACAGTCAAACCAGATCCTGCAGGGGCAAAGGGGAAAGGTGTGTGTTTGTGTCTCAGGAGAAGGATGGCAGTTGTAGGAGGGGCTAGTACGTCATCTTTAAACTTACCCTAGACTACAGCCTGGTCACATGGTCACAAGCAGCCAATCCAGTGCCAGTCAGCTGCCACAGCTTGTGAAGGTTCTGTGTGAAACCACAAAACAGAAACAGAGAGAACAGCGGGAGGAGAGCTAAAAGAGAGGGAAAGAGGGATGGGGGAGGGGTCAGAGAAGAGGCCGGGTCCCAGCGGCTCTGGATCCCATACCGGTCCGTGTACCACATGTAGTGGAGGAGAAGCCAGAATAGCAGCTGTTTATGAAGCATTTCCTGGCACAGAGATGCTCTGAGCTCACAAATACTCAGAAGATAGATTAAATCACACAGTATTGGGTACTTACAGCCTGTTTCTAGTACTCTGAACTAGTATTGGGTACACATAGCCGGTATTGGATATTTGCTGCAAATATCTGGAGCATACCCAGTATCAAACACTCACAACCTGTACTGGGTACTCGCAGCTGTTATCTGGAACCCGAAACCGGTATCTGGTACATACAGCCAGTATAGCATATGCACAGTCGGTAGTATTATATATGTGGAGTTGGTAAGCACTTATGTAAGTCGCTCTGGTTAAGAGCGTCTGCCAAATGCTATAAATGTAATGTAAATGTAAATGTATCAGATACTCACAGGCAGTATCAGGTATGCATGGCTGGTATCAGATACTCACAATCAGGATTGGGTATGTACAAACAATATCAGATACTCACAGGCAGCATCGGGAACACACAGTCAGTATCAGATACTCACAGACAGCATCGGGAATACATTGTATCAGATACTCACTACCAGAATCAGGAATACACAGTCAGTATCAGATACTCACAACTAGTATTGGGTACGTGCAGCTAGTATTGGGAAATTTGATGACATGGTCTCACCAGAGAGTGTCTAATGTGACCTATTCTGGCCTTTACTGGCACTTAGTGGGAGCCAGTCATTGGTTTACGGCCGGGGGGGTGGCACTGGGGTTGGGGGGTCTGTTTTTGGTGGTGGCTTCAGCTGATTTTCATTTCACACAGAGGCTCCACGCGATATGCAAAGTTCAAGGAGGCACACAAAGGCTGTGCTGTCTCAAGCTGGGGGCGGGGAGCTTACTACCCCAGTCAACAGGCATGAGCGTACGTTGGAAATGAAGAGGGGTGGGGGTAACCTGACAGGTGTGACCCCCCCCCCCTTTTGATGCTGTAAATGAAGACTCTGCTTCTGGGGGACACTTTAAACACAGAATGACGACAGTGACAGTGGGAAAGCAGCCCCCCCACTGGGCATGGTTCATCTTTGATCTGCCCCCAGTGTTCATATGACCCAGTGGATCCAGGCATGGTGTGTGATGTGCGTGACGCCAAACAGCCGCCTGATTCATTCACAGAAACATCACGGCAACGGCATGGACCACAGGTCCCATTTTTATGGGGGGTCCAGGGGCTTGCCTGGCCAGTCTGAATCTAATGGTGGGGGGGCGGGCAGTTGGGAGTTGCTGGATTCTTATAGCAGGTGTTAGTCTGGGATAGCGGTAGGTGGTCAGACGGCCAGGCCGGGACCCCCCACCCCCCCCCCATCCTCGCAGCGGTCGGGTGGTTCAGGTTAGGGTCCCACGCAGAGCTCCACATTAGGACAGTCCAGATCTTCAGAGAATAAGCAGGCAAACAAAAGAGTAGTTCAGTAGCTTCGTGCGTCTCCTCCGGGACGCCAACCCCCTGAGCCCTGCTCTGGCGATAAGCTGACGATTCTGTGACGTGAGAACGCTCAGCGAGTGAGGGAAGCTGCAGGCCCTGGTGCGTACTGTATGCTCTTCCAGCTCCCACACCCCCGGGCTAGATCGCGGAGGCCGTGCTGCCCCAGTTAAGGCGCACTAACTGCAGTCCTTTTCCAGAAAAAGCAAAACACGTGGCCCAGTCCACGCAGCCAAACTGCTTCCTGTTTACCCAGCGCTGGCAGGCAGTAACCGGGCGTCTGTTGGCACTGTGCCGGGGTCCCCATCTCCCTCCAGCGGCAGTTTGTTTCCCGAAAGCTTCTTACGATAATAAATCTTTTACGTCTTTTTTCACTTGGGGTGGGGCTGGGCAGATCAGCGGGCCCTGGGCTGGAGGGGGCGTTTTCCAGAGATTGCGGGAAAATCCAGATGTGGGATCAACTTACATTTTTCTGCAGTTGTAATATGCAGGAGTGAGAGGCTTGTGTTTACACTCCACTTCTGGGTGAACAGGCGCATTGAGAACAGGACACCTCTCTCATCCAGCAAACATCCCAGAAACATTCCTGCCCTGGGGTCAGTGTAGCTACGCATGACATGCCCCCCTCCCACAAAGATGTGCAGCCCAAGTGGCTCAGTCGCGACATCTGGCATCCCAGGGTGCTGGGAATGTGTCCTCAACAGACACAGACATAGACACACAGACATGGACAGACATAGACCCACACACACAGAGCCTGTCTTCATGTCGGGGCAGCAGTCAGAGAGTTGTCATGTCTCACCTCGCCACCTTACCTCGCTACGCGGGCACACCCTCTCAACTCTGTGTCAACAGCATTGATTACGGCAAGTCGTCATAGTAATGCATCCTTCCCCTCGAGGGCTGGGGTGCCTGGGGAGGTGTTCAGTCAGTCAGCCCAGCACTCTGTGCCACAGTGGTCCCCCCACCTGGTGTCCACCTGAGCCTTGTTTCAGACGGTACAGAGGTTGTGCCTGTGACCCCCACCTGCCCCTGTAGTCCCCACCCCTCACTTAAGCTGTGGTTCAAGTTTCGTTGACGTTTGAGCTGGGGGGGCGACTCCTGATATCGACAGGTGTCACATCCTGTTGTGCAGTTAGCGGCACCCCACCCCCCTCCCAGCCCAGTAGAGCACACATCAGCTTCATTTTCCTGTTCCCTTTCCATTCCTGTAACGAATTGGACAGCAGCTCAGCATCTCCTTGAGGTTTCGGAGGCCCCGAGTATCGCCCCCTGCTGGTGGAGTCGGCGTTTGAGAACGGCCAGAAGTCCCTCTTCTATTCCAAGGCAGTCTAAGGTTGTGAGACTGAGGTTGAGCCTTGTTCTGTGTGACAGAGCGTCACAACACCTGCAGCTCGAGTCAGGAAAATGCTTCATGGTCGCTCGTCTAGGGTGGGGTGAGCTTTGGCTGGGCTTAGGAGATGCACAGGATGTCTACACACCTCATAGACCAATCAGGTGTGACATCTCCATGTTGCTCCACCAATGGCAGGGCTCAGACCCACCCTTTAAGGGAGGAAATGGGTTTGCCCTAGAGAGAACTGTGCTCGCCAGGGCACGACGCAAGGCCGCTGCTCCAACCTGGCGTCACACACAAGTCTAGACTGGTTGCTCCACTCAACAAGAAAAGCCACTTCCTTCCATGTGGCCCACACCAGGTCTTCTGCCAGCTCCCTCATTGCTCCACTGTCACAGAGAAGGCACGAAGGGTTAGGTGGCGGCAGCGAGAGTCAGGGAAGGCTGACAAGAGCAGCCCCCCGACGTCCACAGAGCCCCCCCCC
>JABFEB020000012.1:17595-30189 GCA_019775895.2 Stomatorhinus ivindoensis
CCCCCCCCCCCCCCCCCCCCCCCCCCCGCACACCCTGTGTGGTCAGCTCTTTGTTTATTAGCAGAAAGGTCACGCTGGATCTCGCCTTTCATTTTCCATGGATGTATTGTGTCTGACGTTACTTTCAAATGACTCTTATGGCACCAAATAAATCTGAGGCACACTTGGAAGGGAACTCAAGCCTGCTATCCCAGCACAGCAATGGAACGGTCATGTGAGACTACGGCAAGTGTCGGAGGGTCCCTTTCGGGACTCACTGTACGCTGCCGGCTGTGGGACTCGTGGCGTCATTTTAGGTCTTTGTGTTTGTTGGCTTCAACTGAATGTTTGCTCTGGGTCTCTTGCCAAATACTCGACCAAGTGTAACAGCAAAGGCGTGGGCAGGTAGGAGCCCGGGCCAGACAGGAAGAGGCGGGCTTATGACACAGGATGTGTCCGTCAACTCTGCCTGCTCCCTCTCCTTCCCCAGACGTACGTCACAGCCAGATCTTTTTTTCCTCAAACTTCACACCTGCTCTCATTTTCCACTCGATATTTAAGCTGCAGCACCTCCAGCATTAATAGCATCACTGATCAGCATCATACCGGAAAACTTTCCATTGTCCTGTGCCACTCGAACCACACGGGATTGTTCAGTCCTCCTAGGTCTCTGGTTTTCATGGTAGCCTGTTTGCATGTGGGGGTCCCATCTAGTGATTGCTAATCACTCTGCGGTGATGACAGAGGCATGTATGATTAATGCAACCACCATTAACGGAATTCTTCTGAATCAATAGCCCTCATTCTTTCAAGGTCAGCTGTGTGTTTTTACTCATCACCTTCTTGGACTGGGCAATATGCACCAAATACTATGTCTTGGGATAGCATGGGGGGGGTCATGAGGTTGCTGGAAATGGGTGCGTGGCACTCTCGATATCTTTGTAAGAGGATGAAGGTCCAAGTCTATAGAGTCATGGTGCTCCCTGTCATGTATGGCTGTGAGACATGGACGCTATCCAGTGACCTGAGACAAAGACTGGAATCCTTCGGTACTGTGTCTCTTCAGAGAATCCTTGGGTACCGCTGGTCTGACTTTGTGTCGAATGAGCGGTCGCTAGAGGAGTCCCGAATGAGGCACATTACCTGCATTGTGAGGGAGCGTCAGTTACGGTACTACAGCCATGTGGCGCGTTTCCCTGAGGGTGATCCGGCTCGCAAGATCCTCGTCGCTGAGGACCCGAGCGGCTGGACCAGGCGAAAGGGACGCCCACGTGACACCTGGCTGTGGCAGACGGATGGCCATTTCTGGAGGGTGGGACTGGACCGTGTGTCTGCCTGGGGGTTGCCAGCCGGGATCCCGAGGTGTTTCGTCATGTCGTAGGTGCGGCAACGTGCTGCATCAGTGTATGCTCCCCAAACTGACCTGACCTGACCTGATAATGAATCCAAAAAGTAGTGCTGTCAGTGCATACTGTAGCAGCTTTGTACATATAGGGGCATAATTTAGATGGCTTGTATATTATATAAGGGACTTGACAGGGAATGACAATGAAGTAATTTGACAATCAAAGTACTGTTTGTTTAGAAATTGGTAATAGAATTTTAATGCTGTGGTTCAGGTTAGCAGATTGTTGTGGTTAAGATTAAGGGAGGCCAAATGTTATTTGTGAATTTTCGCATTGGCAGGGATCTTCCACCCATTGTCTTTGTAAATGTGAAGCAGTTAATGTAAATGAAGCTAATAATGATTCACTGCTTTTCATCTCCCTCCTCATGAGTCAAACCGAATTCGTTTGACTTTAGCAGTGGATTCTGGGAAAGAATCCTAATAGCAACGCACAATTAAAATAAATCGATATGAAGGGTATTTTATTACGCTATAGCTCTTATTTAAATATATTAATGCACTTTAAAAATTCAATATGCCACTCAGCCCAATCTCTCACCATCTGCGGAAACTGGACAGGGAATCCCAGCCAGTTTTAGTACCAGGAAATCTGATGGCCGGAGAGTTGTGTTTATCCTCTAGATAATGAGTTATGGATGGCATGAACTGCTCAGGGGAAAAACCGGGACAAGTGAACAAGTTCCTAAGAAAGTGTTTTGGTCGTATGGTCTATTTGTAGTTGATTACGGCAAAAATGGTGGGACCCATAAAGTACAGACCAACCCTTCCGGGGAAACGAGTTCCACATTTGGGATAATCTGTCTCATTGGGTGATACTTCCTAGGAGGACATCTGGCTTTAGATGTTCCCACTGCTGCCTGCCATCACCTTGCTGGTTCTTTAGGACTGTATCTCTGGAGGATGGTCGTTAGACTCACCATCACCATCGTGCTCTTTGCTGCTGAAGCTGCTTACTCTGAGCTCAGCTAAGACCAGGAATTAAATGGATAATTACAGTATAGGTGATGGTGGTGGTAGGGCAGAGCTATGGGGAAAGCCGCTAATTACCACAGTAAAGTGGCATTCCACAGAAACTGGAGGTGGGGTTCACCTTCACTCAGCACTTGTCAAGGACCTAATGAAGGATACGGACCAGACCGACTTTCTAATAAAGGATACAGAACAGACTGAGGACCTTATGAATGCTATATGGGCCTGACTGAGGACCCATTAAAGGATACCTAACCAACTAAGCACTTAACAAAGGATACATACTCAACCGAGTACCCAACAAAGGATCTGAGCCTGACCAAGTACCCAACAAAGGATCTGAGCCTAACCAAGTACCCAACAAAGGATCTGGGCCTGACCGAGTGGGCCTGACCGAGTACCCAACAAAGGATCTGGATTTGTCTAAGGAACCATCAAAGGATCTGGATCTGTCTAAGGAACCATCAAAGAATCTGGACCTGACTGAGGAACCATCAAAGGATCTGGATCAGCCCAAGGACCCAACAAAGGATCTGGACCTGCCCAAGGAACCAGCTAAAGATCTGGACCTGACTAAGGAACCATCAAGGGATCTGGACCTGACTAAGGAGTACATGAAGGGAAGGACTAGATGAAAGACTAAATGAAAGAGCAAATGAAGGGTAAGGCTTAAATGAAGAATCAAGTGAATTAATGGACCATTTCATTGCCTCAAGGGGCCATAAGCATGATTCTGGGCCAGCTTATTACCTGCAGGGGTCCAGCTGTGCGGAGGCCATCGGTAGGTTAAGGTTTGCACACAGGGGAAGTGAGGGTACATGGGAGGTGTTTGGTGGGAGGGGCCCTGGAATGAGCCCAGTTGTAAATGAATGGGAAGCGGCTGAAAGTGACAGGTGATTGACACCGTTAGTGAGAGGGGAAGGGTACTACTTTTCAAAAGAGTAGGCGTTTGTCGATATGAGACACCTGGGCGACCTGTGACCTCTCGGTCCTGGCTCCCAGATTGCTGATGGTTACTGGGAGACCTGCCATTAATGTGAACCTCAGGCATTCCATCAACGAGCAGTTCCCCTCAGGCTGGGAGCAGGGCTTTAATATGGAGATGCATTGGGTTATTTTCATTATGGAATACTGCCCTGCCTCCACTTCGGCCTGTTGTATGTACTTGTTGAGAGTATCTGTCCTGGTTGCAGAAAGCACAGACACTCTTTCAATCACAGTGTTCATTCACTCTGGGTTGTTCTGGGGGTACACTGGTCACCCTTCGCACCTCATTTACCCTTTAATGGGTATTTGTGCAGCAAATGGCTGAAGGTGAAACCCAAGGAACAATCAAACAAAATAAAACAAACAAGCAACCCCTGGGCTAGTCCCTCAACATACAGTTTGCCAAACTGTTTCATAAATGGTAAAGGGGTGTGAACAGGAGTACATACAGATATCCAAGTTTTTTCAAGTTTAATTGCCACATGTATGTGGACCAATGCATTGAAATTTTTATGCCATGGTTGCAGGTGAGGGGACAGGTGCATGGGGGGACAATAGGACATACAGACAATAACAGGACAAAGACAAACATGCCGTAAGAATGTGTGACTATGAGTAATAAACATGTGCAATGGGGAAGGATACAAATATATCACAATGGTAAAATGATTATTGCTAAAATGCAAAGTGGAATGTTAATGTGCAACGTGGTGCAAAGGGGGGAGAGGTGTGTACCCCTCATGTAGCTGAGGAAGAACTTATCAAGTAGATGGATGTGTAACCTGAAGCTTCCTGATTTGGATCCCGGGCTGGTTCTTCTGCTGGACCTTTGAACAGGGTGCTGAATGGTTAAATGCTGTGAGGTGCTTTGGGTTAAAGCTTCCACTGGAGGTTATATGATTTTATAGACCTTGAGAGGATGGCCTCTGGTGAGAGAATTCACCGGTATGAGTGTGATTCACCAGCGAGTGCGTGAGGAGCAGAGAGACAGATTTTGAACATCACCTTTTTGCAGAGGATGTCATACATATTTGTAAGGATGGGGGGGGGGGGTCAAAAACTAAGAACAGGTACAGATGTCTCTGACAGGAGGAGATGACTGTTTCTGAGACAGTAGTAGAACAGATTAGACATCTTCAGTTCATCCAGCAGCAGGTTCTCGCATGCTTGCCTTCGCTGGGTCTTCTCAGCTGGCCAGGAAGTGTGTCCTGCTGTCAGTGCCTTACCCGTGTCCACATCTCCTCCACCGCGACGGAACCAGCCGGAAGCTTCCTGTGTGGCCCGCTCTTAATTAGATTTTTAACGAGCTTAATCATTGGCATTGGGAGGAGACCAAGACTCTTCCTTTGAGCTGAACTCATTAAATCTGCAATAATCACTCCAGCCTCTGCTCACTAATTCTGCTTGGCTCTCTTATCACTTAATAAGGGGATAAAACATGGAAATTGATTTATCTGTCTTTCTGTGCTCGAAATGGAGGGCGGTGGCAGATTATTATTGTTGTTTTGATTACTCTGCGGCTGTGTTCTCCCTCTCTCCTCGCTTCATGTCATGTGACTGCCTTCCCGCTCTCATTATGGCTTCATCGGTAACTAAATGTGCCCTACTTGTAATTAAATAAAAAATTTCCACAGACCCAACCCTCCGGCTGCCATCCTGGGGAAAAACAGCAAGTTGTGCCAAAACATTTTCTTTAATTAGATTTATTGGACTAATGAGAAGGGTCTTAATTATAAAAAAGGACAGAATCCGAAGTATGCATTATCTGGAATAATTTAAAATGCTGAAGATGCCACAGGACGGGGTGGGGAGGGGGGGGGGGGCTCGTTTAGCATAAGCAGTGACCTATTTCAATGCTGGAGTCATGGCTGCCTACTTGTGTGCTGTTTATTTCATTCCTTGTAAACACATCGACATTTCTGCCACTTTAGGACCCGTGGCTTCCCTGTTTCCCACAAAACTTTCTCCTGTGTCCGTTTTTAACTCCAACTGGTAAACGGGGGCTGTCCCGCTTGGACGTCCTGAACTGCCGGCTGTGTAATTTTAGCAAGGTTCCCGGGCAGAGACGTCGCTCTCACTGGCCGCTGACAGCAGGCGCGGACGTTTTGATGGTCCGCAGGCTCCTCGGGGCCCTTAACACCTTGTCTGGGCTCCCAGCTCCCAACGGGCTGCGGCAGCTGCGGCATGTTCGCACCGCGCCCCCGCTGCCGACCCCGCACCCTGCGGACTCGCACCCCTCCAGCTGGGGTGCCGGCAGGCCAAGGCGAACGGGGCAAGGGGCTGATTTGTTAGGTGTTGGCGAGCGCAGAGGGGCCAGCGACCCCCACGGAGGGCCCCGTGCCCTTCCTCGCAGGGAGTGGCTCAGCATCCTTCCCTACTGTTCCTCTGGGTCTCGCTCTTGTGGGAAGCCTCCTCGCCCAGCGGCCACCTTGCCGGCGTTTGTTGCACAACGCGCCGCAGTCCTCCCCTTCTCAGGCTCTTTTTAATGCTTCTAAACTGCAGCAACATTTATGACGGGCTATGGAGGAATGGGAACCACATGTCCCACCGAGGGCAGCCCGAAAACAAATGTTCGCTTCAAGCTGTCACAGGGTACCTACTTTTATGGGGTAATAATTTACAAAATAATGGGAGCTGGGTGCTAATATTTGGCATTTCTTACTAAAATAACTTTGCCGGAGCACCTGAGGCAACAGCGGAGGAATTTACAAAGGTAGGTGAAGGACCACCCAGCACCCAGGAGCCACCTGCATGGGGTCCTCCCCGTGACACCTTTGCTGTGCCTGGGGACCTGTCCCCTACCCCCGCCGCCCCCCCCCCCACACACACACATGCACGCAGGAGGTGACTCAGAGATGTTTCATCACATCCTTTGTGAAAGTCAGGTCTGCTTCAGGACTTGTGAAGGACGGGTAGCATGGGATCGGGTGGGATTCGCCTTCTTCCTCATCCCAGAGCAGCCATGACCTGTGACCCCAGGGAGCCGAGGTCAAAGGTCACTGCTGCACCTCCGGCCATAGCCCGCCTCACCCCCTCCGGGTTCTAGGCAGCCGTTCGGACAGGTCACGTCTCGGCACGCAGGGTTAGAGAAACTCGCAGCTGGCTGGAACATGGCCTTTGATCTCTGGGCGGGGTGCGAGAGACAGGGGGAGACGGGGGCCAGTCTGGAGCCGTTCTCACATCAGGGGGTCCCGGGGAGAGGCAAACAGCACGGGGGCACTTTGTACATGATTTACAAGTATTCTAATTTATCAAAGGCCCCCTAGAAAAAATGAAATTCTGACTCATATTTACAGGAATATCGGGAATGTGCGACACATGTGGCTGTGTTTACTAGCGGCGCCATAAAAACTGACATCAAAGAGCATCGGCGTCGGTGGCCGTAACCGTTTCTGAATTGTTTAATTTGCAGAGTCTCGCCCGGCTGCTGGTCCGCGGCCGCTCACTTTTCCCACAGGGGTCCGGGAGAGTAACTTTCATCACGTTCAGCACCAGTGTGGGGGAGGGCCCACAGACGTGTGGGGGGGGGGGAGATGCCCGATTTGATGGCCAGACCACGCCAGCATGTTCGCTGTCCATCAGCACGTTGCACTAATGTTTGTGTTCAGGGAACAGCCACTAATAACTGCAGGAGACATCATTTCCCGCAAAATTACCTGTCATTACAACAGGGAGGAAACATCGCACTCAGTCTCCATTCACTGCAGATTGTGGCTGAAATTTACAGAGTGCCCTGGTCCCCCGGTTAGCGTGCCGATTAGCAGAGCACTCACCCGGCATCCCTCCCCGTGCGCCTCTCTGACTGATTGCCTCCCCCCCAACCCCCGGAATTGGCCCCCGGGCTGCAGATAACCTGATCATTCTCTCCCAGCCTTGGCTGAATGACAACATGCGGCTACATGGTCGGTGTCATGGGTAACATGTGCTGTGGCCAGCTGCCAACAGCAACAAATTGTGTGGTGCCGTGGAATCATGGGAAGGCGAGGGGGTGGTGTGGGTAGGCAGCATGACAGGCGGCGCCCGGCCTTGGATCCCCTCCCCCCCCCCGGCTGCCGCATTACGCCGGTCAGCACACCGCCAGGCCCGGAACCCCACCGCTGATGCTCCTCGTCGCAGAACACATGCTTAGCTGGGGCGTTTGAGGTTTACTGCACCGTCACTTCTGATTACTCCACTGTGCCAATCGCCCCACCCCCGCAAAAGCCCTCACTGAGTCCCAGTCCTGGTCTGCCTTGGGGGTGAGAGGGGGGGATTGGGACACAGATGCGGGGGTCAGAGGACACCCATGTCTCTCTTTACTCAACTATAATGGTCCGGCATGATTTATCTTCACCTGCGGTAGCCACCTGGTATGATGTGACAGGCCTCACCTGAGCCAATCCTGTCTTTCTACCTTTACTGCTTGGAAAAAAGGCTTCTCATCAAACACAGGATCAATGGTGAAACTGGGATGTCTCACTGAAGAAAAATCCCAGTGCAGCAGATGAAAGGGTTGAAAACACGAGTTACAAAGCGCTACATGCTTGTCTTTCGCAGTAAAGCAGCTGGTTCCTGGCTTTTTGAGATCTGCAGAAGATGTTTGTTTAAAGAGCGCCCCCCCCCCCACCTCTGCAATCCAAAGCCGTCACTCCCTGAAAAAATGGCCCATGGGGAGGAGCTACATCAGAGGTTTCCACGTCAGAGCTCCGGAGAAGCAGCCCTGGCTCCCACCTTGCTTACTTACTCGATGGTTTTTTTTCCATATTGGAGGGAGAGACTATGCCCGGGGGCTCCCTGCACCCCTAGGCTGAGGGGGGGGGGGCATTAGGCCTGATGGAAGCCAGACCACAGGATGTGAAGGTATAAGAAAGGCAGGTTCTGGTGCATTCCACACCATGTCCCTTCCTGCTTCCCCTCCCACTCCTTCACACTTCTCATGCCACATCCCATATCACTTCCTGTCCCACTTCTCAATTCACTACCCATCTTGCTTCCCCTTCTACATCCTTCTCCCTCATCTCATTCCACTTCCCCCTCCTGATTTCAATCCCACTCCCCCTCTCGCTTCTCCTCCCACTTATCATCCTGCTTCCCAGCCCACTTCCTGTTCTGCTTCCTCTCCTGCTTCTTCTCCGTCTTCCCATCCCATTTCCCTCTCGCGCTTCCCTCTCCCGCTTCCTCTCACGCTTCACTTCCCTCTTCCTGCACTCCTCAGCGGCCGCCGAGGAATCAGCCAAGGAGAAAAGATCCCGCAAAGCCATTTGTGTGCAGGCTGCCCTGCTGGGCCCCTGAGGCGGTGATGTGCTTCCACTGGGTTATTTTATGATCAGGCCAGTGTGTTATTGAAATATTATCTCTACAGTCCAGCTCATTCTTGTAAGAAATGACAGACTCTCAGAGTAGCGATACAGAGCAGATATCAAACGGAGGGCAATCGCCATTAAGGGCAAGAACATTCCTTCTAGATCTGAGGAAACACCATAATTCATGCCATGAATGAGTGTCCGTTTAATCCTCGTCACTGCAGCTGCGTACCTAAAAGGCATGAAAAGGTTCTTAAAAAGGTGTAGATTACGGGCCGGGCAGTTTAGCAGCAGTGCAGTGTCCGTTCAGTGACAATTCACTGAATGGATCAGAAGCAGGTCACTAATCATTCAAAAATGTCATCAGAAAACACTGAAAACGTAAATGAGTTTTGGGAACTTTCCGCATGTGTGCCTGCTACAGCAAAGGGGAGAGGAAACCTCACTGTCGCATGTTGTCCAGTGCAGCAGCGCCTCTAAACCCCTCTCGTTTTTCAGTCTGCGGTGAGCAGTAAATTATCCTCTCTCCACAGAGTCATCTTCATTAAAAATAAATCTTAAGTAATTGCAACACTTCATTGACTTGAAACAGCTCCGAGTTTACATAATTCATATATAATTCATATGTTTATAATTCATTTCTCAACCAAAACAAGGATAAAAACATAGTCTGTAAAAACAAAGTGCGAATGTGGTCTCCGTTTCGCTTTCATTGGGTATGGATCTCCATAAAGGCTGCCACAGATTCACACTCTCATGATTCACCATCTCCACAAGGACAATTAGAAGCTTGGCAGTAATGTGCATCGTACCCTTACATCAAGGTAAATGTAATTACACGTGCCAGCCAGTGAGAGAAAAATGTAAAGGTAAAGGCCTTGTTTCATTTTCCAGAACCAGATACATAATTAGGCACCCATGTAGGCTGGCATGGGTGATGACATCAGCATGAAAGACGGCAGGACATTTACTTACAACCACTGATGAACAATAGACTTCTGGAGTCTTCTTGGGTGTGAAAACCATGAAGGACCATGACTGTCCATGAGACAGCCCCTCATGTATAGCGCCTTTCATGTATAGCGCCTTTCATGTATAGCGCCTTTCATGTATAGCGCCCTTCATCACTCTGACCTACTTTTCACTGCCCCATCCAGCCCAGTCACAGTGTTGGGCAACTGGCCACATTTGTAAATAACTGCATTCTGCTGTTCGCTTAGACAGCATTTGTCCCAATGGGCGTCATTTCTTTACTTTGAAGCTACTGTTTCATCCATTGCGTACATCTGTCAGAATATCTGATACAGTAAGTGGTTTCACAGTTTTTTTTTTCAAACAAAGTGGGCATGAGACTCCTGATCTTCTGTCCAGCAACTCCTTGGACGAGGTCTCCTGGTGTTGGAGATGCAAGACCAGTGCTGCTCACGTCACGCCCTCCAGATACGTGATACGTGTTGAAAACTCGCCAGCAGTCTGCGAAGCAGTAGTGACACAGCTGAAATGCACCCAGAGACAATATCCAACATGGAAAGCAAGATATTAGACCTTCACAATAAAACATAAAATCTTTGTGACTACCTTTTAATAAAAAAAACATGTAGGTGCACATGGATAAATATAGTAAAAAAACTCCAGCCACTGGAATAAGCAGTTAGAAGATGGGTGAATGGATGGATGGACATTTGGATGAATGTGATGCTTCCATCAAGACAGGCAGGAATGAGGTCTCAGTCGGCAGTGTCTGCTACAACGAGCAGGATTTCAGCATTCTGGGTCTCTTGCAGGGCATGTGGCTATCAGCCAGGATGCAGCTTTTCACAGCAGCCCAGGACATCAGCAGCAGCTGATCAGAGTTTAGCCTAAAACACTCACCAAGGAGAACATTGTGTCTAGTTTGTTCACTGTTTAAGAAACATGTGTCCCTGTTTCTGCCAATAATCTTCTACAAAAGGCTGTAAATAAAAATATATTTATGTTGCGTATGGATATTTTGCGAATTACTAAATTCAGCAGGCATCCCAATAACATACTGAGTGTCATGAAAGGTCATTTACTGTGGCTGAAACAGCTCACCTTGGTTCTCATCAGTCACATTGGCTCATACCTGTTCACACAGACTCTCACCAGTTTATACTCACTCACATTGGCTCATACCTGTTCACACAGGCTCTCACCAGTTTTTACCGGCTCACACTGGCTCATACCTGTTCACACAGGCTCTCACCAGTTTATACCGGCTCACATTGGCTCATACCTGTTCACACAGCCTGACACTTGGTTTATACTGCCTTACATCTGCTCACACCAGTATATATTGGCTCAAGTAGGCTCACATCAGTTCATAGCGGCTCACAGACAGTTTTTTCACTCTGAGAAGGGCGGACACATATTAAGTGGTTCGCCTCCAGAGGGATACCCAAATCCGTCCAAAGTTAATGGCGCCGGTCCCGGTTCACATGGCTCACATCCCGGCTGGTGACGCCAGCTCAGCTTCTGCCGCTGCCCGTCTCTCCAATAAAGCTGTAGTGTTTTGTTAATGCATCATTCATTAAGCACTGGGCCCTCCCGGCAAAGTGCGTGTTATTATAGCGCTAAATCATCCCACAATATACCTGTGTGGCTGCGTGTGGCAGGCTGGCCGGTGGCCCCCCGCCTGGGGGGAAAACCCCCGCCCCCCCGTAATGAGATATGAGCCCGGCTGTGATGAATCCTGTGCCTCCGCATGACTGGCTCACGCCGCCTACCACCCCGGCCAATATCCCTGCTGCTGCCGGCCCTCATTTTTTCAACCTTTCAGGCTCTCTCTCTCAGTCCATATAGCATAGAGCACTATTAAGCAGGTAAATGATGCTCCTAAGATCACATGGTGTGTCCATTAGCAGACAGCAATGTAACTAATCGGATTCTTCTCAGCTGTGGTCAGGCACTGCGATAAGAACAGCCTCCTGCCCCCCCCCAGCACCCCCCATTCTCAGGCCATCACCAAGGCTTTTTGCTGCAGTCTGCGCTGGTGATTACAACACTGCATGGATACAGATGAACCAGGCCGTTTCCCCAGCTGGGATGCTGGTCTGTCCTGATGGTAAGTTAGGGTCACATGACTGGAGTGAGATAGGCAGGTTTGTTCTAGAAGCTTGCCAGGGTGCTCCTGACCGTGTGTGACCCATGTGCCATTAGGATGGGCATGTGGCTCTCATCCCCCCACCCTGGGCACCTGCCCCCACCGAGGATGGCACATCTGCTGGATTCCATGTGGCATTAATTCCATCACTTTCCAGGAAGCCAACCTCTGTAATGGAGACCCATTCAATCTGTCAGCAACAACAGTGACCGCAGGAGAACCGCAGGAGAACCGTAGGAGAACCACAGACTCCAGAGTGCTGTTGCAGGGCCGTGTGCTCAGGGACCCAAAGCACATGTGTGTGGTATGTGTTTGGGTTCCAAGAGCCCACATGTACCAGAACCTGCTGCTGCTAATTACTTGCCTGATTAGCTGTGATCCTCTTCACAATGGCTGACTTCACCCTCTTCGTATCTGTGTAACACACACACCGGCACAGACGCCCGGATGCTACGGCTGCAGCCACCTACGACCCGCATACGGTAAATCCCTGCCTATTTATCGTCATGTTGATTCAATTGGTCAGCGGGCAGAAGCTGGGCAGGATCATTACGGCGCTCTACTATCCTCCGCGCTACCAAGTGCACCCACAGCTTCTAATAAAACGCAAAGGATTTTAAATTAGAAATTAATTTGGATAATCTGTCTCCTACGAGCGCCGTCCTGCCGCTGTTCCTGCCAGCCATGTGTTAATATATCATATTAAGTAATTGTGAGCCCCTGATGTAGATGATCATACCGCAGAGGAGAGACTGATCTAATTAGCGAGTGTGGGGGGGGTCTGCTTAGGGTGCTGAGGAGAGGGGGATGACCCCCTTCAGGCTGGGGAAAGGGGGGGGCAGAGAGCA
>JABFEB020000013.1:1033-18335 GCA_019775895.2 Stomatorhinus ivindoensis
TTTACCAATGGCTGTGCCCCCCCCCCCCCCCAACTCTAAATGATAGATGGATGGTGTTTTATATATTCATAATTTATATATGTATATAAATCAATTCATTTTAAAACATCACTTTCCACTAGTTTTCCACCATCTGCTAACCATAAACTCCAAAGATTACAGTTATCCCGCTAATTATTTATCTTCCTGTTTAGTTTTAGTGAGTGTCGAGTGCTTTTCTTGCAAACGGAAAAACACTTTTGTGGGGTAAATTTACCATGGTCTTGGAAAGTAAAATTTGGATTTTTTTTTTACGCCGTTAACAGGACATATAAATATCTTTCAGTAGTAGGCATTCAAAATACATAGATTGTTCTAGAAGTTCTTGTCAGTTGCAGCTTTGAATGACAGGTAATGTTTCCTGTCCAGCTGCCGAGAAGCTTTAGCGGGACCCAAAGCTGCAGTGCCCCTTGGGGTTAGTGACACTGCACCCCCTCCTCCCCAAATGATCGCACAAGCACTATACTAACATTATTTGTCAGCAGCTCACCTCTGAAATAGCTTAAGTCTAATTAAAATTTTTCTGTATATGCCTCAGTCGGACTGAAGGAAATGCTTGATAGGCAGTTTGGTGACAGCGGGGGCAGCCAGACCCCTAAAAACAACACAGTTCACCTTCCCTGCTCGTCGCTCAGTCCATCCAAGGCGGGGACGCAGGTGGGCAGCAACCCCCTCATACCATCCATACCATCCCCCCCAGCGCCCACACACTCCAGCATCCACGGCGCTCCTTTCCAACATGGCATCCCCCCCCCCCCCCCCCAGGGCTGTAACTCTTACAGAAGTGTAGCTGATTAAAATGTCGATGTGAAGGTTTTTTTTTCCTCCTTCTTTCTTTTACTGCAGGCATGTGTGGGTGGATGTGGCTGCAGGCTCTTGCTGTGAACAGATGCACTCGCGAGGGTCTGTGTCGCACTGGAGCTGTAGAAAGGTGGTGTGTGTGTGTGTGGGGGGGGGGGGAAGGTGGAATGGGGAGGAAATGTAAAAATGTTTACCCCCCCCCCCCCCACCACCACCCCGACCGAGCAAGAGCAAGCTGCTTGCTAGGCAACACAAACTTAGCCAGGCCCCAAGGTCAATGGTTCAACCGTGGCTTGCGGCTAAAAGGTCTAAATTCTGTTACTTACTTGACTGTAACTCTACGCATGGCTAACAGGCACGCTGTCCTCCTAATTAGCTCTCTCTCCTGCAGAGGCGCATTATCGGCAGGCCTTGAAAAGCGTGCAGCCCTCGCCAACATCCGGAGTTACACATTGTACCGACCTGGCGGGCAGAATTACCTCAAAGCTTTGTTCAGTTGTGCGTGGAAGCATCTCAGATGCAATAACTGAATCATAAAGACGGCACCCCCCCCCCCCCCCTCGGGGCAAGGAGAAAGGAAAGGTCCAGCCCTCCCCAGAGTGTAACTAACGAAGGCATTTTCAATGTTTAAATATAAGGGATGGGGAAAAAATCCAATTAGAGTTTCACGTGGGGGCCTTGACTTTAGTCTCTGTGTCTGTAGCCATTTAAACGGCACAGGTGCCCGTGTTTTATCTGCACAGGGCCGCGCGCTGCGAATTAGCCCCCCCCCCCTCCACATATGGAAAAGCTAAACACCAAGGCGTGTGTCTCAGTTTTTTATCAATAAGGAAACGTGAATGACATTAAGCAACGCTGCCGTTTCCTTAACGCTGTCGTTCTTTGTCTTATACAGAAATCTGTTAATGATTTTGCCCGCAGACAGCAGTAACAGGGCTGTGTACTGTAGCAGACTTTCTGTCTGCAGACACATTTGGATTTTGAACGCGGGCGTGATGTGTGAACGCGCGTGAAATGTCCACTTTGTAGGAAAAAGCAATGTGTAAAAAAAACTATACATATGTGTGTGTGTGTAATTTAGACAAGGGGTTAACTAAAATTGAGATAAAGGTCCAGAAGTGATATTTGTTCACCACACGTGTTTTCTCCTACCTCCAAAGTGTCTTCAAGGGGGGGTGGGCTGCTAATCACCGTCATGCATTTGTGAAACATGCATTTCACCGCATTGGGTTTTAAGTTGCAGTCAGCTGTTAGGAGATAAATCCTGAAAATGAAGCGGTGGTGAAATTAGTATTAACTCACACCGAAGACCGACAGTTTGCCATAAGTAGGATGTTTTTACTGAATGTCGGGACTGCTGAAGACTCTTAGTAGCCATGCGGTTGAAAAAGAGACCGATCACTTAAAGTGTGGTGAGAAAGATTACGGAGCTTTTAACGCTGGTTGAAAAACAATAATAAATCGTACATAATACGCGCAGAAACACAGATCAGAAAGAGCTGCTCAGAGTGTGTTTAACCCAGTGGCTAAAACGTGCACGACCAGCGTTTCCCCCCTTTCTCCACATCATTGGCGCGGAATCTGTTCTTCATTTTGGCTTCCTGATACATGCGAAGCAGACAGACATGAACAAGAGGGAGGCACCGCCATCCAACGTTTCCCGCTCCCAGACGGGACAACGGCTTCCATCGGCCACGGGCGGCGCGTCCTGCAGCCCCCTCCATGTGGTTTCGGTTACGGGAAGTTTTACTGTCAATCGCGTCTCCGTTTCTGCCTTGGGGCATTGCAAGTGCCACATAAAGGGAACTTTGTCCCCCGGAGGCTAGACATGGGAGTCTAGTCCTGGGCACAGTACCGACCAGCATGACATCACCTGTGCTTTGCCTACGCTTACATCTCTTTCCTATAAGGATACCGAAAGCAGGGGGGGGGCTATAGTAATAAAATAAGCCAGTATCCACCAAATGGATTTTAAAAGACAGGCATCTGTTTGCATCATGCACTTGCTGTAAAAAGGAACTTACTACCAATAATTGCATTTACAGCGCACGAGTCCGTAGATCAAAGTGAGAAACGCTGAAAAGACACAAAGCCAACCAGACAGGGATAAAGATCTGAGACGCGGAAAGGTGCAGTACAGCTCAGAAAAGGGCTGAAATATTAAATATAAAATGCCAACTTAAACTATGAATTTGAACCACAAATGACCAGATTATATTAATAAAATCTAACGTCCAATGCAGGAAATCGCGTCCAAGATAAAATGAAAAAGTACATTTTCGTTAGGTGATGAATAGGCTACAATATTTCCAGCGGACTGCATGCATGAACCTCCCATTCAAAACGTCATAATTTGAGACTAAAATTATTTATTAGGCCATACATGAAAAGAAGATTAGAAAAGAAAGAATATAATAAAGTCCTCCCCACCATGACCTGGATAAACGTGCGGAAGATGGATGGAAAATAAAGTGTCTTCATGCGAAACCTAAAGTTTGACTCAAGCGATATGTGGATCGTGGTATGAGATGGACATCTTAACGGGGATGACCGGGGCTTTAAAAACCCGGAGTGAGGAACCTGGACATTTCAAAACAAGGCTGAGGTGAGGAGTGAGAAGAGACGAAATGAGGCAGGAGCGCTGGCATCCTGTCCCAGGGACGGCATGCTGAAATATGCTTCTCAGCACGTCTTTATAACTTCGGAGAGACACCGTCAGACGTATTGACACAGCTGCATATGGGCAGTTAACAACAGTCTGCACGTCCAAACTAAACTTCCTAGTGTCCTGTCTTCTCAAACAGCTACTGAAAGTCATACTTATATCGTACGCATTACAAAAATGGGTTAACAGCACCACAGGGGCAGTCGAAGATGGCTGTAAGTTACCCGGCTGTCTCAAAGTCCCTTTCACCAACACTTAAGGCATATGGATAAGGTAGTTATACAAAGATAATGTATTTTAAACAAGCATTCCTTGATAATATGAAAACGGGATAGGTAAAGGGTCGTGCATCTTTCACGGAAGTCAGCATCAAGTTTGGGGACAGCACTGCAACTATGGAAATGTTTGTTCCTCTACTTCATGTGCAGAGCTCGGTTATATTTTGGGAAGCTGTATTGTCCGTCTCGTTTTCATACCACCGCTGAGCAGTCCTTCTCCCTCACCCGTGACTCAGTTAAACCGCAAATTCAGACCTGTAACATTTGTAACATAAACTGCTCTTAACACTGCGCCATAGCAGAGTATGTTTGGAGGGTGGGGATCGCACAGCGACTGCGCTCTGTACAGATAGAATGAGTGCCAAAAGCACTACAGCCTGGAGAAGTTAAAGGTGACATTTGTTCAGAATTAAGCCATGTAAGGTTTAGTGGGTCTGGAAGGGGAACCCACACCTGCTGGCGTCCAAAACTAAGACGTTATTCTGGACTATATGCCTCCGAAAAAGCGCGAGGCGTAATATGGAACTCAGCGCTCGTTCTCCAGTAAAAGTATTACGTTCTCATATGTACAATTGTGACATCTGTACGGTTTCTGCACCCAGATGTAACAAATCACATATAAATGCGAATTAAATTGACAGCATTCGTTTTATTGCCCGTACAACTTTTTATCCACTGACAAGTGAACACGTGCAGCTGGTACTTTAAACTTCAAAGAAGGGAACTGCTGAAAATCCCTCCTCAGATGCGTTTCAAATCCTTATTCTGTGGGGCTTGTATCATTCTGCCTTCATTATGTATAAATTAGCCAGAACTACTGTTAAAGTAAACACGTTCCCCGTGTTAATGGCAGTACCTGAGAAGATGGAAGAATAGAAGGCATCTTTCGTCTTTTGAGCTTCGGCGGCTTAGTGCGAAACCCACCATATCGACTTTCAGGGTAAGGAAGAAGAGAGACGTTATACATCAAGACGGCGGTCACTTTGAAATTGAAGGCGACGAAACAAGATATGCAAACAAGCTGAAGGAAAATTCAATGCCTTATATCAGTGTTTTAATGACTTACTGCGCCACTAATTCATTTAACGTTCAACTTTTAATGTGCATTTGCTAATATGACCTGGGTAAACAGAACCTAATTTTTACGGCTTTAAGCTTATTTAGAACTTGTGCTGTCAAGAAAAACACGCGCCCTTGACTTCACACGAGGTGTACCCTTACTCTCCTCATATATTGATATTAGCAAATGACTTTAGTCAAAAAAAGCTAAAAAAAAAAAAAAGTTCTTTGGGGTTTATTAAGGATTTACGGTCGAAACAGACAGACCCCGTCTAGCGAAGCTTTAAGCACGTTGACTCAAAAACAAAAGCCCGGTAAATGACGTCTCGTGTTCTTATGGAAACTGTTTTTAGTTTGCTTAAATTATTTCCTCCTTCTGGAGCTGGTGGGATGTTATAAATTAACATTAATATTGGTAATTTCTAGAATTTTCCCCGTTTCTATTAGTTTAATAGTCGAAGAGGCTGAAAGATGGGGGCGGGTTGACACATAGGCCGGCGCTTAAACATCTGGCAAGGATTGCAGGTCTACCTAACATCATTTTAAATTTACATTAGCATTTTTCTTCTAATAATACATTAGCAGCAATTTTTATTTTCCAAACTATGTTCTCCAAACCCGGTCATCATATTTCGTTGATTAGAGTCAAGACTTCTGGCTTCTGAACACTAGGCACACTAGCAGGGTACATACCAAAATATTGGAGTCAGACATAACTGAAATTTGTAAAACAATATACAAAAATGAAAACAAACATCTGATATTCGGAAACAATGTATTCTATGCCACAAGTCAAATAAATTGGCCTACACCTCCCATTTATTTTCATAAGAATCGTATAAATATATCTAACCAGTACATAGTTGCAGCCAAATCTAGCCAAGTTTTAGCTAAGAGAATCTGTTGTACTGATTCATTTCCCACTTGCAGAGAATGAATGCAATGGGACTGTACAGGAGATACCGCGAGAAACACAGCGCCTCGACGGATCGATGGAGACCATTATAACGAACCATTGTGCGAGACCAATTTGCCTTACAAAACTCCCAGTTTCATTTCTTGAAAGTCGTTGCTAATCTTTATATTCAGCAAAAATCGAATGAAGAATAAATTGTTATCTTTCAATTACACTCTCGGACGCTGGACCTATTATTCTAGTTAGTGATAAAATAAAAACATTACTCACCCTGTCTCGCGCTTGATGGGACAATCTCGGGCAAAGGCTACCTTCAACAGCGGGCCTTTATTTAATTAGAGTTCCCCTAATTTGTTTTTAGTTACTTCACAAATTCTCGAGTTGGGAATTAATCAATTATACTGGCTTGACTGTCTCATAAACAGGTACAACGTTTCATTTACTCGGGAATGTTGTAACGCGCCACTTACATTTTATGGTTAAAGTAGCGGTATAGAAGTAAGTTTTGCTATTCCACACTGCAGAAATGTGGAACATGCATACAGACAATCATAAAATTACGACTACAGGAACAACAAATACGCATTTTCATCGCTATTGTTGTTTCTGTTCGTACCATTAACGGTGACGATAACAAAAATATTTTGGGGGGATGGAGGGACCGATTATTATTCGAACATATCAATTAAACTTCACGAATGTACTTACCCTTTAATAAATTTGCATAATTTATATTTGAATTAAAAATGCAATTAAACGATTAATTTTTTATAAACTTGTATTAATTATTACGGGGTGGATCGTTATTATTCTATTACTTTTGACAGTACAGTCGTTTAATATGAAAACGTAGAATATATGTTACAAGTTGAGTACCATCCTTGTTAGACACAAGATGGAACTTATCGTTTAACTTTTAACTCTAAATTGTTGTGTTTTGTTGCCCTCTTCTGGTGGAAGTATTGGCAAATCATTGCACAAGTCGTTCCTGTTTCAGTGCGATGCATTTTGCAACATAGAAGTTAAAAGTTATACCGTACTTGCACAGGCGCGGTAGTGCGCGACTTGACAGTGATAAAAAACAATTACTTTTATATAAAAAAAATAATTCACGTTATCCAACTGTGCACACAGGGTCCATGGTTTGTTATTCAGTCATGTTCGCGGTGATCCGTAACCTGTCCCAGGAAATATATTACTCCGCAACGAAAGTTACAGTATATCTTTATGCAGTAGCGATCTATAGTACACAAGACATTCGCAAATTTAGCATGATTTAGATTCACAGTCACCTAAGCAATGTGTTTTTATACTTTGAAGGAAAGTAGAGACAGAACTATAAGAAAGCGTACATTACAGTTAACCATATGCTTTATATGAAATATACAACGGCGCAGAAGGCCGAATTAAAAACTAGTCAATCATGTATATTTAAAAGAGTGTCTGTGTGTTTATGGCAAGACTTGCTCATCTTCGAATCAGGGGGAAATGAATGAACGGATAAAAAATGCATTATTTAGTAATACTGACCCCTAAACCTCCCAGCTGCAACTGCAACACAGCAAGCCACGTTTAATCTGATTTAATACATTCCTGAGGCCTCTAACATTACACCGAGACACAAGAAGAAAATGATTAAGTTGCTAATAAAGCTGTTTAAGACTAGTTTCTCCGGCCGCTAATGATAATTAACATGCAAATGAGCTCTGGGACACAGGAGTGGCACTGTGGTCCTCAGTTTGTTACTAGCTTAATTACTGTTTGAACGGTCTAACGTCATGGTTATGAATGGTAGCATTCCAGGTAATGGGCAGAACGATAATTAGGGTTATGACACGTAAAGAAATTTGTTTTGCTTCTTTACAGCAGCCTGAGCCTGGTAATCAATCGAAATATACCGTGGTGTGCTGTGCTGCCTGATCGGTGTGTGATAAGAACGAAACAACAGCAGCGGAGACAATTCCCTTAAGATCTGGCTTCCATTGTTTCTCCATCAAGCGATCTGCCTGATTGATCATGCAGGGGTAATGAAAGCTGACGGAGAAAACGGGCAGGACAACTTGGAGCACCTGCGATCCGCTCCAGGACAGACTGCCACAGTGCGAAGAAAAAATATACCTGCTTCAACAAAAATAAAAATTCAATAAAAATGAACCGTTTTGCATTTAAATCACTGAAGCTCGTAGGCCTATTTCACAACAGGGGCCCACACACGTGTTTAAATGTAAAAATTTGAACAAATATTAGGTTTTCATTAGCACCTCCCGCATTTTTCAGCTCTGCCATGCAACACTAACTTCCTAATTAAAAATCCCTTAATTGGTTTTCTTTAATTAAGTATTACATTATAATTTACACCACTTGACAGCTGTCAAGCGCCATGGAATAATTTAAGGCAGAGAATGTTCATTTTAAATTACTTTTAAAAACAAGCTGGCAAAGCCAGGAGATTTGACATTAAATACCATTACTTTCGTATTTAATTAACCACCCTTGAGCGGTAAATAAATGTTAATCAACAGAAAGCAGCGATGAGGCCACAACACAATGTACTGAAAAGTAAGCTTAAGTCGGGATAGTAGGGCAATGTGTTTATTTGCTACTAACAAACTTTACCGGCCAGGGGATCTTATTTAACGGAATACGTTTATGAGCCGTGAAACGTGCCCAGGGAGAACCTTCTCATTCCACAAACAAGCAATTCAGAATTTAAGGATCTATAGATCGAGAGGTAGGTCACTGCTGCGGGAGCGCTGTTCGTCTGCGGTAAGTAGGCCGCTGGAACCTCCTCCGGCCGCCGGGAGCGGCGGGAAACACGGAGCCGGGAGCAGCTTACGCAGGACCACTAGGCTATGTGGGTCTTGGACTTTGGGAGGAAGTAATTACATTCAGTGCGTTTCTCTTAGACAAGACTACCTGTAAATAGTACCTGGTTTGGGTATTTACATTAAATCAGGAACCACAAGTTTTCAGTTGCCGTTTCTAAATCTTTATTGTCGTTTTCCTTACATTTTGAATGACAAGGCAATGGGTTACAATGGTTACTGAATACATGTTACAATCATACATGGGCAGTGACTCGGTCAGAACAGACACGGTATTGATTGGCGAAAAGTTACCAAAAGCAAAAATACATAGATAATGAATCAACACTTAATTCATGGTTTCATCTTGAAGACGTTTCGGGAGAATTTTAATCATATCGTGCCGACCACCGATGCATTAAGAGGGAAACAGCCACCACTGCACTTTAACAGCTTGAAGCTTAGTGCCACAGACCTACCTTAATACATTTGAGCTGAGAAACGGGCCATTTTAAAGGCCTACCTATTTAGCAAGTCTTGGGGAAATAGCGCTTTTTTGTGTCAAATTTTATTCGGATTTCCCTGAAACAGAGACCAGTAATCTGTCAATAGCTCACCGAATATATATAGTTAAAAATCAATCGTGATAACCCGTTTTGCAGCCACCCTTCAGTGGTGATCGTATAACATCCATTCATTTATATTATGACCGATTTACTTAGAATTTGTTTAACATAGGGTTTAAAGAGATTTAGCTGGATTAAGCTAATTAATACGGTGCCCTATCCCCATGGAAAATGTTTTTTCCATATGCATGACTTACTTCCAAGTACCATCTTAATGTCTTTCCGTCTCTTAAACAAGCGACCACCCGATAAAGCTAACGATCCGATAATGAACAAGCTACACAGGCTACTTTGCTACTTACACTACCGAAGCGCTGCCGCTGTAACACGTGACCAATGCAAACCACACGCTGTAGTGAAGTCGATGGACGTGAGGAGGGCGGACGCGGGTTGTACAAATTGCGCATTGACGTTTCCAATGCGTGTTGTTTCCGACTGCACTACCATCTTAAGACGTGCACTGATCTCAAAGAAATCGACGATAAATGTTCCTTAAAATGCTCAATCAAGCGATCATCTCCCCAATAAAGGGTAAGGATACATCTTTAAAAAAAGGGAAAAAACCGCAATTCTGCATGCAGGTATATTTAATATCAGTGCACAGTCTAATAGCAAGACTTAATATTTTCAAGTGACATGAAAAAGGTAATTAAATTATAAACTTTACAACTACAGATGTAAATTTCAAATCATGTTTAAAGTTTTACAACAAAAAAATGTATTTACATCTATGCTGATTCTTCCGTCAGCCTATTACAGCTTAAAAGGCATCTTTATACGTAACGAAACTGGCAGAGAAAAAGCATTTTCTTGAGAAATTAATACCACGCTGAATTGTATTTGGTATATTATTTTCCATCTAAAAGTAATGGATAAAATGTATTTTTCTTCAAATGATGACAAAAACAAATATTAATACATTTACAGAAGTGGGGATGTGGTGGAAATTAACAATAAAAAGTGCTTTCTAACGCCTCCTGTGCAGTATGCGAACTGGCCCAAGACCGCTGGCTAGTCCTCTTATCGCCCCTGCTGCAAGTACTGCTGGGTAAACATGTTCAGCTCGCTGTCCAGCCAGCCGGCTTTGTTCCTGAAGAGGGACAGTAAGAAAATGTCATTAAAAGGGGAACGTGCAGGACAGGCTACAGCGCAGGGCACGCGGCTACCTGCAGTGTAAATTCCAGAAAGATTAGCGCGTAACAGTGCCTGCACGCGACACCTATCCACTAGAGGGCGCTGAAGCAGCAGTATCACACAAGTCACATTTTGCCTACTTGGGAAGGATGGAGCTGTGCCCAGCGCTAAACGCTTCGGGGCAGTGAGGCGGCAGTAGCCGCTGAGACACCTTAGGTCTCATTTCAAAGCAATCAGTCACTGCCCCATAGGTCAGGTACATTGTCCATGGCTTCTTTGCTACATATGCAAGAATTACAGAGATCACTTATTATGCCAATAACAGTACTTGCACCCCTAATAACAGGCATAGTCACCACAAACCTAACACTCCTATATACTCATCTTACAATAGACCCATGTTACAAATCGAAATGCATTTTAAAAATATGGTCAGTCATACAAAGTACATTAGCAGTTCTTTCCATAATAAATGACCATAGCACAGTGCTTCCCAACCCGGTCTTCAGGAACCCAAATACAGTTCACATTTTTGCTGCTTCCTAGGTAGCTGCCAGTCCCTCCCAGCTCACTCCTGGACAGTCTGTGGGCCGTCGAGGGCTGGGTTGGGCCACAGCTAATGCGAAGGCATTTTGTACAAGGCTTAAGGTCGGGGAGGACCTTGAGAAGTTTAACAGGGAGTGGGGTTGTGGAGGCAGGCTTCCATTAGTACGGCTGGGACACCCGAGTCCCAGTGTGAAGCAGCCCTTACCGCAGCAGCTTGGCCTTGCTCTGCAGGGCATCCAGGAGCTCAATCTCCCTGTTCAAGTCCTTTATCTCATCTTCCAGGTTCTGCCGGGTCACGTCAACTTGCTGGCAGAGCTGAGCAAAGGTGCCCGCCAGCTCCCTGCGTGCGCACACACACACACACACACACACACACACACACACACACACACGAGCATTCAGAAATGCCATCAGATGCAAGTCACAGGCTTCTAGTACTGATGGTTAAATGAAGCTTCATGAACCACTTGCTGCATTTTCTGACCCCACTAGATGGTGCTGTTTCAAAGCTTTGTGGCAAGCTTCAGTACGGGGGTCTCCAACTCCAGTCCCAGAGAGCTACTATCCAGTAGGTTTTCTATCCTACTTGGCTTCTGGTGAGTCACACCTGTTCCTGGTATTTACCTGAGAACAGGTGTGGCTCGTCAGAAGCTGGGTATGACAGAAAACCTACTGGATAGTAGCTCTCCGGGACTGGAGTTGGAGACCCCGTACTGAAGCTTGCCACAAAGCTTTGAAACAGCACCATCTAGTGGGGTCAAGAAAGACAGGAAGTTGTTAACTAAGCTTCATTTAGCAGTCAGAAGCAGCCCAAGTACTTTAAATTCTTTATTCCCCCATTACTAATAAATCATTGTCCATTTATTTCTGGGAACTAGTAGAAAACTGCGGAAATAAAATATCACTGAAACCGAATGATAATTTAGATGAATATGGTATTTTTAAACATTTTTGGGGAACATTTTATATGTGTACACAGTACAATGAGGTCAAATGACAAAAAGTAAATAAAATAATAAATAAAAAGTACTGAGGATTCATTTTAGCAGGAATTCATAGTAATACAGAAATGTTGTTTTCTGACTGCATCTCAGTGCATCTGAGCACTCATGCAGCAGAACCTCAGTCTGCCAAAGCCTGACAGCTAACGCAGGCAGTGCAGTGCAGTGCAGTGTGGAGATATACTCACTGCTGGACCTGGTGGCTGCAATTGGAGCCAGTGTAGCTGACTATCAGCTGGAGCTTCTCGCTGGCGTAGTCCACGAACTGGCGCTTGAAGGCGCGCTCCTTCGCCTTGGTGGTCCAGGTGAGGCGCTCGTAGACGTAAAGCAGACCATACAGGCCAACAGAGAGGGCAATCAGCCGCCAGCCCACTGCCTTCCAGATCTGCGGCAGGGACGGGGGTACAGGCGTGTCAGAGGAGTCGGGTCCCACCCCCCAGTGGACGTCACCGCGTTACGGACATGGTGGGGGAAGACCGCATGACTTACCACGCCCCCGACGACGATGATGCCCATGGATGTCCTGGAGGTAAGGGATGCCAGGCCTGTTACCATGGAGACCATGAGCTCCTCCTGGGTCATGGAGCCTTGTGGGTAGGGGGGCATGCTAGTGCTAACAGGGGTGATGGCCAGGGGTCGAGGTACCTGTGGAGGGGGGGTACGATTATTAGTTGATGGAATGGTTTTCTATCCTATGTGAGGAGTTACTATCTGAATGGTGTGGGTCATCAGACACCAGGTGGGACGGAAAGCCAACTGAACACCAGCACTCCAGGGTCAGGGCTGCCTATCCCTGCTCTAGGGGGTAGAACCCGTACCTGGTCGTTATAGCCCATGAGGGCACGCCGCGTGTTCTTGGGTCCCAGAAAGCGGTTGACCAGCATGGTCCAGCCCAGGGAGAAGTGGAAGCCGACGTCCTCCTGGAAGTCGCTGCACAGCTTGTCGCAGTTGAGGTCGTAGCTCAGGCTGAAGCACTGTCGGGGCGCCAGCTTGTCCACCTGCTCCCTGGCCACCGGGGGCAGCAGAGGCTTCAGACCCTCTAGGGAGCGAGAGGGGCGGTCAGATCGACAGCACCGGTCTGTACATCAGGCCATTGCTTAAAACACCCTGGCCCAATATTACGTGCTAATGGCAGTCTGCTTCATATCCACCCTAATCCTAAAGCACACAACGCTAAAGCAGTTAGTTGACTGATACTATATAAACTCCACTAGACTACACACCGACAGAACCAATCAGAAAGCAGCATATTAGCACCCTGCCCCCCGCAGGCAGACCGACCTATCATCTCGCTCTGTGTCGTCTGCAAGGCGGAGCTGATGGCGGAAGAGCACCTCTCCGACATATTCCGGCCCAGACCCTCCTCAATGTGCCTGTGAAGCTCCTGCAGGAAGGGAGAAGCTTCTGGAAAACTGCAAGCATACCCGCACATACCCGCTACGCATATCGACAAATGCACTCGACTGAAAAACACATGGGGCCTGAAAGATCCTCAGTCCCCTTCCATGAAGATGGCGATGGAAGGTGGGAGACTTACATTCTTATACACCTTCAGCACCACCTGGGAGGGGTGGAAATCCATGTGAAACTCGTCCACCAGCACAAAAAGACGCCTGATCTCTTCTGCCATGGCGTTAGACACCTTTGGAGTGTCAGAAAGAGAGGAAGGTCAAAAGGGCTTGGTTTTAGAGCAAGGAAGCAGGATCCATCCATCAACACTTAACATTCTCACACAGGCACTCTTGAGCGGGTTCAGCAGCGCCCCCGTGTGGCCGTGTCACTCGCACGCTCCAGCCGCTTTGGACGACCGAGTGCCACGCTGCTCCTCGCCTCACCTGCTTCTCCACCTCCTCTGTGATGCACCTGATCTTGTTCTTGCAGTCCAGTGTGAGAAGGTCTAGCTGCTTCTCGATGAACTCCACCCGGTCCTGGCGCTCCTCTTTGGTCTCCAGGCAGTGGATCCTACACACGCACACACACACACGCACACACTTTTCATCTTTGTTTACTGTAGTACAAAACAATCCCATTCATAGGCTAAGTGACATTTTTATATCAATGTACTTTAAAGTACATGGATTAAAGTACTCCAGATGTTTACATAGCTATCAATCTTAAAGAACCCCCTAATTACTCCTGGGGTTTCCCCGTTACCTGCTGATCAGGCCCTATGGCTTATTTAACCTCATTGTATGTCGACTGACGAACGAGAGATGTTTTGTGTTTCACTGTTGTTCTCTGTACCCGTGTGTAGATTGTAAGCATTGTGCTAAGACAAATACGCAAGTGCACATGTATTTAGCCGGCAGACGGCGTCCATCCAGCCACCCACCTCTGTTCCTGTGCCGCCACGTGCACAGAGTCCATGATGAGGCGCAGAGCCTCGGAGATCTGCTTGGCCCGCACCGTGTGCTGCTCGAATTTGGTCTTCACTGCCGACTGCGAGATGCACTCCTGCCACAGACAGCCCAACACAGGATGTCACGTCACCTGAAGGTCTCCCGGCCTTCGGACCCCCCCTACTCCACCCCTCGCGCCCGGGTCTCAGCCCACTCACCTCAAACCGCCTCTCGAAATTCTGGAACTCGAACATCCGCGCCTGAAAGCCTTCAGCGAGAGCTCCTCCTGCAAAGAAGCAGCTTTACTGGAAACTCGGTCGTTATTTTTCCACACCCGACGAAATATGCATGCCTGCAACTGGGGCATTCCACTTAGTTCCTTAACCAGAGATACAGCCAGTCATGCAGTTTCCATAACCGCTAATGCAGCACTGGGTTACCATTTCAGCCTGGAGCTAATCCCAGGGAATGGTGTGGGGGGGGTAGGGGGGGACACTCTGGATTGAATGGCAGTCCATCGCATGCCACACATTTATACAAAACTCCATATTAAAGCTCCAGCGCTAAGGGACACCTTGATTAGCGTAGCGCCAAATTGCTCAAATGGTTACTCAAATTTCGGCAGCGGAGTACCTGCTTCCGGCATGCCCTGGGCCTTCTGGATTCGCGCCTGCAGCACCTCCTTCGCGGACACGAAGAAGATGCGGTCGCTGGCCTGGCTGCGGTCCACCACTCCCAGCTCGTCTACCAGGAAGCCGGTGCAGCGGTCCATGTGCTGCCGCCTGACCTGTAGGGGGAGCCGTACCACTAACTCTTAAAATGAGAAGATGCAGCTCGTGGGGGCAGGCGAGGCGGGTGGGGGCAGGCGAGGCGGGTGGGGGCAGCTGAGGCGGGTGGGGGCAGCCGAGGCGGGTGGGGGCAGCCGAGGCGGCTGCAGTCCGCAGGGATGCCACACGGGTCTCAGGCTCCTGTATCGGAGTACCGATTGCGCCGTTTCTGGGCCTGTGACTGAGATCTTAAGTCCCTGCAGGTCCAACCCCCCCCGCCCCACCATACATCTGCGTAATGTGGTGCAAATTATGTCAATAACTGCATAATTAGTCTTGCTGGCCAAACTCACGGCGTCACATATCATCAGGCGATCGAAGACAGTGGGTGGGATTATGAAGCGTGTAACCCGTGCTGTTGCATGGTCAGAAATTTTTTTATCAAGAGGATAGAGGTGCTGTTTGGCCTTTGTTTTAGTACTTAAATTAGTACAGTTACTTGAGTTGACTCAAAAATGTATTTTTTCAATTGATAGTTTCTAACAATTTTTAACTTTTGTGGGCGGGGGCAGAAGCTGGTTACCTTGGTAAACATCCAGGTCGACGGTATCCAAGCAATATCCAAGAACCAGGTAATATTTAAGATGGTGACCGCAGTGTGTCTGAGTGCATGCATACTGCTCTCATGCATACATATAGTACATACTACATACTAACAAACCAGTAGTAGGCTTCTAATCAAATTCAGTACATACTGTGCAAGTGTGCTATTTTGGACACGCACTTTGTTCAGCATTGGATACTGGGTGCATATAAGGTCTGTAAAAGCAGGCCCTGCTAAATAGTTTCAAGTGAAACGCCACTAACTAGGATGTGTAGGACAGACAAGAGGCAACGTAGGTGGGTGGTAGAGACAGGGAGCCAGCGTACCTCCTCCATGTACTCCTGCTCGGAGGCCGACGCGTCCCAGCGGTTGTTCAGGATGAAGATGTTGGGCCGGGAGAGGCGTTCATTCACTTTGTGGAAAAACGACTTCTCCTATAAGACAACGAGTGTGTGCATGTCAGACAGAGCTGGGGGGCGTGATGCTATAGGGGGTGGGCGATGGGTCGGGGCTCACCGTCTGCATCAGCGTGGACTCAGAGTTGGCCACCAGGACGAACACGTCGGCATCCAAGCAGAACTTATCGATCCAGCTGTCCAGCTCGGTGGTGACGTCGATGCCAGGACTGGAGAACGACAGGAACGAGATCGCGTCAACCACACCATTAACTTTCACAAAGTCAAGAACATTAATTCAGCGGCCATGTGGCATAGGATCAAATCTGCCATATGGGCATAGGATCAAATCCCACAAGGAAGCAGAAATTAAAATTGAGCAGCGGACAAAGGCGAGCCCATGTATATGTAGCTTTGGAAAAAAATATGAAGATGAAGAGACAGAGCTGGCGGGGTGTGGGGCTGACCTGTCCATTAGCACAAGGTCGTCTCGCAGCAGTGCGCACTTGGCTTTAGGCCACATGACAGAGACCAGGCTGCCGGCATCCAGGTGCTCATCTTGGTGCAGGGCGTGGGCCAGGTGGTTCACCGTCTGACAGACACACACAGCGAGGGGGGGGTCAGCTCAGAGGCAGGGAGCAACATGCACACAAAGCAGGTGACAGAGGTCCACAGAATCACCCCCCCTCACACAAACTCATTTGTAACTAATGGTAAGAGTTAAGCTCTATAAATCAGTTTATGTGGAGTGAACATGCAGTCCAACAGACAAGCCCTATCAGACACAGAGGCCCTGGGTGTACAGCAGCCCAACAGACAGGCCCCATCAGACACCAGGCCCTGGCAATATAGTAGTCAAACAGACTGTCCCTTCAGACCCAGGGCCCCAGTGGTAGAGCCCTCAGTGCTACAGACCTTAGACCTTACAGAACTACGTGAGCGGAGGCATGAGTGCCAAAGCTGTCAGACACCCTGTGCTATTTTTAGAAGGTCCAATACACCACGATCGTTTATACATGTGCGGCATGGAATCTGTGCATCTGGAGAACGGCTCCCTCAGCAACCAGAGTGTCACCGAGGAGACCAGGCTGAACCTTTCGGGACTGGGGGGGGGGGGGGAGAGAGAGATCTATCTCAACAACCTCCTAAGACGAGAGCTGCTAACCAGCCAAAGCTGCAGGGGAAATGCAGCTAAAATGGGGGCAGTGGTTCAGACAGATGTGAGCCCTCCACCTCATCCGGCAGGGAGAGAAAGGTTTTAAGTAGATGCTGCCATTACAGCCCCCCCCCACCAGCTCACAGAGATACAGACAGAAGGCCACTGCCCG
>JABFEB020000013.1:25279-36319 GCA_019775895.2 Stomatorhinus ivindoensis
TTACTTAAGTATATATTTTGCAGGGTAGTTGTACTTTTACTTAAGTACTAAACTTAAGTACTTCCTCCACCACTGATCTAGGGATATGATCAGGATCGTCTCTAGAGATTTCGGGCCCCACGAAACATGTTATATTGGGCCCACGACCCAGACCAATCACATTATGTTCCAAAATTGTTATGGCCCCATGGAATTGTCCTAATCCTAATCCCCCTTCATAGTGCACCTGTGTATAATACTGAAAAATCATCAAGACTGGATTGAGTACAACACCATTTTCTCTATTCCCTTCATGTTGGTAGCTTCTGCTAGGCACAAGTACAATACAGTATTACACGAATACTGCACTACACAACTATAGACTATCTACGAGTTATTAAAAATCATCAGTATTTCATATTTTATAGTGGGATTTTTGTTGCAGTCTCTCCTATTGTGTTATGAATAGCAAAAATTGTAAATTCTCAAATCACACAGTATTGCATTGGTTTTCTAGTTCACCATCCCAGTGTTTGAACAATTTTATTATGTTGTGCCACTGTACTGCATTATCTGGACATTGCATCACTGTCTTATTAACTAGAGCACTGTTTACCTTTGAATTGCAATCCCCCGGCCAACACTGTTATGGTGGGAGAGAGAGTAGCACAAGGATTCCATTGTATTCTCATCAAGTTACTGGAAAAGTTATATTTAGAGATCACTGTTCAGAGATTATTAGAACAAAAATGAAGGCATGACAGAAATACTGAAGCTTTGCAAATAAACAAGATAAAGCACAGATAGTTTGTTTGGTTTTATTGACATTTGGCCAGAATGAAGATCATTTACAAGTTCAAATATGGACAGTACGGCGATTCTGCTGTCATTAGGTGAACTTGTACAAATGTAAAGCTGTTGTAAACTTTAAAAAAATTAAAATACGTTCAACATCTTGCACTTCTTGCAAATGAACTATTATTAGTTTGCATAGCTGGAAATTTTATCAGTCATAAAAGGAACCTATCCTGTTTTCAACATGAAAAATAGGAGTGTTCATTCATTGTACAGCTGTTAGTCAATTAAAAAATGTCTTTAAATTCTTGCATGTTTTAAATACAAGTTCCTCACCTTTAATGCTCAACAAATAAATATTACGAGCCAAAATGAAATTTTATAATCATCATCATCATCATCTTCAAGTGAGCTACACAATGTGTATGAGATCCTACACAACCATCACTGGCAAGTAACACCGCACTATAACAAGTCTGACAAAAAAAAAAAATACAGTGGAACAGAATTTAAACTGCAATATTCGTCGTAACATTGTGTAAGGAAATGGACTCCGGTTTTGCTCAGCAGAAGAGTATTTCTTTATCTTTTTACCCGCTTCAAGTCTTTGGGACAGCGCTATGAGGCGGAGTTTGGCATGGTAACGTGTTTCCCTGCGTTTACATTAGGAGGCGACTCAGCCAGATGTGCCTTTAAGGGTCGACAAACGACACAGCGATGTAGCGGGTGCCCGCGGTGGTGGGGAGGCCCTCGTGATAGTGCGTCAGGCGGCCCGGGTGCATTAGCGCCCAGCCCTTGCGCGGCGCCTGGACCGAGCAGTCGTAACGCAGGAATCTGCAGCCACCGCCCTGCAATTCGGGAGCAGAAGAGCATCATGTCAGCCTCTCAAATAACTGACAATAACTGTGACCATGTACATGAGCGTATCAGCAGCACAAGCAGTTTCAGTGACAAAACTATGGGAGTTTTAAACAGGGTACATCTCAGAAGATGCCGCAAGGAAACTGATGTTAAAAAGGGCAAATTCCAGGTGTAACAGACATACGAGACAATATTAAAGGATATAAAAGAAAGAGTTTCAATTCTACTTGTATATAAACAAAAAGCACCAAAAACAGACTACAGTATAAAAATATGTACACATCAGGTAAGCATTACATTTACAAACATCATTAACTGGTAATACATTAGACAGGCAATTCTAGTTCTAAACATAAGAATTTTTTTGTTTGACAAACATCAAATGATGCCCTCATTATGAAGACTGCTGAACCTTTGAGGACAAAGGATGAAATGCCAGTTGTCCAAATGTACAGGAGGTCAGACGGCACCACCCACACTTACCTGGTAATCCAAGCCCAATTGATTGAGAGCGATGTTTATGGTGAAGGTGGAGGCATCGTGGTGTGGCCTCAAGGACGGCTGCTCATCCGGTTTGTACCGGACGACGAATGCCAGGTCAAACTGGGCCTGGGAGGAGAAACAACAAGGCAGCGTGACGCCTGGGAAACGTGGTTTGAAGCCCCGCCCCTGTGCTTGAAGCCCCGCCCCCACATGACCTACTTAACAGCTAGGAGTAGCCAGTGTCTGTGTTATGTGAAGGCTGATAGTGAGTCTCACGGTGGCTTTGGCCAAGTCTAAGATCTTGAATAATTACCATTCATGTAACTGCTAACCCTCCCAGCATCAGGAGACTTACCTTAGTGTAGTACCCAGGGAACATTTTCTCTGTTACAGGAGCTACATAGTCCAACAAGAACTTCTGCCATTCCCTCTCAAAGTTGATCTGATTCATGTGGATGTCAATCGTCGGTACATTTTCGTACCCGCCTTGGATCCTGGTGTCCTGGACGAGGCATTAAATATTGCGTCAATATTTCTAAGAAAAGCAGGCAGCTTGCAGGACAAGTAATGTGTTTTTTTTCTGGAACACCAGAAGACGGCATACCACAGTAGAGCCTCCTGACCACTGGCCATAGTGCTCCATCTCTTCGATGAGGTGTCTGCAGGCCACTTCAGTGAAAATGGGGAACCAGTAAACATCCGGGCATGGCTGGAATGAACACATTTCAAAAAGGATTAAGTGTTACGTAGCAAAGAGGGAGTGCAAGCATGTGCTTGGACCAGCAGGTGGCGTATTAGTTAAAGGCACAAACTCCTCAGCCTCCAGAGAGGTGGCCAGGCTCGTGTGGCCCTGGACCATCTGAGGTACATCATTAAAATATCCAGCTGTATAAACAGTCAAACTGGCCAGTTAATAAAGCCGTCAACAAGTAACTCAATGAGAGTAAAACACACCATTGAACCCCATAAGCGATTTACTCTAAAATGATGATAAAATATGGCATAATTTAAGAAGTTCTTCTTCACATTTAAGGAGTTGAAGTTCTTTCAGGAAAGAAAGTAGAAAATGCAGAAGAGAAAATAACTAATAAGAAGAGGAGGGTACTTACAGTCTCCACATGGTCTTCACTCATGATGAGACTGTAGTTCTGGTGAATGTAGCGTTCCTCCCAGTCCTGACAGACACACAGCAAGCAGGGTGTATCAGACGTTAGGTACAGACATGCACAGCAGACCAGAAAATACTACCCAGCACGTGTACACTTTGCTACTTTTTGTATTAAGCAGTAGTAGTAAATATATACATTTCAGAACTGTACGTGTGTAATAATTGAATCAATATTTATAGTCCAGTTGCCGATATTCCATACAAGTCCACTTGATGTTTTTGTTGCCCTAAATCCCAGTATATCCCAGAATGGCCACAGAAGGCCTACTACTCACCACAGGGTTCTCGAATATCTGCCACAGGTCATTGTGTAGGTGCTGGGTCTGGTAGTTCTCCGTGGAAACCACTCGTCCAAACTCTTGCCTGTTGGTAACGAACATGAAGACTCCCTGCAGGAATGTAAGCAGACCCCTTTTAAAAGTGATGTATATACACAACCGGAGTTTGTGTTAAAGGTCTTAATGCTATCCTGGAGTGTTTCCCAACCCAGTCCTGGGGAAACCACAGACGGTCCACGTTTTTTGCTCCCTGCCAGATAGTGCAGGGAGGAAAAGTGCAGGCCGTTTGGCGTTCCCAAGGACTGAGTTCAGAAACACTGCCATAGAACTGAAGGCATTCCCAATAAAAAAAAAAAAACACTGCACTTTCCTAATTCAGCGAAACTCACGCAGACCATAGTCAGATTTGCAACAAAAATAATTCAGTGCTGTTACATAATGCATCACTCTTGACAGGTTCATCTAGCTTTGTGGGTGTTTGGGGGGGGCAGAGCAGTACACGACCACCCCTGTGTATAAAGCATGGCTGGCCAGCCGAGGGGGAGGGGCCTGATCACTGCTGACTCCATCCCGTTTCCCGTAATCCCGGGTCACACTTCTCTTTTTGTTCACTTATGTGTTTACGTTAGTAAAGGTCTTTCACAAGTCACACTGACCACACCACTGCACACCCCAATCCAGGGAACCGTCCATCATCCCCTTTAAACATTAAGATGGACTTCATTGATCTTAGAGGGAAAATTCTGGTGCACAGAGCAGTAAAAAAAACACACACACACACATCAAACAAACATATATATATAGTGCCAAACAGACAATGTAGACAGACATGTAAACACAGTGCAAACAGATACAAAAGTACAAAGAACACAAATGAAATATGCTGAAAAGTGAATACTGAGATAGTATAAATATTAAAGATGGAAATAATAAATTGTAATTAATATATTAGAAAATTGCAACATTTTCAGTGTCTTCAATATTCCTATAGTAAATATTATTGGTTTGAGCACAACAAATATAATGAAAGAAATGCAAAAGTAAAGAGATGATGCCATCTGTCTGAAGCGGTGATCGTGGTGCTATGCTGGGGCAGAAGGCGATAAGGGGCGGGGCCACATGGGGCAGTAGCTAGAGGCTGATTGGTCCCCAAGTGCACACTTCCCCCGTCACTTACCAATTCAAAACATCTTATTGGTTAATGATAAGTTTGCCATCCCTATATGAATTAAGGCCCCTCTCATGCCCCCCACCATATCTTGTCTTGTGTGGAGCAAAGGTCTGACCTGGTTTCGCACGTTGAGGCAGAAGGCCATGTCGGGATCGAGGGTTCCAGACTGGTACAGGTTCTCAGCTATCAGGTCGGTTCTGAGGGTGGTAGCCTTCACCAGGTACACACTGGTTATGTAGGGAACATTCCAGATCCCGCTGAAGAGGGAATTTGCAGAGACAGTTTGTGAGAGAGAGTCGGTCTTCCTAGATTCAGTATTCTGAAGTTTCTTCCGCCTGTCTAATCCTGGGATTCTATGATTTTCTCTATACAGCTCTCAGCATTGTGGCATAATTTATAATCTAGCGCAGTCAATGATCAAGATGTCAACCAGGAGAATCTCAGATTTCAATGCATTGTTTTTACATGAGGCTAATTCTCTCACTTGTGACGATGTTGCTGAATGTGTCACACAGGTGTCGCCATGTTTAACGGCTGCAGAAGGTCCAGAAGCATGAATCTGTGAATTATAAGAGTGTGACTTACACCCTGTGGCCCTGCACGATGTCCACATAGTCTTCGGACCTGGCATAGTACCCGTCCGCCCCCAGGGCACCCCAGAAGTTGGTCCACAGTCTGCCAGGGCGGGTGATCATGGGGGCAATTATAGGCCTGTAGGTTTGGCAGAAGGAGGGGACATATATCACAAGACCATAACACACACACACACACACACAGGAGGCCAGGCAATGAGCGAGGCCTAAGAGGTAGTCTGGTCAGTCTCCTTGGTGACAGATTCCCCAGGCCAGGGTGATAATCACATCCAGTGAGATAGACTACACTCAATTAGTGTTTAGATTATATTTCATTAGTGTTCTAAAGGAGTCAGCTGCTATGGGAATATGAAGCATGACCTCAATGAGGTGGCTGTTTTTATGCTGGCCTTCTAGTGTAGTGTTCAGGGGGTGGAGGGGGTCGCGAAGCAAAAATGGGACAGGAGAATTTTTTCAGTAGGGCGGGGAGATTGTGATTTCTCCCCCCACCCCCACTGATATTTTTTGCAACCGCTATGTCCAGAAATCTATACAGTAGATATACAGTACACATAACTATATTATATCATATGCTATATTAAATTATATAAATTATACTGTATATAGTGTATTTATATAGTGTATTTGTGTATTTTCGAATTAACGTTAATAATCCTGTGGTCACTATCCTTGTGCTGAATTTTATATGCTCTAATTACTATATCAGTGATGTCATTAAAAAAAAAATTACAAAATAATTTAAGATTTATGAATGAGTTTTATTATCCGCATTAGAAGATGCACTGGGTCAAAGAGCTCAGACTACCTATCATCAAAATATAATAAAGGATATACCTTACTGATCCCAGACAAAGTTGTTCATGTTTTACTTACTGGTTCTGCTCAATTAGAATCCGGAGAGTGTCTGTGTTCTTTAGAACCACTTCCACATCCAAGCTGAAGAAATACTCGCAGTCTATGTCCTGCCGGCAAATGTCACTAGAGGGCACCAGAGATACATACAGATAAAAGTCCTTATACAGTGGTGCCTGCGGTTCACAAACGCTGTGGCCTACGAACAGTTTGGTTTGCAACCAAAAATTTTGTGAAAAAAATGCATTTGTTCACGTACAAAATTTGGTCGATGAACAGATTCCTCGACCACATTCCTTGTTATGCTAGTGTAGCACCAGCGGGGTGCATGTCCCAGCATGCCCCACATGTCCCAGCATGCCCCACGTGCAATTGTAAGTAGAAGGACCATAACAGGCACCCTGCGAGAACCAAACCCAAATACACAGATGGGAAACACAAGGTTGTTAGATGCCAAACTGCAAGATGCACACACGATGGAATATTTACACGCTAAATACATGCGGGGATCGGACCGGGTACACAGAAGACACCAACAAACACATGCGTGACAATAGGGAAATACAACCATGAACATTAACATTAACAACAACAATACAAGGGATAAGGACTGTTAATAAAGAGCATGATTTCCCCAGCAAGCAAGTCTCCATGTCTCTCTCTGCTCCCATGATGCATTGGTTTGCCTGTCGCCACACTATATTGTGATTTTCTTTGTGTTTAGGTTTTTACTATAAAAACCAGAGAATTGATCAACAAAAATTCTTATTTGGTAGGCTTGTGAACAAATTAATCGAATTTCAATGCTTTCTTATGGGAAAAATTAGTTCGTGACCACTTTCCTGGAACAGATTGTGTTCGTGAACCACAGGCAACACTGTACCAAGTAAAAGATGGTCATTTTTTTTTTAAATAATACATTTTCATACATTTTTTTATTTACTTTTGAAATGTTATTATCATTCTGCAATCCCCTACATGCAAATAAATCCAGTTTTGTGTTGTTCTCTGCATGCACTGCACATTTGTGTTTATTTATGCAAATGAGGCAGGACACTTACACCCCTAAATTGCGCGATGTGGCACTGTCCATCTCCACCTCCGGACCAATCACCTTCACAGCCCGGTACTCCTTCTCGTGATCTTCCAGGAAGGAGCTGACGTGCTGCTCATGGTGCGGCTCCTATGTTTCAGTTTATCAGCAAATTATCAACCTGATCATCCGAAACCAACATGTTAAGTGTTCACAATACATAATCATTGACAGACATTCATTCACAGTTACGCTAAACCTTACTCCACTACAGTCTGCCACTCCTCCTAAATTCTATCATCAGCGCCTCCCTTTAACCCATTTCCAGTACTTTCCCAGTATCCTGGAACTGGCTGCCTCCCCCCTTGCTTATCCTCCACTGAAGAATTACATTCCATACGTTGCAGTCCCTCCAAGTTAAACAATTCACAAAGAAAACTGTCAAATTTCAGAGCTAAGTCCTATCAGACAGCCTCTCAAATCCTGACTAATGAAAGCATTATTCCAACGGCAGAGGGCAGCACCTGTCGTAACCATTGAAAGGCCAAAGCCTTGCTGCTGCACAGACGCACTGCGCAGAGATGACAGTCGCCCCGAGTCGTACGACCCGGGATCGGAGCAGACACTGAAATCACATTAAGGCGGCATCGCTCACATGGTTGTAGATAAAGAGCTTGAGCCGGTGCTTGGGGTACTTCAGGTCCAACAGGCGCTCGAAGAACGCAGAGACGAAGGGGGTTTGTTGCTGTATGAAGATCCCGATGACGACCAGGGGATAGTCGCTCTCCTGCAGCAGAAAGATTTTCAAGCTAGAATGTTGCAACCGGAATGATAAAACCTCTGAAGATCTTTTGCCAAGTAAATGCAACGAGTCATATGAATTGCAATAAATCATAATTGTATCAGCCATGCCATTTTGTTTGGAGGGGAGGGGGGCCATCAGATGGCCCCAGCGAAGCATTTACTAAGCATTTACTTAGCATTTCTTTGATTCTTTTTCCAGTCATTCAAATTCAGCTTCCTGTGGGGTGTGGCCAATTCAATTCCAATCCATGAATGATGGGACTCAATTCATACAACTGAATTCATACACTCAGTATATATGACCCGGAAGCTCAGACCCAATTGGTTCAGGTCAAACAACCTGCAGGACAACAGACATGCTCCTGGGACCTGAACCCAGTCACTCGGCTTCAAATCACAACGACAGAGCTCTGGAACACTCCAGAAACGAAACTGACCCACCTTTAGCCCGGAGAGCGGCCGCTGGTCCTCGTCACAGATGGTGCACCCGGTCTCGAAGGTCCATGTCCTGGGAATGTAGTTGCCGAGGTAGTTTATCTGGAGCTGAAACGCATCCACAATCCACGCTTAGATACTCACTGCTATGTCAGGCATCACACAACATCCACAAGAGAAGTGGTTTACATAAATATATAGAGAAATAAAATGAAACTGGATATCCAGTTAATGCAAATGTTAAAATACTGTAATTAATGCACCAAGTATCCGACTGTAAACTACACTAAGGCTGGAACATAGAACTCTGGCTCGTTACTATGCAACAGGCTGCTTAACTGCTTAATTACAGCTACTGACCTTAGTGGGTCCGTTGCCGTGCACAATGACGGGCAGGGTGTCATAGATGAGGTTTCTGGCCCGGACCCGTCCATCCTCAAACTTCAGAACCACCTCATCTAAAGACCGGTCACAGGACAGCAGGGCGGGTCAATCCAGAACATCCTGAACAGAGCTTCATTCCCAACGGCAACAATGAAGTCCATTAAAGACCTCAAGGATGTCAGCGCAAACCACAGTGCCTCTCAATAAGGTTTCTGCTAAACTTTTTACAACAATATTACAATTTTGATAATATTATTTAATATTATATTTTATTACACTTTTATTACTTTTACCAGCCACATTTGTATATCTATTAGTTTAACGTTTACCTAAAAGATGCAAAATTACAGAAAGTAACTTCATATAATGTTGATCTATTTTTTTGCAGCGTAATCATGATTTAAACTGTCACAATATGTAATTGAAGTAATTGAAACAACGTAGCACATTTGAATAAAGCTGATGAAAGAAACAAATCTGCAAATGTCATAGATTTACAGCGTAAAAGTAAATGGGCGTCTTCTGTGGAACAGAGAGTGTGTAACTGGGGCCTTTTTGTACTGTTAGGTAAATGTCGATGTTAGCATTTCTCTCCTGCTCTTACGCCGCTTATGTTCTGCAGCCAAACAGATGGTCAGACACAGGAAGTTCCTGTGAAGTGCCTGCGGCCTCAGCGGGTCCCAACTTTATTTGAGGAGCCTCAAAGGAGCTGCACGCTCCCTCTGCGTACTCAGGCTCCGGCCGCTGGCCCGTGAAGCCCACAGCAGGCGGCTCGCGCACCCCAGGCCCAGTCACGGCGTGTGTAATCAGGCAGATTTCCCCAGGGGCTCATAAATTCCACATGCAGGAGACACCCTATTCACTGCTAGCAGACACAGCCGGGGCTGCCACAATGCAGCCATAATTGGCCGAGCACTGACGGAAGCGGGGGGGTAGAGTGCTCATTAGCATGTCTCGCTGTTTACCACCTCCACGAAAACTCTTAAAAAAATAAAACAGCTGTCTTAAAGGGGAAGTCAGCGCAAGGAGAAAGAGGGGAAAATGGAAAAAGATGATCCATATTCCAAGGGCCTTTAAAAGCAGGGAGGCACCTCTCGGGTCTTCTGAGTGTGCAGCTTTGTACAACACTAATTCTTCCCAGAATGCCAGCCAGGTTTCTCCCTGTCAACTTTCCTCCAGGACTAGTAATTACTGTTTTCAGAAAGTGCGACTGAAACGCTATGGCATGGAATTTAAACAGCTAAATATACACATAAAAGCCTTACCCAGAGCTCCATAGAGGTTCTGAAACAATCTGCACTTATAGTCCAGTGTGATATTTATAGATTTCTGAAAGAAAAAAATATTAAATACATTTATTATACGCAAATTACTTTCACCACACCATATTTAAAACAGACCATATACTGATTACATCAATTACCATACCAACTGCCTAAAATGTGGCCAAGAATAGAAAATATTGTCTAATTAAGTGCTTTATTTAATTTTTTTTTAATGTGTAGTTCATGTCATCAGAGCATAAAACCAGATAAAAGGTGGTTTTTCAAGAAGTATAAAATTATAATAAATTAAAATAAAAAAATACCCTTCTCTCTGGGTCGATAAAAATCTTGGTGTAAAAAAGCTGATCACTGTCACTGTCTTTTCCTGTCCAGTTTGCAACCAAAGCTTTGAGGTTAGGTACATAACCAATGAATCCTGCAAGAAGACCATAAACACAGAGAATGTCACCTAGAGGGACAGGTCAGAGCAGACTGACAATGGCATATTTAGCCGGGTGACCCAAAGCAGATGCTTTCAAGGGAATTAGTGAGGGTCAGTCCTTGTGAAATAAAAGCTTATGAACAGCCAACAAGACAAAACATTAGATTTGATCACAATCTTCATTACTCAGGCAATTTGTAGCCAAACTTCAAAGAGCCGGAGAATGGACAATTGCAGTAACACCTAACTGCAATAACCCTGAAGCAACATTGCGACATTTACAAGCGAAAGGCATGTGACACGTGCCTCCAGAGCCCAGGAACCTCTTGCCCTCCCTGACATGAGGGTACTTGTCCTCCAGGTGCCGGTCGGGCCAGATGACAGCCTCTGCTGAGAAAACCACCCTGTGCTGGGCCTGCTGGAACTTCTTCAGCATCTCCTGAGGACCGGATGCGAAAACCACGTCATAGCTGTGAGAAGTGGGGTGGTGGAGGGAG
>JABFEB020000013.1:36366-52901 GCA_019775895.2 Stomatorhinus ivindoensis
AAAGCCAGAGGCTAAATCCTGCTGTCGAGCAATACGGACCCTGCAGAGAAGTGAAGCTTAGAGCACAAACCAATGTGGTCAAAGGGCAAATGGATTCAAGGATTCAAAAGCTTTATTGTCACTTGAACAATTAGTTTAATCAAGGGGGCTTCTGCAGATTTGGGATTTTATAGATTTTATGTTATGATATAACGCCATTAAAGTTGGACAAGGATATCTGTTGATTATCTTTAAAAAGCCCAAAGGAATATTACTTCATGATAGATCTTTACTGTCACACTATAAAACATGTTCTGACCACAGAGGGGATATCTCCTTCACCTGTCAATGAATAATATGATCTTATCTTCCTCTTTCACATCCTCAAGAGCGGATTTTAAGAGCCGGACCTTCTGGCCCCCTCCAGGTACAGACATGTAATCACCGCCTCTCCATCTCTCACCCCTACCAAGCACCTTCAGAACCAAAATAAAAAATAAAATAAAGAAATAAAAACATTTACAAATCTATCCAAAATACTGCGACGTATCACACCCTTAAGCATGTAAAACAATGGATTTCTCTGGCACACAAACACACCAATACATTTTGTAAAAGCAAACCAGAAAATAATTTTACCATACCTTAATGGTGTAATTGAAATACCGTGCAGATCTCATAAAACGCTTAAAACCTTCTGTTTCCTTGGTAGCTACCGTAAAAACCAGGAGTTTGCCTGGAAAACACGCAAAAAAGTTCAAATTCACAATTCGTATCTCAGTCAAAAGCAGGCTCAGATTTCCAGGTTTTGTACGTACATCGGCCGTACGCCTAGGCTCTTCCCTTATTGACAATCATTCAAAGTCATTCATGCAGGATACCTTTCAATCATTTTCTATTTATAACCTGCTTGTTCACTACCTTGCGTCTCGTAGGGATTACACGTAATATTTTATATTACGCTTGCTCGATCTGTTGTATTTTTTAACCCCCAGATATATTTTACCCAGAGTTTCAATGTTCTTTTTAAAACACATTTTAATAAACAATGTTTAGGCATTTTGGGAATTTAAAACATAGTTTCAATATCACGAATGTAACAGAAAAAAAAGATGAAGTGTCCGGCCGCAGCGCTTAAATTTACACCAATGGTTTTATGGCTTGTTTGAAACAAGCGGTCGAACAGTAGAGTCCAATAAACTTCCCAACGCTACAATGTAACTGTGCCTCGGACAGAAACGCGCATAATCGGAAGAATTTGATGCATGAACAGATTAAAGGCTTCCAGGCGGCATTATAGTGCATCGCTCCCATTCTAACCCACCACACCGTACAGACCACTACCCACCAGCGCAAATGACCGAAACAGTCAGGTTTTATTCTCCTTTACAATGCCACTAAGAAATCGCACCGCATGCCTCTCTGAAACCCGGGTTATTAACAATCCCGTCCACGTCAGCAGCGCAGGAAACCTCAGGAAAACTTCTCCTTCACCGATTCAACACCCACTTCTACTGGTATGCTACTGGGTTATGAAACAGCCGATTGTGTCGCCTAGAGGTCTATATTAAAACATTTCCAAGGTATAAATGACAACAGAGCGGAATCCGCCAAGAACTACTTATTGCTGGCGCCGATTAACGTTAAGCAAATAACTGACTGTGATAAGATAACTGTAACTACTTAAGCAGTCATATAAAGCAACACAGCATGCTCTCGGTGTAAGACAGGCCTATTTTTGCCGTTTGCGTTTTCACCCTTTACAATCTAAACCCCCATTTAGAGTTATATGGAGGGCCGATTTTTCTTAAAGCTCCCTTACCTTCGGGTATTGAGGGCTGTTGCTCGCAGTTTATGTCTCCAAGCAAACAGCCTAGAGATATAACCGCACAAACTGAAATGATGGTAGTATGCATTCTTTGAAAGTCGGTCTATGCGGATCCCTTTCCTTGGGTACAGGGGAGAAAAGCGTCTGCTGGCAACTTTCTCTTTCTTAAAGCGAAGTTACTCTCGTACAGTAAACTTAACAGCCAGCCGAGATTTGCTCTCCACCCCCCACTCGCACGCGAAACCGTGGGCTCCCTCCCACGAATCAGCACCTCTACGGATCTCAAGAGAACATTTTAGGTGAAGGTGAAAAATATAAAACAGGAAAATATATGATGGAATCTTACGAGATGAATTTTTTGAGATCTACATTAACCATTTATTAACCATAAACATTGTTGCAAAATAATTCTTTAATTTAGTTCTTTAATTTATACCTCGATTTCACGTGAAATATTTAGACTACTGTCAATTGCGTCAATTTTTAAAAAATATTGTCAACGTTATGAATATTGTATGGGATAAATAGTAAACTTTTATTTTTTAAAAATTACCCAATGTACGTGACCCACAGCACGTACACGAGAACTGGTTACGGGGTATTTGCAGATGCTCATGCTACCTAGTCTGCCTCCTGTTGCAAACAGATGTGGCCAGCTGTTTACTACCAATCATTTAATGATATGCTACAGACCAACAGTAACAAGTTATATCCGTTATAAAATTTAGGCAGTCATACCAGAAAATGAAGTCTATGCTGCACGTATAGAAAAAGCCCTCCTGTACACGATCTTTTTGAACAAGGGACCCCCAAAATGAAAGCAGACCAAATACAGGGACACACTTCCACGAATATACGATGACATAAGTAATTAGGAATTACGGACGGGCTGGCTTCTACTTATTTTTTCCGGGGTGGGGTTCCTTTAGGATATTTTTATTTTTCTCCTTGAAGTATTTTTGTCGCGCTTTGAGAATCAGATATTACAGGTCAATTTATAAAATATCTGCATATCCTATGCAACTACCCCACGCAGCTGCTTGGCATCGCGAACCCAGCGACGTATAACATTTAATTAACATGATCAAAATACGGCAGCCGATCATGTCGTAAAATACTACGTCGTAGTTTTTTCCGACTTCCGGTTGTTATATTGTACCTGATTTACGGCAATCAAGCGTCAGTTCGCACTGCAAAGAACAGGAACTGATGCGATCGGGGAGGGGGATAATGGAGGTCCAGCAAACCCTGACCAGGAAAAGGGCTGCTGAATATGCGACAAAGTGAAATTAAAACAAGACAAGGTTATTATGGATGACGCAAAGATTGTTAAAATGTGAGATAAGTAGAATCTGCCCTGTTTCGCAGTCGGGCGAGCTAGCTAGGAAACCTACTGAAGTCTGTTTATCTTGCGTGTATTTGAAGTTAACAGTGGACTCTCCGCTTTCATTATATAGAGCAGCATAAAATTTCCTTGAAAGTCAAGTGGGCAGAATAATGTAATTTTATTCTGTTTCATTTGCCTTTTTATCAAAAGCTGATTGGCTTAAGTAAGGTAGCTAGACTAGCAACAGTAAAGAAAGTCGTCAGTAAAAGGTGTTTTTGTGCAACTAATTAGGTATGAGTTTTTCGCTGGAAACTGTAAATGCACTTGCCATTTTAAACATTTCTGGCTAATTTTGGGTGGTAAGATTCCCAGTTCTCTGATATTGCCTCCGTGAAACAACGCAAGGAAAGACACAGGGCGTTTTTTGTAACTTTTGCATGTTGAATAAATTAAAATGTGGCTTCAGCAGAGATTAAAGGGCCTGCCGGGATTGTTGTCTAGTAGTTGGGCCAGGAGGATTCTTATAGGAGTGCTTCTGTTCCTTATTTTTTATTGGTATCTTAGCTCTGATGGCATTTTGAAATTTTTGAGTCACTCAGGGGAACTAGGGGGGGCAACAGGAGTCTGTCTTCATGCGGCCATGCAGAGTTGGAAACCGCATGTTGACTGGGGTGATGGTGTTGTCATCAGTCCCCAGAGTAAAACCCCTGTACCAGCTGTGGTTGGTAACGGACACTTCTTGGTAGACATAGACGCTAACAGGCTGTGGGTGGCCTCATCTTCTCTGGCCGACTCATCTTCTCTGGCCGACTCGGTTCCGGTTCACCAGACTGAGTATTCTCCCATGGTCACACTGGATGTGCCGGGAAAGAGGGCAGAAGCACATTCTGGGGTCATCCTGTTCAACAGGGGCTCCATGGTGTCCGTCCGCTGCGTTTCCGTGTCGTCCCGGGAGTGCATCACCATCACAGAGGAGCTCCTCGCTCACCGGAGCCGGCCGAATGTCTTCCTCCAGAGGATCCGCGTCGTCAACCCGTCTGAACGGACGGTTAACGTTGACGTGTCGTCCGTGTCACCTTCGTACGGGAACAAGTTCTCCTCCAGCCTGGAGAAGAGCGAGGAACGGGAGTTCATCCTGTCCTTTGGCAAGGTGCTGACGGAGAAAAACCACATTGTGCTTGTGGTTGTGGCCACCAAGAAGCTGCCCGTCCTCCTGCAGCTGGCAGGAAAGTCCGAGTACGTGGAGAACGTGCTGTCAGCGGTCTACACCTCTGAGCCCATCGAGTCCTCCAAGGTGGAGGAAACGTTCACAAAGCTTCGAGATGCGGCAAAGAAAGAGATGAGTGAGTTGCTGAGAGCCAATGTGGAAGACCTCATACAGGAACACAGACAGGCCTGGACAGACCTCTTCATATCTGGTGAGCCGTGATCTTAAATGTTAGCATTAGCGTCGATTTTTCTGTTTACTTTAACATTTTAGATGGTCATTGCAATCTAGCAACACAGTATTGTGCAAAAGTCTTAGGCAGTCAAAGAAAATGAAGTTTAAGTGATCTTCATGTTAGTGTAAAACTTTAATATCGGTCAAAGTGTGTTAGCTTAGCCATTTCAAAACCTCTGCTAACACCCACAGTATTTGCAGTAACCATTCAATACACCCATGGATGCTACCGCTAGCATACCTTGTATAGCTAACCAATATCTCATTGACTTTTTAAACTAATTAAATTAATTTATTAATTAAGCTGATAGTGAAATATAATAAATGCATAGAATCGCTGAGGTGCCTCTGATAAGAGGTTTGGGAACCAGAGCAGTGTTCATCTAGCCAAAGAACTTTTTGGAGAAGGGAAAATTCTTGATAGTTTTTATTGTGTTATTGTGCATTTTCATATGTTCTAATGTTAAATAGTATTTTTTGTTTTGAGCAAATGTGCACGTCCCAGATAAATACCTTTAAAAAATTCTTTTGATTTCCTAAGACATTTGCACAGTACTGTATATCATAAAAGTTTTATGAGGTGAAAAGAATAAGGGGAGGGAAAGTAAATCGTCAATTTATATTTTTATGAGCATCAGTAATAGTAGTTTGAGTTTTAATAAAGGTCTGGAGTACTCCACTACTAAGGAACTTTTCATTCTCTGCTGTGGTTAAACCCTGCCAGGCATCGAAATGCGAAAGATCACCGACTCGCACACGCCCTCCAGCAACACCGTGAACAGCACCCTCTACTACGTCCTGTCTGCCTCTTCAGCGCCCCTGCTGGACAGGAGGATCAGCGCAGAGGAGCATAAGAGGTTGGAGTCCAGTCTGAACTACGCAGACCACTGCTTCAGCGGCCACGCCACCATGCACGCGGAGAACCTGTGGCCGGAGCGCGTCAGTAGTGTGGCGCAGGTGCTGCAGCTGGTGACGCTTTGGAACCTGACGTTGCAGAAGCGCGGCTGCAAGGCGCTTGTGGCGGCGGGGGCGCACGGCGTCATGCAGGCTGTGGTGCTCAGCTTCGGCGGCCTGCAGTTCACGGAGAACCAACTGCAGTTCCAGGCGGATCCCGACGTGCTGCACAACAGCTACGCCCTGCGCGGCATCCACTATAACAAGGACCTGATCAATCTGGCCGTGCTGCTGGATGCCGAGGGCAAACCGTTCCTGCACGTGTCTGTCAAGCCTCAGGAGAAGCCCGTCAAACTGTACGCCTGCGAGGCCGGCTGCGTCAATGAGCCTGTGGAGCTCACCTCCGAGACCAAAGGCCACACCTTCCCCGTGATGGTGACCCAGCCAATCACGGCCCTGCTCTATATCTCCCCCGACCTGACGCACCTGCAGGACCTGAGGCACACGCTGCACGTCAAGGCCATCCTGGCACACGAGGACCACATGGCCCAGCAGTATCCCGGGCTACCCTTCCTCTTCTGGTTCAGCGTGGCTTCACTCATTACTCTTTTTCACCTCTTCCTGTTCAAACTCATCTACAATGAGTACTGTGGGCCTGGAGCTAAGCCCCTCTTCAGAAGCAAGGTATAAGAAATGGTCACAGGGCTGCTCTCGCGTCTATTGTTCTACTAGCAGAGACTCTCTAGCCTCCAGCGTGTCTTTTTATATCTCTCTGTCTATCCCTGGTGATCTAGGACTTCTGAACTCATTAGAGCTTCTATTTATGGGCCGTCACTGTCCTATCTAAGCAGACAAACTGTCATAAGTGATCAAATGATAATTGACTTGGATAGAATTGTGAATATGGGTCATTTTGGGATTTGGTCGCATTTTCCGAACCTTTTTCTGTTTCCAGGGTTGCTAATATATATTTTTTTCCCCTCTGTGTCAAATCACCTTAATTCAGAGCTTTCTAAATCACTCTGTTGAATGCACCAATATATTTCCAAATCCAAGAAAGTGATTCTCATTTTTTAGAACCAGAATTTATTTATTTCATTGTTAAATTAATAGTTTTCCATCAAAATTAAAATATTGTAAATATATTTTTGATGGCTATAGTGGAAAAAACCCATCTTTTTGAAAAGGCTGAATATTTTTATCTGCAGTGGTATTCTGTTATGGTTTACAAATGTTGCCTTAACAGGAAATACTGAGAGATATCTATGGAACGTGTGTCCAACAGAGCCTTCGAATATACTTATCTGTGCAAGGCCTGGTACTCACACCACATTAATTGTTTTGTACTGGCATTCAGCATTTTTGTGTCGTGTTTTCTGCTGGGAATGTTTTTACCACCCCCCCCCCCCAAACTAACAGTTTAACAAGAACCATTTATTGACTCATATTCAGTCTTTTTTGTTTTTTACCCATGATACAATCAAAATGTCTGACAGGCATGTAAGTTGCTTGGAAAAGCTGTAATGAGATGGTATAAGCAGTTCATTAATCTTGAAGGCTGTTGGGTTATTTGTGTTCTTGCAATGTGAAAATGTGCGGGATTGCCCCTTTAAAAATCAAGGTGTGGATTTGTTGGCATGGTGATGGGATTGCACGTATCTTTGGGGAGCGGGTTGAGTTTGCTGTGTTCAGCTATAATCTACTGAAACAGGCTTTGTTTGAGGCGGTTTCTGCTGTTATTATTTTTTTAAATTTGATTAAATTAACACAAGCACTTACTGCACGATTGTTGCCTCTTTAATAATTGTGGTGATTTGATAGCCTGTTGCTGTCACATTTGGATGAATTACACAAGGTACTGACTGTGAACCACAAGGCTGTAAAACCCACTATCAAACTCACTTATTAACCAGTGCAAAATTAACATGTTTGGAATAAGTATTTATAAGTATTTAGTAGGGCTGGGCGATATCATATCAATATTGCATCGTGCATGTTCAGTAATCACCAGGGCTTAAATTAATGTCCGTATGGCACCAAAAAGATGGCGTCCGGCCAAATGTTGCGTCTGTCATCGAAGCCGTAGTGATTATTGCGCATGCGCGATTTAATATCGCTATATCGCCCAGCCCTAGTATTTAGTACTGTATACAAACATAACTAGGTACAGACTCTCCTGGCAAAGCAGTGATAATATTAATAACGCCCTTGCTAACTTTTCCACTCATTTTGACAGGATGATCCCAGTGTCTGACAGCCATCGGACGTCCCCTTGCAAAGGGATCCCCCCCCCACACTGGCAGTTCAGCTGCAGTTCGGAGTTTAAGCTGAAGGTTCATTCACTGTCTTCTTTCCGCTGTCCTGTCCTCTGTTCATCGATTTTACCTGGCATCTCACCCCAGTGTGTCACCTGCCTTGTGCCCTGTGCTCCAAGGCTGTCATAACCCTGTTCTGGATAAACTGGTATGGAAAATGCATGGGTGCAATGATTGTACGTTTTTCTCTTGTCAAATATTGACTCAAGTTACAGAATGTCAAAAATCAGGGATTTCCCTGCCATGGCCAGCTGATTCACTGCGTCTGTGTATGTTGTTTTTGTCTGTGTGATGTTTGAAAATCTTTTATTATTAATACTTTTGATTGTTATTTTTCTGGTTGGGCAAGCGCACGTGTAAGTGTTGCCAGACTTTAACTGTGATTGTAGAGCATCATTATAATCAATGAACAGTCAAGCTTTTCTTCGCTTGGGGTTCTCTTCCGGAGGGAGTTCTGCAGCTGCAATACATGGCATCTAGAACGTGTGAACAGAATGTCTGTCTGAGCTGGAATACAGAATGAGCCAATGAAGTGGATTTTTTGGATGTGATGTCAAGGAGGGTGTTTGCGCTGTAGTGAGTGTGTGTGTGTGTGTGTGTGTGTGTGCGTGCCTGCATGCGCGTGTGTGTCTGTGCATGTGTGTGCATGCGTGTGTGTGTGTTCCATCGTATTTGGCTGCAGTACAGCTGAAGACAAAACATTGCACCAGCAAGGACATGTGGCTTAGCAGACAGAATGACAGCTGGATATTTGATACTCTGACCTCTCTTTTTATACGTGAGGTTTCAGAATTGCAGGACACTGCTGTATATAAAATTTGTGTGGGTTATATTGTGTAGGAAATTGCAAGTAAACAGTAATTGCTTAATTCAGTAAAGATTAATGATTAATAATTGACATTTGTTATGAAACCAATAACAGAATTAAGAAAGTGTCCCAAATCTTTCTGTGAGCACTGTACATTAATTATGAATATGCCAATTACATGAATAAATGAGTGTTGCATGTATTACATACGCGGACAGGTATTTAATAAGCTCTGCATATGTCACTAGCTTTTTGCGCAAAGCCAATGTGAGGATCAAAGGTGCGGCTTCCCTGGTATCTGGTTGTTTCGCAGGATGTTTTCCTGCATTTTTGTTCCCTCCCTTTGTCCTCCGCTTGTTTGCACTTTATCCACAGAAAGCAAAGTGTCTCCATGACGTCCGCAGTCATTGTCCAATCAGCAGCTGGCTGCCAGTCCCGATGTAAGCATTCAAATGAAGGAGGTTTTGTGAGAGCTGCATGGAACACGTTAAGGAGAAGTGCAGCCCCAGTTCGTAGGGTTACAGACTCATGACTGGGAGTCTTAACCACAGGGTCTTGGTTCAAATCCCAGGCAAAGCTGTGATTTTCAGCCCCTTAACTAACATGTTAATTTGACTTTTTTTTTATGTCGTGTGAGTAGGTGAAGTCAACAATGATAAAAGCCTCATCAGACTTTGAAGAAAAGCAATAAATATCACAAAGGCTACTTTGTGTTTTAAAATCCATGAAGATTTCATGAAGACCATCCAGGACATCAAAAAATGTCATGGAAGCTACACAGAGAACATTCCAGAAACATCGAATTTGTACTTTAATCTTTTTTTTTTTTTAACTGACGATTTGAGATTTGGATAGTTACCCAATCAAAAAATAAAATCTCACACCAGAAACTACTGGATAGTTTATTAAAAACCTTTTAAAATGGAATTGTGTAGCATAAATAACATTAATAGCTAACAATGCACATTGAAATACATTAACCTAAATAAATTCACTGTACACTGATAAATCACTGGATGTGCTTGAATTTAATGTAATTTGTTTAGCTGTGTTACATTGTTTTGGATAATTTAATTACTGTGTGGGTAAGATTATTTGATGTATCAAAGCACCTATAAGTTTGATTTGGGGAAACATGCCACAAATGTTTATCATTCTTTGTCATACATATTTTGTACGTGAATCATTGATGTTGGAGGCCTTGTGTTATAACTCACCGACTTGTGTGGGTGTCGGAATGCCTGTCCGCTGATTATCGGGTAATGATTTTTACATTTGGGGCACATTCAAATCTGCTTGTTCTGTTTTCAAAAAATATAGAAATAAAAGAAGAAGAGCAAAATGTATTGGAACTGAGTTTTGTGAATTAACAGTTCTAAAATTGAAATTTTAGAGCATCTAGTTAAATCTAGTATTCTGTTATGTTACATCCATCCAGCATGGAATCGGTAATATATATATATATATATATATATTACTATATATATAGTAATTCTTGAAGCCATCACTTTCTGTTTGCTACCTAGACATTATACATTATGTACAGCATATTAAAAGACAGAACTTACGAACAATGTAGTGTTAAGAAGGCTTCAGGAAACCAACCCGTAGTTTCTTTAATCTATGAGTATGAGAATTTGCTGTCTGGAGGATCCCTGCTGGTAGATTTTTGGGGGCCCTGATTCCGCCAGGCTGTCCACGTCCCTCCTACACCCCTGCCCATGACACCGCTGCTTTTTGAGGTTGATTGCTCTCATAATTCATAAGCATCTTCATCTACAATCGCAACATTTTACACACTGAATTCTGACCCAAAACGCCAGGTGTTCTCCCTGCTCTCTGTTATGTGTCCATTTAGTTATTTAATCGGAAAATACTGCTGATCTGGGTCACCATGAGAAAATCCTCCCATCTGCTCCAAGAGGCTGTTTTGGCACGGTGGACTGCCTTTGGCTCCAAGCTGTATAAGGAACTATTTTTGCCTGTCCGTCATTCATGCTGCCATCAGTTCTTACAGCGCTGCCCAATGCAGAGCCTGCTAGCTGGTACTGTTAGTCCATAGACGGTATTACGGTGCCTGGCTCGATGACCTGCGTATCTTCTACACATTGTTACATTTTTTGTACATTTTACTCATCCACCTTCGCATCTTTTTCACTTTAATCAGTACACCTATTCACGTCTGTACATTTTATCTTAATGATTGCACCCTCATTTATTCTCGTATTTATTTTTTTCCGCCTTCCTTCGTCTTTTTTTTTTTTTTTGCTCCTTAATCCCCACATTTTTCTCCAAGGCTCCTGTCTGTGTTTCCTCTCTGTTTCTTTAAGCCCCTCATATAAATGGTTTCGTAAACCTTACATTAAGTTATGAGGGAAATCAAGTTTCTGCGCGCATTTCTGTGCCGTGATTCTGTTTCTACACTGCAAGTCCATTCTGTGCTACATCTGGATATTCTAGCACGACAAGCAATTAAATACATGTAAATATCTGTCGAATACATCACCTGTTAATATTTTTGATTACTTACCTTTATTAACCATATATTGCGTTTTGCCATAAGAATACGGCAAATCGTGTTATATATTTACAGCAACACGTGAGTATTTATAAACAGGTAATAATTACTCGCCCTGCATGGCCGATAATAATCCCTCACATAAAACGCTGGCGGGGCGGACGCGGGCTGTTCCCGTTTCATCTCACTAATAGGCCTAATTATGGGGGTTAGTAAGTGTGCCTCAGCCACCTGACAGCAGCTGGGCTGTCCTTGGGTAATATTTATTTCTGGGGGGGGGGGACGCTATAGGCCTATGATCCAAATCAAACTGGCCGTCCATCCATTCAAAAGAAACATTAATACTCTTTCCGGCCATATATCCCAACCCGTAAAGGTCAATCTCATGTCCTCGGTGGACTGTTTCGTCTCTGGAAACTTGTCCTCGGCTTCGCTGAAAGGAACATTAACAAAAATTCACCGAAGCAGAGACAAAGCAAGAGAAAGAGCTTCAGCAAAGACTCCGCGCCTGCATGAGAGTGACTGTGAAATCTGCAGGTAATGGTTTGTTTTGGTCAATACTTCGGATATTATATCGATATATAGATACATTTAAAATACAACAAGCGGCAGCTACATGCTACATTTGATAAATGTCTGATTTTCTGTTTAAGTCAAAATTTTGTTGGATACAATATAATATTCACATCGTATATTTTGTTTATACATATAACAGGCCTATGTATAATATTTCTGTTAAAAAGGCTTACTGAAGAGTCAAAAGTTTGAAGTTATCTGGGGTTGCGTGTTACAGTTTTATATTATTAAAAGTTTATACATTTTATTAAAAATAAAAACTCCTAAAAACTCTTAGTCGTATTAAAAATTGTAACAAAAATCGATATTTTAGTACCTAGTGTTACATTAACATACGCTACCTTTTTGTTTAAAATATTCACAATTTAATATTATCATAATTATAGTCCTTACAATTTCCACAGTCAATCCGTTATTATTTATTGGTAAATAGAAATTTAAAACGGGTGATACGCTGTAAACGGCTTTTACCTTTTAGTTTTTTTTATTTAATAGCATTTAATATTATTGCATTGTTATTTAATCTTATCTCACGTAGTGATTAATTGAGATGATCGAATTATTGTTTTACAGTGCAATAAAATTAAGATCAGTATATATTTGTTTAGTTTTTCAACTGATTGTTAAATCTGTAATAAAATATTCACTTTGTTTCGTTTTCCTGTTTGGGAAATAGGCCTGTCGGAAATGTGAAAACGCGCTGTAACCCTTTGCTAATTTTATTGCTTTCTATCCCATAGGTGTTCGCCCTCGTCGGGATCGGACAGCAGCCGCACGGTTCTCCGTATTCTTACCGCCTGTCTGCTGTCCTTTCTTTCCATTTTGGGCTCGGTATCTGTGGATGTCAGCGCCAACCTGGAATCATGGCGAGGCACCGAGGCTGCACTCCGTGAACTCACGTCGTGTAAAACTAATACAATTTTAGGGCTTATTGGCGAGCTTCAAAACATGTGGCAATCGTGTGTGGACCAGAGAAGTAACGTGACGGGACACGGTCCCTGTATTCGGCGACCTTCTGATACTTTTTCCGTGATTATGCACCTCTGCAAATACATGCCTGTCCCCCATAACTCGCAGGGGCTTCCGTGCAGCGTGGAAATGAATGAGTTTTGTACGCAACTGGAAGACATTCTATCATTCATTGATGAGACTGAGCATGCCGGCGACATAGGTGTTAATGCGACGATCTACTCTGTCTTCATTTTGAGACTTTTGAGGTATTGGGGAGATCCGGAGGAGGACATCGAAAGAGTCAAGCATAGCGCAACATGGGCCGATGTACTGTCACTTAAAATGTTGGTTGGTGTCCAGGAACTCAGTCGTCAACTAAAAGGGTCTCTGCCAAAGGCAGATGAAGGTTTTCGGAACTATTTTTATCAATCTGTGAGCACTTTGTCTTTCGCTAAGTACGTATCAGAAAACCTCCAGACATGTTGGATGGAGAACATGAGCGTGAGACTGGACTTGACCCCGCCTCATGACTCCCCCATACTGCTGCCCTGGGCGACTTGGATGGCTCTCGGTCCTGTGGGGCAGGCGGTTATTGACAGCCTTGGACACGTACGGGCATGTGTGCTGGAGAAGGGGCGTCAGGCACTCAGGCAAAAATCACGGGACTTGCTCTCCAGCTTGAGTTTGAAGATTTGCCTGTTGACCATCGCTTGCCTCATCTATCCAATAGTGCTGCTCTCCTTCAAACAGATGACGGACTGGATTCAGAACTACGCGCGGAACTTAAAGGAGAGGACAGAGGACCTGAAGAGGGAGCGGCGTCTAGCCGAGGACCTGCTGCACCAGATGCTCCCGAAATCTGTAGCGAAGCAACTGCGTCAGCGGAAGCACGTCAAAGCGGAGAGTTACGAACAGGTGAAATGCGGACACTGTCCTATAGCGATATTTTGCATTTATTCCTCTGATGAGGAGGAGGCTTTCGGTTAATGATGGCGTCTAATAGCCATACTACTAAAAATATATTTTAGGCATCTTTCCATCATTGAGACAACAGATGACACAATGATTAAGGATATGGGCCGGAATCGAAGGGTTGCCGGTTCAAGCCGCCTGCAGCCCTGCCTTATAGCGCTCCATCCTTCCTAACCCTAATTGTGGTATCCACCTTTGTAATTAGCAAGGTGGGTGGGTGTAAATGCCTAACTGAACTGCTTGATTATTTTTTTATTGCTACAATTTGGTAGTATACAAAACCTGCAATATATAATCTTAGAAGAGAAACCCGTAATGAATATGCGCGCACATTGAATTTGTTTGTAACCTACTTATTGTTCACGTAATTACCGTAATTATGGTTCTACATATTCATTAGTAGATAAAAACATGTCATACGGAGAAATACAGCGGCTGGATCTAAAAGCTGCCTGTTGTTAACAAATCGGATTCAGGAAGAACAAAATTCACCTCCCGTTTATAAACAGATTTCTTTTCACAAACGTTTTTCTCCATGATCCCAAAACCACATTAGAATTATTCGCGTATTTTTTTGTTGAATTGTGTATAAAATTGAGTAAACACATTGTAAAATAAGGCTTGGCACAAGTGTTTCAAATTAAAATGTAAAATTTACAGCAACAAACAGGGTACAGTTAGGTGTTGCTGTTACTGTACTTTAGCAATAACTTAGTCCTCTACAGCAGTTAAGGTAGGGGATGTTTAAACTTTATTAGACTTCTTTGTACAAAACATATTTAAACCAATAAGATCCAGATGATGGATTGAGTACAATGAACATAATGGGGAATACAAGCATGAATAGAGATTTTGCACGAGTAACTTAATCCGAATAGCTTGGGTGTATGAAAGGTACAGTAATTATTAATAATTGTCGCATTGGCACTTTTTGTGAAGTATTTTTCATACTGGAAATGAACTGCACTATAAGCAGAATTTTTAATTAAATACAAAGTGATTTAGCCAGGGGGTGTCGGAGGGGCACGGATACTCGGCGCCCAGCATTTGACAGGGGTTCTGTAATACATAAATTTGGCTGTAAATCTCCAGTGGGGGGGCAGGTCACATTTTGTGAGAGGATTTGGTTCTTTTGAGATGGAAATTTATGTCAAACATTTAAATTTACAAAAGGGCACCATCAGCACTTAAAACACTACTATAATTTTTCATATTTGATAGATATATATTCAATTGAATTTCCTTATTTTCACTTCTGTGTTAGGTTATATGATTCTTACATGATAATTAGAGTGATATATGATCATATCTATCTGAGTCACATAGCAAATTTGTATATTGTATGCTGTTAGGATCCAAGCTCAATGATTTCCTGTATTGGATAGATTGATGATACTTATTGAATTCAATAAACCTTTATCAGGAATAAATAATTTCTAAAGATATAATTCTATAAATAATTTTTGTAGAGATCCACTTACTGGGAAGCTTATAGGAGGCAGGGTTAAAATGTTTTTGAAGCAATATGTTAAGTGATCTTGGGTGATTGTTGACAAACAGTAGGTGTTTACTAGCCTCACTGGTCATGTCTCTGTTTTAGAAAACCAGCCCAAAATCATTAAATCAGTGCTGTGGGTCTATGGAAATGGCATTTGTTCCCTGCCTCATACTCTCTGCTTCCTGGGACAGATGCTAAGAGCTCTACAACCCCGTGCTACATATGCGGTCGTGAAGGATGGATGCACGTTGTGCTTTTAAACATTGTTTCAATCACGCGTGAAGAAAGTGAAAGTGTTTATCTGGCAAAGAGAAGTGCCGATACTGATTTGTACCATCTTGATTTCCAGGTAACAATTTTCTTCTCGGATATTGTCGGCTTCACCACGATCTCTGCCTCCTGTACCCCGCTGCAAGTCGTAGAGATGCTCAACAACCTCTACATGTGTTTTGACACCCGTATAGAGTCTTATGACGTCTACAAGGTAATATCATTGAGCCCTGGCGCCGTGTAACGTTCACCGCTGCATACTGCATGGTTATTCATGCTTACTTAGCATTTGCCACAGCACTGAGCCATTCACAGTCACGGAATAGCCCTGTGTTTTAAATTATTGTTGCTGAAGGGTGATAGAGAAACAAAAAAATCAATATGTCCCAGGTGGAAACCATTGGAGACGCATACATGGTGGTGAGCGGACTTCCAGAAAGGAATGGTGACAAGCATGCAGATGAGATAGCAAAGATGTCACTGGACCTGGTGGCCGCCGTGCGGCAGGTGGCCATCCCGCACATGCCTGGCAAACGCCTGCAGCTCCGGGCGGGCATCCACACCGGTGAGCTGACCTCCTCTGTCCTCAGATCCTCACTCTGGGATGCATATTTCATACCACGGGTCCTGACACAGCTGCCCATGGCCAGCCAAACCTTTTTGGGGACACGACACAAAATTTGATTAAGCTAGTCGTCACTTGTCATTTTCCATTCCGATAGGCTGATCAGCTCGGGGCGCCCTCTGGTGGCCTTTTGGCCATAAGCTGACACTTAGCAGCAGTTTCTGCACCCTTCCCAAAGGCCCTTAAGCAGATTGTTTACTGATGGTGTTAACAAATTAGATAAAAATATTTGAATAAAATGTAAAGATTTTCAGTGGGCCCTACTATGCTTTTCCGGTTTTTCCATTTTCTTTAGTGTGTTTAGGGTGCCTTATACACATGTAAACAGTCTGCAGAATCTTAAGGCCCAAACTTCGTGTCAAAGGGAATAACTTTCAAGACAGAAACCACTTTCTCTAATCTGCCTGAAACACTTCGTTGGAATTCCAGCCCTTATTTCTGTGACATGGTGAGGTCACAATCCTCATTGGCTACCTACATGCAAAGATCTGTCTGCCTACTGCAAGCAGGGGCGGACTGGGACTAAAAAACAG
>JABFEB020000013.1:82654-95884 GCA_019775895.2 Stomatorhinus ivindoensis
ACCCCCCTGAACACACACAGTCTTCCCACAGTATCAGAGGATGTATATCCTTACCATCTGTACCCAAATCTACACCCTTGGAAATACACATAGATCCTGATGGCTTGACGTGTGGAGGTCGGACAGAAGTATTAAACTCATGGTCCACATCACAAATTTTCAAAAGACACTGTTATCCACCAGCTAGTGGAGAGGGTATATTTGAGACCTGAGTTTGAATTTCAGCGACAAACCCTTTAATTCTCTCCCTGGAGTTCCATTTCTGTCAGACGACTTCCCTTACACACTGTTACCTCAGATATGGAAATGACGATTTATCATCTTATTTGAAGAAAATGTCTTTCCCCTACACCATCGGCTTTCTGTTATATTCAAAAATCCATCCATTTTCTGTAACCACTAGTCCTGTTCAGGGTCACAGGGGATCTGGAGCCTTGGGGACAAGGCAGGGAGCAGCCCAGGGTGGGGCACCAACCTGTCGCAGGGCACACTGCATTCCCCCCCATGGGCAGTTTGGTAACTCCAATTAACCTCAGCATGCTGTTGGACTTTGGGGAGAAACCAGAGCACTTGAAGGAAATCTGACAGCATCACGGGACCCCCCCCCCCCCCCCCCCCCCCCCCACACCCACACACACATGGAGCCATGACAAAGACTCACACACCATACACACCGATGGACAACCTGGCAACCCCAGTTCACCTCAGCATGTTTTTGGACTGTGGGGGGGGGGGAGAACCAAAGATGGGGGAGGAAACCCCAGGACAACATGGGGAGAAAACACTGTGCTACCTTGAAATAAACATAAATAACAAGTGAATAAGTTTCGATTACAAATTACACTGTCCAGCTGTTTACTAAGATCCAGAAATTGACTTAGCATTAGATGAAGTGACACCTTATTATTTCTTGGTATTGGAGCTGTTTGCAACTCTGCAGATTATAAATAAATACGACAAATTACTTCTAAGACATAAAAGTTTTTTTTATGGACACAATGTCATTGTCCTTGTTCATGTTGTGTAATTTGTGTTTTTCTCTTTAATTCATCCTGGCTAAATGTCAGATAAACCAATGAGCGAATACATACATTTTTTCAGCTACACGTATCAGCCTGTATTAATGTCACTTGTGCTGTATCCGAAAGTCAATATGGATATGAACGAGTTGCCCTGTCCTCCTGCCCTCCAGTGTTACCAGTGGGGCTGCTTATTATCCTCACTGCACCCTTGTAATCGCATACAGCATAATGTGAAACTACTACAGGAGTAACTGTACAACTGCATCAGTGTTTCCTCAACACTAAACAAAATTCCTTTAATGGAATTGTCCAGGGAGCATTAATAGGGTAATAATTACATTTCGCAATTATAATGACCTAATAATTACCTGATTACAAGTGTTAGTGACGACAAAAAAACGTCAAATCAAAATTATTGCCGAGATTTATAAAAAAAAATAGATACCATTAATAAAAGCACATCATTAATATGACTAATAAAAACCTGAAGAGTCACTGGGTGCTTCACCTCTTAAGGAAACACGGCATGCATAGGGTGATGATATTTTGCGTTGCGGAAAAAAGGACGTCAGGGCAGCAGGCAAACACATGCATCAAAGCAAATATACACAGAGACAGTATTCTGACTATAGAAAGCAACAGTAAGCAAGAAGTAAAGTGTAATTACGGTCATTTCTGGCATATTTAGATCCCCAAAAAGAGGACGTCACCCTAACCATACTGTAATGTAAATAAGATTTGCATTTATTTATATATTTTTACTTTTATTGATGGTCAGCTGCTCTTCTTTGCATGCAAGCGTTTTTCTTCACAATCTATGCCCCACATTTTTTTTTAAAGCTTTCATTACTGACTCACGACTCATACTCTGCTCCGGCCTTCAGACCACACTAGCTTTGTCCAGGCCTATTGTGGTGTTGGGCATCTCTCTGCCTCTCTTTGCACTATGCAGCCAATGGGAGTCGATTACCTCAGCAGCAAGAAGAACCTGGATCATGTTACGACTGAGTCTTCATACCGTGTTGAACAATCCAGTCATTTCATAAAAGCATATGTTAACCTTGGTTTATTTATGCTTTTCCATATCTTCCCATTTGTATATACCGATTTATTCTGTTTTCTTCATAGAAATGCTTTAGAAGACACCAGTGGATCAGCTGTTGATCACAAAGGCTATGTAAACTCTACCAATTAGCACATGTGTTCCAATCGAAAATCGCCGACGATTCCTTGCCGCATGTGAGAATATCACGTCACGCAGATTTCAACACACCACCACAAACAGAAATAGTGTTACAGTAAACGGCCACTTAATCAGAGGCTAGACCCCCTACATTCCATAGATTATCATTCAGGGGGAAGGATTGGCGCAGCTACATGCCAGATATGTCCTATATCGGTTAACGCAGAGCTTTAAAAGGAATCACTTCCGACGGCTGGGCGTTATCAGAGTCAGGTGACAAGGTGCAATTCCAATTCCTCACATAGCTGCTCATGGCACTTTACAAAGTATAAAAGGATCACCCATCTAGCTTAGGCCATAAGCAACGATTCAGCAGCAGAAAGCCATTATTTCTGACGAAGGAAACCGAAAACTTTGAAGACATGCTGACCAACGCTGCCATTTTTGGCCTTCTCATGTTTGTTAACATACGTCTCCTGATGGCTTTTCCCATGTACAGGGACACGCTGACAGGCGACGACCTGGATGTCTTAAAGGTAAGCGACGCATGACAACATCAAGCTGAAATAGCAAAAAGCCACTTGGTTACTATAGTTTTGTTGATATAATTTTGCAGAGATTTTAAATTGTCCTGAGGCACAAAAATCAACATATTGACCGAAATGTAATGGATGTTGTTATGATTTCAGGATCTTATTGAGCAGCTTGAGGCGATTACAGAAATGAAGGAAGTTGCACCGTTCAGGACGGCTGTTTCCGAGAATGTAAATTCTGAAGACAACGATGGCCAACCTCAACTGGGAACGAACCAGTACAGCGTGGAGCGGTTTCTCTCACCTCAAGACCTGAAGGCTGTTCGTAACGACTCCGGCACTAAGAAGACATCAGGCTGTTTTGGGAGAAGAATGGACAGGATTGGTTCCATGAGCACCTTGGGATGTAACGTAATGAACCGGAAAAGTGAGTTAACACGTCAAGGTAGAAGCTAATAAATGATATGATAAAAACGATGATGATAATCATAATCGTCAAATGGACAAAAACCAACATCAGGCTTCATTACTATAGATGAAATTTAATGGGAAAGATTTTAACCTATATTACTATCTGTCTATTAGGATTAAAGATAAAATGAAATGACATTGACTATATCTTCCACCAATTGACTTGTAGAAATGTGGTCCTCTAATCCTTCGTGTGCAGCTATAATCAATGATGTTGTTTGAAAGAGGATTAGAGATTAAAGCAAGCAATCAATGTTAAAACTGTTTACATATGTATTTTTTTTTTGTATTTTCAGATTCATAGAAGAGATGGAGTTTTAGACAGCTGGGACATCTATACTGGCTGAATTCTAGACTTAATATTTATTTGTTCAAATATTTATTTAAGGGTATTTATTGAACTTTACTTGTGTGAAATATGCTGTGTCAAATAATATCATGATGTAACTGAAGTGCTCAATAAACATTCACTTTTGTGAACATGTTATTTTTCTACAGTGTTGTACATCAGATTTACCACGCAAATAAAGTATTATTATAACAGGTTCATAGTCCCTAATGGATGGATGGATTTATTTATCATTCAGAAAGACATATCGGCCTTTCTTTAAAAATTTCTTTAGAAACTATAAGTGTAACATAAATCTTTCCATCAGATTGTGAGACAAAAATAACCAAACTAAAAAACATACTATTAGGTGTTCAGTTGATTGTTGCCATGTTGGATTACATCAGTGAAAAGTACATTGGTCTGCTTGGAATTCAAATAGAGGCCTTTTACACAAACCTTAAACATAACACAGAAACGTAGAATGGTCTTACGTGACAGCACTGGGAAGAGGGCAACAGCCAGAAAAGACACAGTGAAAGGAGAGATGAAGAGACAGAGCTGGTACTATTATCCTGGAGATGTACTGAATGGAGAGGTCAGTCTGGGTCTGGAGTTGATGCTTAATGGTAAATGGACTGCATTTATATAGCACTTTACATTATGCCTCTCATACACACACACCGGTAGCAGAGGCTGCCATGCAAGGTGCCAACCTGCATACCGGGAGCAATTGGGGGTTCAGTGTCTTGCTCAAGGACACTTTGATGAGGTCAGGAGGAACCAGGGCTCGAACCTGCATCCCTGCAGTTGCTGAACAATAGTGCTACCTCCCGCGCCACCATCTTCCCCACAGTGATGATAACCAGTGATGGTGCAGAGTCTCCACATCGGGTAGCAACTTGTTCCACCACCCAGGAGCGACAAGATGATAAACGACAGCACATGTAGGGAATGGTGTGACAGGACGAGGCTTTTGGAGTCAAACTGATGGTGTGAGTAGCACAAGCCTTTGCTCCAAGAGTACATGGGAAGTATGACTTCCTCTTTAAAATTGCCAGAAGAATAAATCAAAGTATCAATGTAAATTTAGTTTTATTTTATTATTAAGCGTGTAATCTATCTTACTCATGGACTCACAGTGCTGATCATTTCACAGAAGCTGCTTTTGACAACAGATACATTATTTTTTTCCTTAGAAACAAGGATAGACACCTATTGACTCCATGCTTTACTGACAGTCTGTGGAAGACACTAGATAATAGACTAAAGCTTAATGGCGAATATGTTCACATTAAGTGTTTTTAGAGCCTGCCTGGTCGCCGTGCTTCACTGTGAGGCTGAGAGCTTTATATATAGTCTGACTGGACAGATAGACCTGCAGTCCGATAGTTTAAACATACCTGGAAGCCAGGCTTCTCTGCACAAGACAGGACTAACTACCAATAATATTAATGTTCACGGCTGACAGGTTTCACACTGGGTCGCAGGATTCATTCATTCGGCCGCATGCAGGTGGACAGAATCAGATCAGTGATACCCAGGGAGACAGTTTTTCATTTTATATACCATCTGTCATGCATCTGCGAAATAAAGGGAGCAAGAGCAAGCGTGAGCAAGGGCTAATGGGGGTTTACTAAATGAAGCTGAACCGAACTCAAAACAAACAGAATCACCAGGGATTGAAAACAGGGTCAGCTGAGAAGGGAGGGCTTGGCGTAGCCCAGGTAACAACTTCAATGACAGAGCGGGCCAACACAGACCTGGGAAGCGCTAAAAGGTGAGCTTAACAAGGGAGCAAACAGGAGGCAGCTGGGAATGATTAACGGGAGGACAGGAACCAGAAGTGAGACTAACGAGCACCAGGCGTGGCTCATTAGGGCCATGCAGGGAGGAAAAGCGGGGAGTGTGGCTAACAGGACGGACTGGACAGGACGTCATCTTCCACCATCGGCATTTATAAATATTGTAAATAAAATTATCATGGCGTTTTCAGTTTGATCGTTTATTGCATTTTCAAGCCAAGTGATTATTTAACTTTAGACTATTTATCTTGCTAACTAAGCTGTGTGTGTTCAAGCCGAGCTAGTGGCTTTGAAGGAACATAGCAGACACTGCAGCTAATGCTGATTATATTCTAAAGGAGTCCTTCAACAAAGGAGAGCAGAATTTACATAGAAGTAGCTGACCTACTAAAATAAGAAAAAGACCTTTTATGGTTACACTGCCAACTGTCCACACAGTGCTTCCTGAATATTAAAAAATCACCATCTACGACTGGTACAGATTAGTTTTTTTCTGAAATAGGCAACACCCTGTAGACTACTTATATTGAGTAGCTCTGTGATAATTATTTTGCTCGACATAAAATGTTTTATCCAGATCTGAAATGACCATGGTTGGCTTTTTCTGGTCATTTAAAAGTCACATGAGACATACGTGCATCGGGCGCATTCCAGCGGCCACACCACATATCTGAGCTCAGTCTACAAGACTGCCGGCGAGTCCGCGAACCGTTTCTGTTCAAGTGGAGCCAGGGCGAGCGCCCACGCGGACAGGTCGCCAGGGGCTCTGCGGCCGCTTTAAAAGGAAATCTCTCACCAGCTTATCGTGTGAAGGTGTTAGAATGCACTTCAGCCAAATAATGCAGCAATGAGTCGCGGACACCGGACTGTCTGCGTGAGGCCTATAAAAGATGGGCTTAGAGTTTGCGGCCATTTCAGAAGGACACGTTTTGGAACTGAAAAAAAGACCAAACACTTAGACACAATGAGGATAGTGAACCTCTGTGGAATCTTTGTTCTGCTCTGTCAGCGGGTGGTGGTGAACGGACACGTGTTGGGCAGGGCCTACACGGCGACAGACCTGGCCAGGCTGAAGGTAAGAGTTACTGCTTTGGTTATACTAATCAGCTTTACGTCACAGGAAGGGAAGATGCAAAATCTTCACTCAAACTCATTCAAATGGCTAAGGGTAACTTAGGTTTTATTAACTTGCTGTGCTCATCACACAGGACAATAGGAACATACAGACACTGTAGCCGACAAACAGCTAGTGGCTCATAATGGAAAGTGTCTGCCTTTAATGGAGCTTTAACTCCAGCAGTACAAAAAGATTCATGAGGAAAAATGTATTCGGATAAGGATAAACCTGGAAATATGATAGGGTTAACAGTTTGAATGTAATGGTGAAATGTTACAATTTTAACGAATGAGTAGAAAGAATTAACACTCTTTGCCTTTAACATCAAGAAATAATACAACGGACAATGAACTATAAAATGCAAGTTTATAAAATTACAAAAGAAGATAAGAACTGTTGAAAGCAATCTCCCCTGCTTTGGAAGCATTTCACGATGATCTTCCGCCTTTACCGGTATTATTGAGTATTATTTGTTTAAATTTAAAATCAGTAACGTAACAACACAGCTGAATATCTCAGCTTCAAAGCCTCAGCTACTGCCATCGTATCATTAGTTATGTGCCTAGGAACTAATTTGTTTTGAACAAAAATATCAATGATTGAAAGTATGGAAAACACAGGAAAGTTGCTCAGGATTTCAGACCTGCCGTCACTGATGCTGTTTTACATCTAGAAATGCTGGAATGATACTGAACACATGCACAAAACTGAAAATGACAGCGCAGTTCAGGGGCTTAAAATCGACTCCGGAGATTCAGGTTCTTCCCCTTAACGATGACAGAAAAGAAGCATGAAATGGACAGGTTGAGAGAACAGCTGCCTTAAGCTCTATCAATCAATTAAATGCGATTTGTTGTTTCATATTCTTTCAGTTGAGCTTGTCATAGTGCACTTCATAGAAAATGTTTCCATAGATAAAAGAAATGTGACCCAGAGACAGCTGAAAGACAATTGCAAAATGATCTAGATCCCAAGCTGTTCAGGGAGACTACTGTAAAACACTCATCCACCAAAAAGCTAAGGAGAAGATCTGGACTGGAAGCTGGAGCATGTGATCGGACGGCACACGATTCTCCCCAACAGAGTCTGCTGGAGCAGTTCGAGGAGACTCTGGCCGGCGAGGAGGCTGCTGACGGGGCATCCGACTACCAGGACGGCCGGCTGGACCCTGAGCAGAGCCCTGCCGGCCCGGAGTGGACCAGGGACAAAGCCTCTCAGGGGACAACCCCAGAGGATGCTTTCGGAGCTCAGAGGAACCTGCTGCAGGACCTGCTCATGTCGACCCGAAGCAAGTCCGCCTGCTTCGGAGGACGGATCGACCGGATCGGGAGCTCTAGCGGCCTGGGCTGCAGTCCAAAGCGAGGTATGCTTTCCTCAAGGCTACGAAAGCTACGGTGCTGTGCCCACTCATCAGCACAGCTCCTGTACCGCATCTGACAGGTGCAAACTTCAAAGAGCATTAAAATTCAATGTATTCAAACGAATCCTTTATAGATAATGAGTTGAGTAATTTTTTGCATTTTGTTCTTCTTATTCTTTTAGGATAGAAGCTTTGGAACACCTCTGGGACCTTCTTTCCATACCTACATACTTTTGAAAAAATATGTATATTTTTTGACTTAAATATATTGTTCATCATTGCCATCAGCGACAACCAAGAAATGAAATGTTTCACCATTTTTAAACTCGAGACCTCATCCTTTGTGAAAACACGTGGATTCAAAGCTGATTGGTGAGGATTTGTATATCCGGATGTTAAACCATTGAACCATTGAATTAGACTTTAAAGGTTAACTTTAAATATACATTAGCTGCTACCTAAAGATGGCGCAATGACAGTGGGATAATCTGTAGCTACCTTTGTGGGTTATTTCTTTTACCGCCAGCTGTCCCAGCTGCGCACAGCCGACGGACACAGCAGCGGAAGCTTATTACAGGAGACCGTCAGCACCTGCTCCAAATGTTATTAGGACACTCCTAATATTAACCGTCAGAGTCCATTTGGCAAGTACAGCCACACACCTCTCCTTTGTACACAGAGTATGTGTAGAGTACTGCTCAATACTCCCACATCATGGATACACATCAGTGCAGATAAATAAAGAAGTATTTATATCTAGTCACTTTTGTCCAAAGACGTAGCTGTTTGTTCACGTCACTCTCCAGATGAATGAAAAGAATCGATACAGGATGGTAGGCATTGCTCTGCTTGTGTGGCCTAATCAGAGAGAACGAGGGATGCCTGTGCCCCACGGACGAGTGCCTGGATGCTCCTTCCATCCCCACCTCCCTCTGGCAGTTTGCTGGTGTGACTTATGGCCTGTCACTCACAGACAATACACACAGGGGGCTCGCGTCTGTCACACCCACAATATGACGCAAATAACGTGGTGACCAAACCCAAACACCATCACATCACATGACTCCCTCCCCTGTAAGTCCGGTTTTCTTTCTCTGCAATGCAGCAAGGATGCCAACTAGCTCATTATGGCAGTCAGGCTGATTCCCGGCTCATTATTCACACACAAGACACCTTTCCTTCTTACTGAAGCAGCATCGGTCCACACTGATCAGCCAGGTATTTGATGAAAAAACATCACCTTTCGCTTTCATAGCTGGGAAGTGCATATTATTTTCAGTCATTCATCAATAATCCATCAAATTTTACTTGTTGAACTGCAACAAAGAATATTTAAATTTTCTATCACGGCGTGCGACTTGTATGAAAACACCAGTGCAACCATTCAGTGTTTAACTTAATTTTATTTGATCAAGTGGGGGGGGGGGGGAGAGTGGATATTGGCAACCAATTATTAATATAAAAATTCCACACCCACACTTGAAAGACATACATTAATCTGACAGCCTATACTTTGAAGGGCACACACTGAGAATACTGTTAAGGTTATTAAAATGAAGGAATATACTTCTTAAAGTTAGCACTGATAAAGTAGTGGAATAAAAGACCTGGCTACCGTTTCTGCGCATATAGAACTCAATACCTGTAAGAGTCACATGATCAGAGCTTCGGTGACCTGTAGTTACCCCTGCAGAGTGCCACACTGCTACCTCAACATTACCGCCTCCCCTGAGCTCAGCCAATCGCAGAGCAGGGGCAGCCGACCTGCAGAGACACTGTGGCTTTCTGCTGGTTCCCAGCTTTTAACCGCACTTAGGTAATGATTTGGGTGGCAGGCCACCTCAGCAGGCATTTCAAATGTCAACGAGGCGGTAATTATCGGCACGCCGCTACAGCGGGCGGGACTGAAGCTGGGCTTGGGGAGCCAGGACTGTGAAACAGGAGGTGTGGCGGCGGACAGACAACAGAGGAACAACCAGGTTAAATGACCAAGCTTCCCAATTAAATGGCAAGCACAAAGCTACCGAAGGTTAGCCGTGAAACAGAATAACGAAAGAGTTCATGGGTTTACAGGCATATGTGGTACCAGCTGGGACATTTTAACAGAGGACACCAAAGTCACATAAGGTCATCATCCTCATACAATACTCTGGCATAAAAATACAACTTTATAAATGCGTACTTAAATACACTCAATGACACAAAAATAAATCTTTTAAAGAAAATAACACTGCTAAAAAAAGTAGAAAAATCCATTCATGTAAAAGCAACTAATGATGTTATATAGCTAATTTCTACATAGGGGAATACAAACTAAGTGAGAATTAAATTTTATTATCATTCAAATGTATAACATATCAACACTGGTACCAGTTTCACAAAGCACTGTGTGATTACGTAATAAAATGCAACAAATGAATTTCAGTCAGATTTGTCCTGTGTTTTATCATGGATAATAAATTATACTATTACACAAGTATGCATTAAAAAAATTGACAAAAAAAAAAAGTGCAAAATAATTTCATGTTGGCATCCTAAAATGACTTCTAAAAACAGAATGACAGTGGGACCGGACCTATGGACAGAGATTCTGCAAACACACAGATCCTAAAGAAAACAGAACCAGAACACTGTGTCCATCGTTCCTAAAGTCCATCACAGTGATGTCATCCACAAAGACCATTGTTATGCTTTCCTCAGACTCCCCATGTGAACATGTCACTGTAAAGTTCCCGGAATGTGAGGACTCTACTTCTGTCATTGAGACAGAGTGGCCCTATAATAAAACACTAATCCCCAGGGATCCCCCATCAGGAAAGAAGGGAATATTACGAATGGGATTCCCTCGATTGAGTTTGGATCTCACATTTCATCTACAAACGACCAGAACATGGTCCACGTAGCAATGCCGCTTAACAGGTCCATGTGAACTTTAATCAGAAACCTATCAAAACCACCTATCCAGGAAAAGAACTCCATGTGTAAAATGAGGTGTAGACTGGGCTGAGTGGTTCGGACAGGCCGGATGGACTATCTGCCTCCTGCAGGCGGGGGTCCATCACTTACACTGTGCACTTTCAGTTTTCCAGTATCGCTAAGCCTGCCTTTCCAAGTGCCGGTCCAGGGAAGCCACTATCTCTCCAGTTTTATTCCACTGAACATAGTCCATAAAAACAAACATTCAAGCTTGACAGAGTGGTTACAAAACACCTGACAAACCAGTCACGGGCAACTCAATCAAATGTTGAAACTGTAACTAAATAAATTTCCTCAATAAATTCCCTTGTGTTCATTTAGTCCAATCAAGCTCCTTAAATGGACAAAAACATCCTGAAATGTCCTGAGCTTAAAGAGTATCCCCATACTTCAGAGGATATGCAGTCCAAACAATACAGTTATGCATTATTTAACTCATGACTACCTAATTTATTTAGTGTAAATGTTGAACAGTAATTGAAAGTTCAGTAAACAAATGTGTTCCTTTCATGTTTTATTCTCAGTATTATTACACCTCATGAAGTATTTAAAGAAATGGAAATATGCGTCAAATCACAGCCAGAAGTGAGCAAACAGCTGAATCAGGGCTAATTAGAGCTCGGTAGGAAGGCGAGATGCCAGAGGCAGGTGGGTCCCGGGTCAATGCGACGGAATGCCGTAACATCCGTTTAATTGCATAGCAGCTGGCGTGCGGCCCGCGACTCCATAATGCGACGGTATGCGGGCCCGCCGGGGAATTCGGGCACACGGAAGAAAAGCGCAGGCATGACTCAGGCGTGTAAAGGAAGATGACGCGGCTCAAAATGGTCAAGGGTGAAAGGGCAAAGGTCAGGCTATAGGAGCAGAACTTGGACTCATGGCTAAATGCTGGGTCGCATCCGCGCGGACCCTCCAAAGTCTGAACTCCTTCGTCGTGTGTATAAATGTATAAGCCAGCAACTCATTTGTGCAAGTAGCTTTGGAAAAAAGCACCTGCTTAGCAAATAAAAGTATTATTGTTATTATTATTATTTATAATGAATAATCTGGCACAGAACCAGACTTTCTGCACTAGGAGTTTCAGGCATTCTCCCGTTACATCAGAGGACCGAGCACAGCACCTGACCCCAGTACATCAGCACATCACTATGTCGAGCCGTGCCAGCCCTGTGTAAGGCTGACTAACCCGTCCCCGGCTCTACAAGACCTGTGCCGCGTTAGCAACAGCACCCCACTGTGCGAATTAGTGTCAAGGTGCTTCCTGGACTGCCTGATATGCTCACAGCAAGATCTTTCCAGTGCAGCACGAGCAAACAGATTTTTTTTTGTTTGGTTTTTACAGGACTCCTCAGTCTTGGCTCCTCCTCCCTGGCTACATGTCAGCTTCATATTGATCCAAAAGCAGGAATAGAATATAAAACCGTGTTTCTCAAATGGGACCTCAGAGACCCCGGTAGGAGCAAAAACATGGACCGTCTGGGGATCCCTAGGGATTGGATTTAAATGAAAAAGAATCTCAGGGCAAATTCATACATCTCCATAATGGAGAGCTAAAAGCAACCAGGGCAAGCAGTAGCATTTCACAGTGTTAACTGGCAAAATATCTATCTAGCTTGCACTACTCAAAGAACAAATTCTCAACCTCAACTCAGACTGCAACACGAATTGTTCCTCCACATCTGTGGGGAATGGGGACGTTTTCACAATTTCAGCTAGACTGCCTACTGTGACTGGAACGTTCTCTCGGTTTGACAATACAGAATATTACCATTATTAACAATATAAAAGCACTTCACAGTATGACTGTCAATCAAATTAAAAAATAAATAAAAGTACAAAAATATAATCAGCTTAAGTTACATGCACTGAAAACGACTCGGCAACAAAAAAAATGGAAAATGGGACAGTCTCATCTGGTCACCGTCATAGGGTCCGACTAAATCTCCCCTGCGTCTCTTAATGGTACAGTCCCAATTGGCCCCCTGCACATGTCCTTTGTGATCTCTGCCCCTCTGTGTGACCGCTGTGATGGACTGGCATTCACTGTACCCTGCATGGACACTGTATGACTAGCTTGTGGTCAGGTCATGTGGGGCTGTACACGCCATCCTGCAAATGGTCCCACAGATATCAGACGATACAGGAGCCCAAACCGTCTGCACTGATACGTTAGCGTTACTTTCTCCTAGTCATGACTGGATTCCAAAGAACCACATTACAGCCACTTATTGATGCATCTGACGGGAGACATTCCAGGTACCTCCTGCCAGTTAACCAAGGGAATATGCCCTGACTATTAGCTAATACTGTTTGCCCCTTTTTCCATGAGGGAGCTTTAAAAATGATTCACATTATTTGAATTGATCAGTCGCAAAAGGTGGACTGGTACACAAATTTTTACGGTCAACTGTTTTACTGAAAACAGATGGGGGGGG
>JABFEB020000013.1:103429-137478 GCA_019775895.2 Stomatorhinus ivindoensis
ATAGAGTGGGCTGGAGTAAGCCGAATGGAAACATGGCTCATTCTGCAGCTTCACCTCCTTAAGATGATCAACCAGTTTAAAGATATTAATGGATGAAATGTCACTTAATATTAACCTAAATTAAATTAAAGTAAAGCAAAACAAAACAAAAGAAATCACACATACACACTCAAAGCTGTTTTTGGCAGATAGAACCAAAATATGAAGTAGCACTCTGTTCACTATTGTTAATTAGATGTTTCCTTGCAAACTCCGATGCCCCCTGCATTGCATGTGGTTGCATATTCTCCTCATTTCCACAAGGTTTCCCCCAAAACATGTGATTGAGTCAACTAGGGTTGCTGAACTACCCATAGTATATGGCAGTGTTTCCCAGTCCGGTCCTCAGGGATCCAAAGTCGGTCCATGTTTTTGTTCCCTCCAAGCTCCCTGCCAGACTGTCTGTGGGCCCCCGAGGGCCGGATTGGGAAACACTGGTCAATGGCCTCACACGCTGAGGATCCTGAGCTTCCTGGAATATGTATGGAAAAATTCAAGCACCGTTAGATTACGGTGAACAAGTAGCCACATTAGCACAAAGCAAACGTTAAAGTAGTCGCTACTTATGAAAGCAGTAGTAGATTGAGGAGGGAAGAGGAGGAGGATTTGGCAGCACCTGATGAACTTGGCTTTGGGGTGCACGTTCTTCATGCGGTACTTGGCCAGCCTCTTGTTCATACAATTGAAGAGCGCCCCCAAGAGGCCACCCACGACACCCATGATCACAAAGAACGCCAAGTCCACTGCTGTCCACAAGTGGCAACTCTTGTCCCCATTCAGACACTGAAGAGAGAGAGAGAGAGAGAGAGAGAGAGAGAGTCACACACGTGTGTCAGATTCTCCACAACCAGCAGTGTCCAACTATCCTGAAGAACAAAACAGCAAACCGACTCAATCAAATCCCAAGAAATCTTTACACTTTTGCCTTTGAAAAAGACACAAGTGAACATAAAGATATTGCCCTAAGTACAGTGGAGATGAATCAGAGAAGAGAGGAAAATCACTCGCAGGCTATCAGATGGGACTTGTAAACCACTGATGAGTGTATGGTTTTGGGTCACCTTTCCAGTTGGGGAAGGACTTCATGGGGAAGCCCAGTGAGGAGGCCCCTCAGGCTGGAAAGACACGCGCGCGCCTCACCCTGAACTCGCCGAAGTTGAGCAGACCGGGCAGCTGGAAGGAGCCCCACTTGCTGTAGTTGATTCCCGAGCGGAAGAAGTTGAGGGTGAAAGTGGCCGACATGGAGCAGAAGAGCTGTGCAGTGGGGGAAGAGGAGGGACGGGGGAACAAGGGCGTCGGCGTCGGCCCTTTGTGTCACCAGGTAATGTACATCTGCGGTTACAGCACAGCTCGCTTCAAATGCCACACCCCAGTCAAGGAATAAACTGCCGATTTGAGATAATTGTTCCCAAACCAGACCTGAGAGGTGTAATCGTGCAGGGCCCTGCATTCCTACCCAGGGCATATGAACAAGTATGCATATACTGTATGCATATACTGCAACAAACATGCATTTCTACAATCAAAGCATAACTGTTAAAACAGTTATTAACCATTTTAACATCTATTTCTATGCACATGACATTAATATTATGATATTAGTCTGTCCAGTAAAAGTTCAGTATTTGCTTATTCACAAAAATGCTTAACTGACAGTTGGCATGAACCCTGGGTCTAATGGCTCTGGAGGCCCGCCTGTCAGACAGAGAGGCAGATGAGCTCAGCTCTGCAATCTCACCACTTTCCAGGTGAGGGCCTGGTTCCAAAAAGAGGAGCCTTCCTCCAGGCTGAAGAGCGTCCCCCCGATGGGTGCCCCGAAGGCGGCCGCCACGCCTGCCGCAGCCCCCGCAGACACGAAGTCCCTCTTGTCTCTGCGACGGCACAGAAGGAGCGACTCACGCACGTGACACCATTCGGTGACTCAGCACTGGCTTCAGCCCACAGTCACATAGCAACCGTCTGCTGTTCCTGCCATTTTTACAGGACAACAGGAACACAGAGGCTGGAGACCTGCACTTCTGACCAGACAGAAGAGCTGGAAACTTCAGGTCCAGAAATTACAAATCCAGACCAAGATTTTGTTTCAACCAACCACTTGGGTAGGAAGAGTTACAGTCGCAGCGTACTCAACTGGTTGGTTGAAACAAAACCTTGGTCTGGATTTATACTTTCTGGACCTGAACTCTCCACCTCTGCCAGGAGGGTGCTTTAACCTTTACCATGAAAACCCTGCCAAAATAACAACAATCCTCAGGCACTCTATGGTAGGAGCCAGGAACTCTGTACCAGACAAAGGATTATGGGAAAAGGGATAGATGGAATATTAATAATAACAATAATAGTATCTGGTCATATAAGTCAGCAAGAATAGTTGAAACAGCTGTCCAAGTCACTTTACATAAAATGAGCTACAGAAAAATAAAAATCACTGACTAAGCTGTCTGACACTAAGCTACACAATGACTCTCAAATTTCAGACTGTGGGTGCAGCTCTTCTCGGTCGATGTCTAACACACGTTTAGGAAGTCAGCAGAGGTACGACAAGCGTGCATTCTCTGAAGCAGGAGGAGCTCACCTGTCGCTACGGAAATAGGGGAAGTTAAGATGGATCTTCCGGAATGTGATGCTCTGAAACTAGAAAATGCATGAAGTTAAAATAAAGACCAAAACAATTATTTGACCGATACCATAAAGTACAATGTAAAATTACAACAATACAGCAATGATAATATACTTTATCATAGTAACATTAGACTACAGTAAACTGCCAAACACTCCCAATACAGACAAAGTTTGCTTATATCGCAGCATTTCTCTCACGTGACCATCCCTTGTCATGTGACCAGAGCTCACTGAGCGGCGAACGCTTGGTGTACCTGAGGAAGCCCAGCACCCACGATAGCCCCGCTGTGTATCATCTGTCCCTCCTTCCCCACAAAGAGACCTGGGAATAAGAGGATTCAGTTATAACCTGAGAGAGGCAGCACGACAGTGATGGTCTCTGCAATTAAATCAACCACAAAACAGCCCTCGATGTTACCAGTGACCATATATGCTGACAGCATTAACTCCTACCACCTTCGAGCTATACTTACAACCCCATAGCTAATGAAAAGAGTGTAAGGACTGCACTGTGCAAAAACACCCAAGCTCTGGTGAATGGATCTGAGGAACATTATATCTCAGTCCACTGCCTTCCACGTAAATAAAGAACACTGCAAATCCACATAACTAAAGCCCATGTCTCCCTTAAGCAACGAATCAGTTTTCATCTCTGTATTATTGTCGTAGGGAATGTTTGACCGACTTGTGGGACGAGGAGGAGATCAAACACGTTTTTATTTCGATCCGTGGTCAAGGTACAAAGAATGGTGAGATACCTCCAGCCACGGCGAACAGAACACCAAGGGCCTTGCAGAGGAACGTGCGGAGACGGACGATGCCAGGGATCTTCACCCCGTTCAGGTAGCTCTTGATCTCGGGGATGCCAGATCCCACCGCTATAGGCTATAAAGGCAGACGCAGAAACATGAGCTGAAAGTGATGATACAGGACAAACACCCTCAATCCCTCAAACCTCAACACAAAAGAAAAAAATCAAACCCGAATGTTTTTCCCCTAAAATAATAATTATGTTCAAGGGGAGAGAACATTAAGCGCCAGTTGAATGCGGGAAGGGTTTGGCTCTGACGCTGTACCTCGATGAGAACAAACATGCTGGCAATGAAGACGAAAGCCATGTTGAAAGCCAGCAGCTCCAGCAGAGAAAGAGCCAGGCAGCCTCTCTCACTGCACTCCTCCACAGCTTAGACAAGCGAGTCAAGGCAGGGCAGAGCAAGGGTCAGTGAACGGAGAAGCAAGGCTGCAATTACAGGATCAACCTCGTGAAATCTAATTGCTAGCTGGGTAGAAGCGGTTATGTAATTTACAAAGGATACATTGTCCAACCAAATTAAACTTCAGCTGAGTGAAAAGTCTGACGAAGAAGTCCACAAAAAGGCCAACCTGAAAAGAAGCAGACAAGGGTTCACAGTTTCCCCTTTCAAAGTCATATATTGTAGCTGCTCACAGGCCGGAGGCAGCAGAGAGGAGTTTAAAATGCAGAACCTTTCCATAGTAATAAACTGAATTAAAAACGGCTCACCATGCCGATGGAAACGCCAATGACAAACACCAACATCCACTTCACAGCTTCATACTTCTTTGCTTTCTATTTTTTAAAGTAAAAACCAGAAAAAAAGTTACTTTCTTGGCTACAACATAATGCATATAATGTTGCCGAATACAGGACAATTAAAATAATGATGTTAAGAAGAGTTACTGTCACAATTTGACATGTGTTTTGCCAAAGGGGAATTAAGTTTCCCAAAGCTGGGCTGAGTCATTCAGAGTCCTACACTCAACTCAACGAAACATAAACAGAAAACTGAAGTGACTCACAAATGTAACAAATGAAGATCATCCAAGCCTTCCTTCTAAGTCTGAGTAGTAGGAACCATGTTTTGGCAGTTAGTGTAGATGCCCCAATGAATGCTGGACGGAAGCTGACTGTAAAGGCTTTTATAACAGTAGGAAAGACCCACTCCTCTTAGCCCTTGATACTAACCATTATAACAACTAACATACATTTTACCATTTAATAAATGTACATTGCATATTACCAAACATAAAGGTTTCTAGAGCAAATTTACTATCACCAAGGGCAGTAAAATCTTTTTATTGCCATTTCCTATTTATAGGGCGGCCAATGAAAATGTATCATGACGACTACCTTATTATCAATGCCCTCCAGCACGTCCACATACGGTTCATTGATGCACCTGTCATAGTCCAAGCTCTGCCGCAGGAGAACAAGCTCAAAGTCAGCATTTCATTACCCAGTTAAGCTTCCAACACATCTCATGACTGGGAAATAGTTAACATGCATGTACTTTGGATCCACCACAGAATATATAAATATGTATGTATGTATGTATATATATATATATATATATATATATATATATATATATACACACACATACACACTGTATATATTACCTCATAATCTTTCCGTGGAAGGATCTCATCTTCATCTTCGCGTGTCTCCCCAAGAATTGTCTGGCATTTTTGAATGAAAAAAGAGAGCATTATATTATGGCATAAAGATAAAAGCTTTAATAATTTTAGATGCGGTTCAAGTTATTGGCTTCGGTGTAGTTGTATTGGGATACCTTCTGGTTCTGAATCATCCATAGAACGTGAAGCCACAAGCCAGGAAACAAACATGGACCAAAAGTTGCACCACATTCCGTTCATGGATACTATAACAAGCTATAATGGGGGCGTTGTCTGGTTCTGCAGATAACGGTCTTCAATACTAAAATAATACGAATTATAACGAAGTCTCAACGGATCAGACCTATTTAGCGCCAGGGATCGCGATGGCCAGCCCCATAGTTATACTGTCATACAAAGCCAGCTAGTTTGATGTTGCATGACTCATGTTTCACTGTGCAAGTCATAGTTAACGTGGAATCACCCGTTATTTCGGCTACTTATTAACCTCCTGTTTTATGTACATTATTAGCTTTTAAAATCCTGTGGCGGTGGCTATGGAAAAAACATTAACTCTGCATTTATTTAATTGCAGACAATGCAGTTCCCGTGTAATGTGTAACCAGCAATTCAGGTTGTACTTTTTGCTGTAACAAAACGACTAAGAAACGCCGTTTCCTCACGATATAACATTTCACAGCAAATCATTTATGAGGATAATGAGAACTGGCAAATCAAAATAATCAGATTGCTAGCTGGCTACCTAGCGATAGAGGGTGGAGTTTTCGGAACCATGGACCTAGCTTCGTGCTAACTGAATTCTAAAAAATCCAATAACATACACGTATAAAAGGTGAACACAGCCATCATCTTAAAGTTCTGCGAGTCAACCGCTCGTTCGGCCCACTGTACCAGTTCCTCGGGGGTCCGCGTCTCGCCTTCCCTGCAGCAGCACTGGCAGCACAGACAGCTCCCACAACACGCCATTTTCACCGGCCGATGGGATCCCATTGACAACACACGTGTCATGTGACCCACAGGCCCCTCCCACCTGTTCGTGTTGTCGTCACGTGCCGATGTCGCGAGTTTCTGAAGCGGGAGCGCGCACATGGCGAGTCATGTTGGGTATATCCATCCGCCGGGAGATGGGAGAGATGTTTTATGCGAGGGACACGTTGTGAGTACCACTGGAGAATAATGTGATTGTACGTAGGGGTTTCCTGCTGGCCGAGTTTTCTTTCTTGTATTTATTGAAAATGCTCGATATATTTAATCTGCGATGCGCCTTTTCGTACAGCTGCTGTTTAATAGGTAATTTTTCACTCCAAAAGTAGTTGCTAGTCTTTTCCGCGGTGTTACTGAATTTCCACGTAAATGGTGTGAATTCTGTACAAGTCATTAATAAGTAACATATTTGATTCAAAATCGTCACACAAAACAAGCGTATATTGATAAATATAAAGTAATACAATCAGAAATGTCTCGTAACATACCCCTCTGATACATCATACCTTTTTGTCCAAATTAAATATTAAAATGTATTAATTCAGTATCATTATAAATAAGTTTATGAAGTGTTACATTTATAGCCGATCGGATTAAATTTAGGAGATACCAACATTTAAGATGAAAATACTAGTGAAATGAACGACTCCACCAAAGTCCTCGCGCTACTCTACCCTGTGTGTTCGCGTCTTTGCGAAACATTGCCAACAGCGCTCTCTGCTGGACCGCTTGCGAAATGTGCAAAACCTTTTCCGTACATCCTGCGACCTATTAGTTAAATGACACTACCTTACTTTTCAGTTCGGTGGCCGAATATTCGGTGCATCCCTAATATTTAGTGTGCCCAACTGACAGCTATGGATGCTGATGTTTTTCAGTAAAAGATCTGAATTGTGTCATATTTTAAGCAACTCTTGTCCCAGGGTACTATAAGTACTGCTGAACTATAATGTGTTATTGAACTACATGTGTAAATATCCAGAGATAAGAATCCAGTTTCATTATGTCCTTTGCATTTTACTGAATGTTGAGTTTGGTCTGTCTCTGTAACAAATTCCTTTATGTATTTCTCCTGTAGTATTCCATCAGAAATGTACCCTGGCTATTGAACATCCTGGCTTGGGTGGGGCTACAGTAACACACTTCCAGCACTATAGGCGTGTGTGTAATTTCCATTAACGTTCACAAACACGTATTTATATGGGTTGGAGTCTCTGAATCACTCATAATTTGTGTTTGAGTGTGTGCCCTGTGACTGACTGACATCCCTGTCTCATTCACTTGGCTTCCGTTAACAGTGGATTAGGTAAATGGATATGGAAGATGGATAGATGGGTGGGTCTGAGTCAGAATAGTAGTTAGTACTCACAAGCAGTACAGACTAGTTCATGCCAGCTAGGACCAGATGATAAGGTCTAATGATTTTGGTTGGAATATATGTATCAAGTTACCAAATACACTCACCGTGTCGTGGTTAACCTTTTTAATCAGCATTTACACTGGTGAAGTAATCATTTTAAAGGTTGGATTTAAAAATAATAATATAGTCTGATTAGAATGGGAAATATAGTATTTCCTTATGTACTTTGTGATCTGTAAAGTCAAGATGAAGTTTATATTATATTTAATGTGAGAATTATTGTTTTAAAAAGAACAAGGTGAGATAATATACAATAGTAATAGAGTCAGTGAATTATAACTAATAATACAGACCACAGAAGTTTCGTCTTTATGTTTATAGTTGCCAATATCTAGATTATTTTTGCAGAGGGTGGTGATCCTAAATAATTTTACAATCACTATAAGTTTTCACGGACGTAAGAACATGTATGGCTGGAACCATCAGTTTTCAGCGCGGACAGGCCTGGCCTTTTGCCGTTTTATATGGGTACTTGAAAGGAGGATATCGGTTACGCAGCCGTCGTAACTAAGTGGCCGTCAGCCACCGTTGAGCCGGCTTTAGCGTACGCAGAGTACGAGAATCGGCGGCCGATCACGTGGCCCAATTCCTTCCTACTCCGATGCATGGGCGGGGTTTAAGTTCTGGCGACGCTTCGGAAATAACCAGTATTGGGACGGCGACAGATCGTGAGTAGTGTCCCACTACAGTCTCCGTCTACCCAAGAAATCCAGTGACAGTGGGGAATTATTGGTAATAATTATTTAGCAACTGCTGCAATTCTTTCTGTGAGATGTTACGTGCTTGAAAACAATTTAGTAGTTTAATAAGATATTTGCATGAATGAATGAACACGTGTCCAGCAAAACCATCGGCGTAGCTGTGCATGCATGGTTTAAATACTTGTTTAGTAAGTTACCGTTTAATACGATCCCACCGTAAAGTAGCGTGATCATTCGTTTCATTCTAAGCGAATGTTAGGATCGCACACCATGTTGTATACGTGACTGAGATTTCATTGTTGCCGTGCACTCCGCAAGTTATTTAGACCAGTCAGTTTTAATGTTTAGTTTAATTGCAATGTTACTTTTATATTTGTTGTGCAAACATGTATAAATCAGACAGGTGTCATCAGTCGCTTCCGTAACCAATGTATTCAGGGATGGTCGTCTGGACTCCCTAAGGATCTGGAGGAGGGCCGCTGTATCCGTAATATTCAAGGGGATAAACCTCCACCCCTACGAAGGGGGTCTGGTTTCCTCGATCCACTTTTGTTCCCAGTTGCGTAACAATATGCGATAGTAGTTTCGTGTATTTAAAACTTTGCTATTAAAAGAGAATGCTTCGACTCTACATTCCGATTTGCTTTTCAGAGATCATTTTTCTCAATGTTGTGTTTCATGGTGCTAACAGACTCAGAATTGCAGTTGTACGTGGCTTAAAAATCTAATGTAAAAAGTGCATTTTTCAGGTCTGATTAATCAAGATTGCTTGTGTATTTGATTTGAATAAATGGAAGACATTAATCAGTTGACTGAATTATATTTGCCAATAAACCACTAACGGAGTTAAATCATACAAGTTTGGACCACTTTGGTTTATTTGACATTTTTGAAGTCTTGAGTTACAGTCATCATTATTAGATCTTAGTTAATGCTCGTAAAATAAAGTGAACATTATCGAAGACGGGAACTCCGGAAGGTTACAGTGTATTGTTTTGTGGGATAATTATGTTTATGGTTAAATGTTGCCTACGTGCACATCAGTATTAAATGGCCAGTAGAGAAACAATTAGCCAGTAATTAGTACGGACATTCTGCTCCTTCCCACATTATTTCAGTTAATGATCATTTATTAAGAGCACCGTGACGGTGTGAGGTGTCGTTTATTTACAACTGCTCTCGTGAGCGCACCGCGCGAGCCAGCTGATCTGCCGAGTCTTGTAGACCCTGCAGAGCTGTGCATCATTCCGAGTCGAACTCCATTACACTCCTGTGAATGAGTCACGCTGACCATAAAGTGAAGCTGAGCTAATATTATCCTGCCTTATCTGCCGTGTAAATATAAACATGCGGCACTGAATGTTTCTGCCTTGCATGTGTCTGACGATGTACTATGATGTAGCACTCGTGGATAATTGAATTGTGCCAGTGAAATATACTGCAGTACAAACGTATAAAGAGGCTTCCTTTTGTGATATAGATACAATGACTTAGTATTTCATGACTGTTAAGAATCTGAATCCAAAAGGAATATGCCAGTTTTAATTTTGACCTTCTACATTCACTCAGTTAAGAACAGCTGCAAGTTTGCAAGAATCATTTATAACCTGACATTTTCTGGTATTCTTTACAGAGCTGAGAGATTTGTTTTTTATGATAGCAATTCAGGTTAAGTACCTTGTTCCTCCTGGAGGTTACCCAGAATCCTTTACTGTTATCACTCCTTACACACCAATCTTTAGAACATAAGGATGGTAAAAATTACCCACAATGCATTTGGGTGTTAATCTTCCATCTTGTCCTTTGTTAGGATCTTTCTCTAGATAGCCATGGTGAATCAAGTGCAGCGGGTGGATGGCAGCTGTCAGGCCTCAAAGAGCGACTCGAGCGGGGCCAGCAACAGCGGCGGCGAGAGCTCCAAGGACAGTTCACGCTGCTCGACGCCCGTGCTGGATGCTGACCGCACAGACCGGCTGCGCGACAAGATGCGGCGGCGCATGGAGTCTGGAGACCGCTGGTTCTCCTTGGAGTTCTTCCCACCGCGAACTTCCAACGGGGCCGTCAACCTCATCTCCAGGTCTGTGCGCTGCAGCGCCATCCGGCTGCAAGCCGTGTGTGGGCCAGACGCCCCGCTGCATAACTGTCCTTTAGTGCGGTCGGTCGCCGTTCCTGCTTTTGCAAGCATGCCTGTTATTGTCATGTTATTGTCAAATTACATTTATACCAAGGTGGTTACAAACTATCTACAATATGTTTTTTTTCTTAGAGTAATCCAAAAAAAGGAAAACAAAATGGCTAAACGCAGTCAAGTAGGGCTGTTGGAAAGTAGCGTGAATCAATGAAAGAGTTCAGCTGGGAGTAAGTGGTCATGGCCTGGTGACTCAGCTATGGGAGGCAAGGCTGTACATCTCCAGGAACCGCTGCTTTCAATGTTTGGTAACACTTTACATTAACTGCACCTTCATAATGCCTTCGTAATGCATTCATAGGACATTCATAAGCAGCAGGAAAGTATATCCCAACACTCTATCATACCTCAACAGCTTTAAAACACATCAGTAACAAACATTGTATGTTTTTAATGTTTATTATCATATAATGTTTGTTATTAATGTATACTGCAGCTGCTAAGGTGTGTTAGGATGTTACGGTATACTTATGTGCTGCTTATGAATGCATTATGAAGGTCCAGTTAATGTAAAGTGTAACCCAATGTCTTTTAGACGTTTGTGTAAATTGAACGTGTTTCTTCGCAGGTTTGATCGCATGGGCTCAGGTGGGCCTCTCTTCATCGACGTCACCTGGCACCCCGCAGGGGACCCGGGATCCGACAAGGAGACGTCTTCCATGATGATCGCCAGCACGGCCGTCAACTACTGCGGCCTGGAGAGCATCCTGCACCTGACCTGTGCCAACCAGACCAAAGAGCAGATCACGGGTCACCTGGCCAAGGCCAAACGGCTGGGCCTTAACAACATCATGGCTCTCCGAGGAGGTGCCCCAGCTCTCGTCATCTTTTCTAATTCTTTGCTCTTTCTCAGAGAGCTGCATTAAGGAATTAATGATTTCTGCGTGCTGCCCTTTAGATCCCGTGGCGGATGTGTGGGAGGAAGAGGAATGTGGCTTCAACTATGCCACTGATCTAGTCAAACACATACGCTGGGAATTTGATGATTACTTTGACATCTGTGTTGCCGGTAGGTTTTCAGCCGTATTGCTGTTGCGAGTAGGCAGATGTGTCATGTTATAACTTCCGGTCCAGATATTGATATCATAAATTAAATTATCCCATTACATATTTTTTTTGCTTGTCAGACATTTTAATTTTGCCTTTTCGCAGCTGATGCTTGCAGAGAGTCTGGGGCTAAATGTTGTTCTGAGGAAAATCATGTGTTGTATGTAAGCTTTTCTTAAAATTTCTGAATTGCAAAGGATACCCCACGGGTCACCCTGAAGCAGAGAGTTATGAAGTGGACCTGAAGCACCTGAAGGAAAAGGTGGACGCCGGAGCAGACTTCATCATCACACAGCTCTTCTTCCGGGCTGAAACCTTCCTCAACTTTGTCAAGGATTGTAGGGCTATTGGAATTACATGTCCCATCCTGCCTGGAATCTTTCCTATCCAGGTAAGGAAGAGGCTGGAATGGCTGGAAATCAAAACCTTCATAAACAGAATTACAGAAATTACTTTCCCATGGTTGTCCTTTGTTGTTTGTTTGTTCCATCGTTTGCCGCTGTTTACCTGTTCATGGGTGGTTTGACGGTAAAGCCCATTTAACTTGGCTCGACTTCATTTGGGTATTTATGCTTTCCAAGGGTTACCAGTCTCTGCGGCAGCTGGTGAAGCTGTCGAGGCTGGAGGTGCCTGAGGAAATCACGAGTGTCATCGAGCCGATAAGAGACAACGACGCCGCCATCCGTAACTACGGCATCCAGCACGCGGTGGGCATGTGCAGGGTGCTGCTGCAGAGCGGCGATGTGCCCGGCCTACACTTCTACACACTCAACCGGGAGGTGGCTACGATGGAGGTCCTGAAGCAGCTCGGTCTGTGGATTGAAGATCCCAGGTTCGGCCGCAGAGCTGCCTCCATTTCCTCCGGCGGCGTGTCACGCCCCCTCGTAGCAGCACTGTAAAAGATATGGTTTCCCTTTTTAAGGCGACCCCTTCCCTGGGCAGTCAGTGCAAACCCCAAGCGCAAGGTGGAGGATGTTCGGCCGATCTTCTGGGCCTCCAGGCCTAAGAGCTACATCTACAGGACCCAGGATTGGGACGAGTTCCCCAATGGGAGGTGGTGAGTAGGAGGGGATGGTTCTTAAGGTTTGCATTTGTTCAGCATCCTAAATGATTCCGTTGTACATCAGAGGAATAAGTGTGCATATAGATCATAGTAAGAAAAATCCAGGTGGGGCAAATCACACGTAAGTGTATAGGTGTCAGGGAGCCAACATGGCTACAGGTGTTGCTAGGGTTCCAATTATTGGCTAGAAACTAGGGCAGAATCGTTCCATCAGTTCTGCCATAATAGAAACTAACAAGAAACTAAGTGCAGTTTACAAAAAGTGCCTCTAGTGGTGCCCAGTCAGCCACATCACAATGGAACAAAGGCAGTGAGCCAGAAAGGCGGCAGGGATGGGTTGGTTTCAGTGTTTCTGAAGGAGGTGAGCCTTCAACTGATAATTGAAGGTTGTCTTAAGATTCTTTTTGGTTTTTTTTTTTACACGATCATTGTCTCTTTCAGGGGTAACTCGTCCTCTCCTGCCTTTGGTGAACTGAATGACTATTACCTCTTCTACCTGAAGAGCAAGTCCTCCAAAGATGACTTGCTGAAGATGTGGGGAGAGGAGCTGATGAATGAAGAGAGTGTCTTCGAGGTGTTCACCAATTACATCACGGGGCAGCCTAATCGCTGCGGACACAAGGTGAGGGAGGTTTCAGTCAGTGGAAGGCATCAGACTCGGGCAGTACGAAGGGAACAAGGAACGATTGTTGAGCCGTTTAACGCCTTCTGTGTCAGGTGATGTGTTTGCCATGGAACGACGACCCCTTGGCACCTGAGACCAACTTGCTGAAGGATGAGCTGGAAAAGGTGAATCGCCGTGGCATCCTGACCATCAACTCCCAGCCCACCATCAATGGGAAGCCCTCCTCTGATCCCATTGTGGGCTGGGGACCACCTGGAGGATACGTCTTCCAGAAGGTCAGGCAGCGCCTCCGCACTACAGTGTCCTTGTTGATGTTCAGCCTATTTGTTATTTTGCTATTGCTTTCATTACATATTGTCAGTTCCCACAATTTATGCTTGAAATAGAGCAATGAATTTTTTTCTTGTACAAATGCACTTTTGGACTGAAGTTTTTGCAACTTAAAAGTGTAAATGGGTATTTGCAGTGTTGTTGGATATTGACCGTATCTGATGAACTGCCTCACATTTATGTTTTGACGCTCACAGGCGTATCTGGAGTTCTTCACATCTAGCGAGAACGTGACTGCTCTTCTTAAAGTGCTGAAAAAATACGAGCCGCGTGTGAACTACCACATCGTTAATGTCCAGGTAAGATCTCCTCCTCTTTTATGAACCGCTGTCCGCATCGTGTTTTCCTTGCGGGGCTGAATGACGTTCTTTCGCTCCTGTTCCAGGGTAAAAATATCACCAACGCTCCGGACCTGCAGCCTAACGCTGTGACTTGGGGCATCTTCCCAGGGAGAGAGATCGTTCAGCCCACTGTGGTGGATCCAGTCAGCTTTATCTTCTGGAAGGTATAGCAAGAGTTCTATTGATTCTTTAAATGAGCCGCATACTGTTCAGAGATAAGCTTTATTGACGTGAGAAGCATGTTTGGGAAAAGTTTACTTGCCTGTAGAGTTCTTTGTTTCTGGTTTTAGTAGGTAAGAATGTGTTTGACATTGTCATGTAATAGTTCTGTCCAAAGGCATAAGTATAAAATATTAAATAAAATTAAATGTATATTTTGCCTGTTGTATACATTTTTAGTGCGCTGTTGCGTAAGATCATAATGGTTGTGATTGGTTCCTGATAACATGACCAGGTTGAGGACGTGTCTGTCATTGACAGGATGAAGCCTTTGGCCTTTGGATTGAGCAGTGGGCCAAGCTGTACGAGGAGGAATCACCATCCCGCATGATCATCCAGTACATCCATGACAACTACTATCTGGTCAATCTGGTAGACAATGACTTTCCCTTGGACAGCTGTCTGTGGCGGGTCATCGATGATATGTTTGAGCTATTGGACGCACCATTGCAGGCCATGGAATAGCACATGCCTCACAAACACCAGTGCTGCAGTGAGGGCAGGGCTGGCGAGCCAGGTCCATGGAGAGCCGCTCTGGGGGCAGGTTTTTGGGATGACCTCTCAGCCAGCCAATCACAGTGGGTCCCCAGGACTGGAGCTGAGAATTGCTGCTTTATCACTGGCTGATTGAGAGGCCATTCCAAAATCCTGCACCGACACTGGCTCTCCATGGAACAGGTTCACCACTCCTGTATGAGGGCATCACCAGCTAGTCATCTACAAACTATTACAGTGGAATATTTATGTGTCAAGTATACAGTGTATACTTTTATCTATATAAAAATCAGGCTTAATGTAGGATTTTAAAAGGGAGCAATAACTGGTTTGGATTGAATGAAAGACTGCTCTTTTAGACGTCAGAGTGAGATGTTTGTACTTGACTCAATATTTTAACCATATCATGCCTTAAATACAAAATTTTACAGGAAGCTATTCAATTCACACTGTGCATTACTTGTGGTTGTATTTGCTATATACATCATTACAAACGGTGCCAAAGCGGTATAGTATAATATGCCCAAAGTTGTGGTTGAAAACTGCAGGATTTGTTCTGTAGATTTTTATCAGCTTTTGTATATATTTTTTTTGACGTATTTATTGTTGCTGTGATGCTACGTAAACAGCAATGAATATGGTGTGTGTGGTCTCTTTCGTGTTTAAAAATGAATGTAATGGCGAAAGTCGCAAATGGGTGAATGTGAGTGTTAGAGTTCATAGAGTATTACTTGAAGTGTGGCTTGTATTGATTTGTTGGATTATAAATGTGTCAGTTTAAAGTCCAAGGCTTCGGCTACCGTTACATGCTAATGGATATCATTGGCTGCTTTTACAAGGGGACACCAATCAGGTTACAGGTGCCATCACAGACCATGGTATGATTGGAGGTCCTCATCAGCAAATTTTTTCCTGGTTCTTCAGCTGAGGAACACACTGGCAAAACCAGTAAATCTTATCTGAAGTTAATAGCTCTGTACCAGCCACTAACGACCTCCTGGGCTGAGTGCAAGTTCTGCAGAAGTTCATCTTGGCCCCGATGACCGCACGGTCTTGCGTGAAGATGGCACTTCCCATTCCGACCCCTCTTGTCCCTGTAATTCTGGCGCTTGATCTGAAAATTCTGACTTACTCAACCAGAGAGCTGCCAATCACCAGCACAGCTTCCTAACTCGCTGAGTGACACATCGCCCCCTTGTCAGCTTCATCTGACGAGATTGCTGAAGTTAGAGCTGAATGGGGACTGTACCATCATGAGCAAGGAGACGGGGGCTACGCAAGGATATTCTGAAGATGGCAGTAGGGTGAGAAGAGCAAGAAGGCAATCTCATCAGTCAGGTCCTGCCGTCTTTGATGGCTCAAATGCTCTAATCTCCTCATGGCCGTCCTGCAACTGTTAACCTCCACAAACAACTTGCAGGTGTTGAACAAGTCAGATGATTGGATCCCATGAGTGGGCAAAGGATGGCTATTGAGAGCAGCTATCATGACGTAAGCGGCATTAATAAATTCGTAGTTTAATGGTCTTTTGGCCAGAAACAAGGTAAACACTTCCTTTAAGAAGAAGAATGTGGTATCGTCCCTGAGTGTCCAGCCTGTGGAAGAAGTATGATGTTTATACCTGAGGAACAAGTCTTTATTTTTATGGGAAATGGCATATGCAACAGGGTGTTGCCTCACACTCAAGATTTGATGTCTGCGGGTGAAGTCGAGAAAGGGTGCAAATAAAGAATCACAGAGGCGTTTCAGTGGAGCAATCAAACTTTGTGGGTCCTGGATTCAGCAGGGTAGCATGTGGGCGCCTCTGTAAGGTATCTGTGCTGGTGCCCGGCCAGGCTTGTCACAGAATGGGGTCTATTTTTATACACTGGAGCGTCCTGCAACAAGACGGACCTCTGCTGGCTGAGCGATTGTGCAGATAATATTCCGTACATGTAAAAATGAAAATTGTGCGAGCAAAATCAGTAGAAACGCAACAGTTGTTGTGTATAAGATATAACTGCTCCGCAGGGGCTGTAAATTCCTGACGATCAGCACTGTGCAGAGAGCTTGCTGGGGAGGGATGGAGAGAGCAAACTGCACGAACCCCATGAACTGGGGGCATTGGGCTCCGCCCACTGGATGACTGTGCTGCTGCTGGAGGAGTCTCTGCTCTGCTGTTAAGTGGGCCAAAGGGCACAGCTACACCAGGTGCAAAAACCCGTTCCAGGAGAAGTTATTCCGCGCCGTGTCTTACGGTTATTAGCAGTGTTTTATCCTCATTTCTCACTGGGTGTTCGTGTGATTTAATACTTTAGTGATCCAAGCATGTAGCGCTGCAAACCTACGGTCCCTCTATTTTTAAAAGATTTAGAAAAGGTTTTTTGATTTTGCCCTAAGATAAAATGGGTAGCAAAGACCACAAGTACTGCAGTATTCCCCCAACGACTCAGACAAGCAAAGGGGCCGCAGTCAGCCAAAGGGTGGCGCTATAGCACATTTAATTTTAAGCCTATTTCTCTTGAATTGTGAGTCATACAGTAGAAATTTGCCAGAATCCCTGATTTATTTCAAGCGAAACTGCAATATAGGCTCCACCTCCTTTTTGGCTAATTTGCATAATCTGCAAAGCATACTTTTGCAGCATAGGTCTAGATTTATTACCCAATCTGAACAAATTTTGTTTTGACCAAAACAGAGGAGGCAGTGTAAGTGACATCGTTTTTTGATAAGGTGTGCTTCAGCATGTAAACATGCATTTCTAGAACCGTTAGACCAGGGGTGGCCAATCTTATCTGCAAAGGGCCAGTGTGTGTGCAGGTTTTCGCTGCAGCTCCCTAATTATATTACTAATTAGAGGACTGATTGGCTGAAGAGTCCTCACATCTGTGTTTGAACAGCTGACCTAAAGGTTACCCCAAAAACCTGCATACACACCGGCCCTTTGTGGATAAGATTGGGCACCACTGCTCTAGACTGATCCAGACAGCCATTAGCCAATTGAAATTCAGCAGGCATTTTACAAGCGAATCATTGGTTAATCTGGACCAAACTTGGTTGGAGAGTACCTATGCAGACCCTTTCATTTGGCTTTGGACTGGTGCCTTAGTACACAGGTCACATGGTACTACTGTGCCCTAAAGCTGTTTGTGTCATAAGTCACCAAACTAGGAGCTAAGAATAACCATCTTTCATTAAATTCTTAATCTTTAAATTCTTTTTAGGTTTTTTGTAGTATTTAAAAAATCTATCTCACCATTTGTGCTTCTGTTGTATATACAAAAGTGTGAAACCAAACAAGATGCACTTTGATATTAAGTTTTTCATTACTCTTATCCAAAGACATTTGACACTTGACCAGTAAGCTCAGACCTTCAGCCTTTCCTAATAACCTCGTCCGATCTGGCTGAGCAGCACCAAGCAAAAAGGGTGGTGCAGGGACAGGACTGATGTATTCATCTTACTCATGGCTATGTAGAAAAGACTAACCCCTTACACTTTGCATCTTCACATGAAGAAGTTTCCGGTTGGGAGGGAGCCACTGAAAGACTCGCAATCATTTTGGTACAGGAGCAGGTGATCTTCCCCTCAAAGGGCCGGTGTGTGCAGACTTCTAGGTCAGCTGTTCAAACCCAGGTATGAGGACTCTTCAGTGAATCAGTCCACTAATTAGTAGTGTAATTAGGGATTTGCCGGAAACCCCCACATACCCAATGGCCCTTTCTGATAAGATTGGTCACCCCTGCTTTGGAAGTGGTGGCCAGTGGATCAACGGTGCATCTACCTGTAATAGAAAATGTCTTGTGTTGCTCAATATTAATCAGAGAGAAGCACAAAACAGTAGTTAGTCAAAGAGAAGCACGTCAGAATCTGCGCGGAGTTTGCCATGCGACACGAGACTGCAAAGGTAGCTTTCCATTGCACCAGGTACTGTACCTCTCACACTGTTCCTTTTCCATCTGATGTATGGTCCAGCACTAGCAAAAGTAGCAGTGACAAGTAATAATCCTGGACGCGTGGACCCAAACTTCTGGTCCACGCGGGATCTGGCTGAAAAACAGAGTAAAAATGTCTAATGGAGAAATTCAGTAGAAATCCTGATCTTAACCCAACTATCACGGTCCTTACGACGTGAAAACTGCACGGGCAAAACATGTGATACTGGTATTAATAACACACAACACCCAGCCCTATAAATCACCATAGCAGATTCAGTACAAAATGCCCCACCTCGTTTTGTGATTGAGTGCTGGTGCCGGTTTCTATAGCAGCGGGAAGGCGCCCAAATTGGTGAGAGACATTAATCTACAGTGGGCGGGTTTGCCATGTACTGGTCATCATTACGTGGTGTAATCTAATAATGTGACCAAGTGAGGTGCATCAAAGCAATAAGTAATCGTATCTGCATAATAACCATACCCACCATTGGGGTTCTACTGTCATTCGTAACTCTATCCCTCTTTCAGGATTTTCTATTGTTATAATTATGTCAGTGGTTCTCTGCCTGACTTCCTCATAGCTGCAGTACGTGCCTTTGGTTAGGTGTCTGTGCACACCCCCATGAGCCATGCAGGCGTGCTCCAGCCTGGAGGCATGGGTGTTGGTAAAACAAGTCTGGCCCACATAATGAGGGCAGCCCCTCCTTGTGGATCTGAACGCAAAACTGCACGGACTCATCCATCTGCCTTGCATTAGCAGGCAATTTTGTGGGTTTATTAAAAGTTCCTTTTTATTTTTCAGTTATCGCTGATCAAAAGTGTGGTGCTGTTACATTAGCGGCAGCAGGTGGCGTAGTCATTAAATAACTAGATATGCGGCAGCAGCTGCTGAAACTTTAGACAAGTATACAAAAATAAATGGCAAAAGTGCAAAACCGTAAGGTGAACACGTTGCGTTAGAGAATTTTGTTATGAAGAATAATTCCCTGGTATGAACTGTGAGGGGACAGTGTAAGAACCAAGGGACAGGCTGGGGTGAAATGTGTTCAATGCAACCTCAGCTGGGATGTATTAGAGTAGAACATCTTAGATGTTACAGGCCATTGGGGAGGACAAGTGGAGGAACCAGCAGAAGCTTTCGCTGTATCAGCTTTTTTGGGTTTAGCTTAGCTGTGTCTCCTGGTGTTTGAGGAGCTTTTAGTTGTTTTGTGGTTTCCTGGGATACGGGGCCCCTAACTGTCATAAAAACACCTTTGGATGAGAAACCCATCACTTTTCTAACCTCATGGTTTCCTGTGGTTGTAATGGCCAGCTGTCCCAATACTTCTGTCCATATAGTGTAACTAATTCACTATTTGCATTAATTATTACCAAACTTACCTTGCTAACGTCAGCTATGTGTAAGAAACAGTGGGCAGTGGTGGCTTAAGGGTTAGTGAAGCACACTTGTGATTGAACGATTGTTGGTTCAAATCCCCAACCAGCAAAGCACCACTGAGGTACCCTGAGCAAGGTCCCGCCCCCAAACACTGCTTCAGGTCCACAATGTTGCCAGTTACTCTAACAGCTCTATGTTGTTACATTACTATTTTTTTAATTACTCTCATTTAAATTTTAGAGAAAGTCATAGATTGTGGATTTTAGTAAGTCTTATACATAGTTCAATCAATTGAACCATGTTATGTTTCCTTTAGCAGTTGCTGTTAGATTATGTGCTGAAAAGATTCTGCTCATGCCTGCAGCATCCAGTCATTCATACAGCCTTTAAACTTGATTACTTGGAATGTGCATGCTTGGCAGGAATGTGCTTCTAGTAACCATCCCATAAGATGTAGAACAGGCTGTCACTGAAGTGGTGGATTGGGAGATGTGCACTGTGACTGTTCAGCGAGAGCAAGGATGAATGAGAGAATCACGTACAAATGTATCACATCAACACATATCACCTCACCTCAACACATCACACATTTCATGGAAATGAAGTAGTATCTAGTATAAGCAGGATTCTAAGAGTATGCCCACATAAAATATACAAGCAAACTGCAGAATTCCATCTCTCAGTCGGGGCATGATGTAGCAGTTTTACTGATGAAGAGTTAGATGCTTGTGTGACGGATATTAAGCAACATATGCCACATTTGTGAGAGCAGCATTACAGGACATCGGGTGCAGTTTGACCACCAGAGTGATATCTTGAAGGACACCACTTATCAGATTTTTGTGCATGCAGGTTTTTGGATTAACCTTAAGGTCAGCTGTTCAAACCCAGGTATGAGGACTCTTCAGCAAATCAGTCCTCTAATTAGTAATCTAATGAAGACGTTGCAGCAAAAACCAGCATACACACCGGCCCTTTCTGGATAAGTGTGGACTAGAGAAAGGAATCATCGCTGGTTGTACCATATCAGTGTCCTTGTTTGTCTTGGAGATGAACATGCTTGTCAAGGCAAAAGACGTGGAATCCGTGGGCTGTCCAGCGGTGCCAGGTCGCTGATGGCTCCTTTATGGGAGGGAAAGCCTGATTACATGAGCATTAGAAACATAAAAGTGTACAAAAATGTGGTTTATGTTTTATTAAAGTTTTTTTTTTTTTTGCATTTTCTCAACGTTTTTGTGTCTCTTCAGTGTTCTTAAATGTTCTCATATTTTTTTCCATTTAGTAATGTGCTGTGTGTTGCGCTTCAGGACCACCTAACTTTGACTTGATGCAGAATATTGGGCTGATTATTTCGTTTTTTTCAAACACGAACACTCAAACGTAGCTTCTTTGTCAGAAGCGATTTCTACCCTCTTGTGGTCGATTGCGAGTACTGCACGTCAGCTGCGACGGCTTAGAGATTCTTTCTACTCAAACACGCTCTGTGGCTAGAAAGATCCCCAGTCTCATTGACTTTTATTTGCTATGAGACTGGGAACACAGCTCCACGTGTCCAAGGATTACTGAAATTTTAGTCAGTCTGGATCAGACTGGATGTTAGCCCGCAGGGTAAATAAAGGAAAAAAAGCAGTTTGGTTACTTGCATCATACCAACAGCACAGTAGAAAATGATCACAAAACAGGCAGCTGCACGTGTCCCAAGCTGGGGGAACAAGCCCCCTATGCAGGCTTCATGTTAGGACACCATGCAGATGGGACCCTTTAAAAACATCACCTTTAAGTTCAATTTGTGCAAAATTCCTTCCAGTTCTGCTTCATGTGCCAATCCTGTGTCACCAGACTGGAAAGTCTTTTGCATAGATTGGATTTCATAAATACCATTTCCAAGCTCAGTGCCTGGCCAGGGTTCGAGTGTTGAGGCATAATCAGTCTGTGTTGTCTTACAGAGGACTGATCGGTTTGCATGCAGCTGAATTAAACAGATTCTGTTAAGGCTGTGGTTAAATTGGGTCAATAAGCACCTGGGTGATAGGACGACTGTGGGGTTTGTGACCGGACTGACAGGAAGGACACAGCAGTCACTGACAGGGCTCAGAGTCTGGGGGGGGGCGCATATTCCAGGTGGGGGGGAACTGTCATGCTATTTAAGTATTCATAAATCACATGAATAAAAATAAAACAGTGTTAAGGAAAGAAAATGAGGTACAGCAGAATGTCAGCTGCCTGTTCCGTTCAGTAGGGAGGTGACCAAAGAGCTGTTGTTTTTGCACCATCTCCGTGCAGCTTAAAAGTGACAGAGAAACCTACCCTTACTCGCCTCTCAGCATGTGATACATACAGCTTCTCTTTGTGTTTCACACCAGCTGAAGATCGTGTATAATTTTCTCTACAGACGTATCCATTTATATGTACAAAGGTGAGTCTTCCCTCCAGTTTAGCAGGTTCTCTCACAGAACGGTCGGGACAGTGAGCCGAACCATCCGAGATGCGGGTTCCCCTTTTCTTTGTCACAGACACACTTCATCTGCATATTCTTTCTCGTGATTGCACCTTGCATCCACATCAGTCTGCTCAGTCTGTCTCTTACCAAATCAGTAAATGTAGCAAATATTTAGCATGTTCTATCCGTAGTGAGGGTTATACGCTCTGCCTGTTTTGTAATAATTGCAGTAATTTAGACTCTTGCAATAAAGTTTAGTATTCATAGCATGTTGTTATTAAAACAAAATTGGTGCATGGAAGACATTTCTAAACATACGGCATAAGGGTGACAGCAAAATCAGAAAAATACTGCTCACAGATTTGGGAAGTAGGATGGATCAGAAATGTCTCCCGGCCACATTAAAGGATGCAATTCTTCAATAAGCAAGCTATAATTCCTTTTTTTCATTTTGTGTATGTTACAGTTTCATTTTCAATATAAATAAGTTGAATGTTTAGATAGACAATGAGGCAGAGCGACGCTCTGAAAAGGCCGGTTACCATGGTTACTACATCCTAAAGCAGACTACGTTTGAAACGGCCCCATTGACACCCTCAACACAGACCAACAGGATGCTGATACATTGTAACACTGATATACTGACCATTTGCACATATGTGGCAGACAAATTACTCTTTAATTGGATATATTCCCTAGAATGACAGAACTGAATAAGTTAAAAATAAACAGACAAATAAACAAACAAACAAAGAGAATTAAAGAATAAAAACTTGTCTACATCTTGGGCTTTGACAAAGTTTGCGTCGACAGGAATATGGTTTTGGTATCAGGTTTCAGTTCCTTGAGTTATATTTGGTGAAGAGATTCATTGGCTGGTTGTTCCGGGTTTGGAGGTTCTGAGAAACTGAGATCCTTCTCTCACAATGGGACATAGTGCCACCCCCCAGCCGAAGTCGCTGCCCCCCCCCCTTGCAGGAGCTGCTTCTGTGCCGCTAGACGCCGGCCACACTCTCGAGATGTTTCTCACTGAAGTGCCACTTGCTGGGCAGCATCACTGCACAGCAGCGTTGTCTCTGAATGATGTTTTACATTAAAGGACTGTGGTACCAAACAAAAGCCTCATATTCTGCTAGCAACATGGCGGACGCTTAATAATTAATGACGCACAAGCAATGGATTCTCTGGAGATTAAAAGCAGAAATACCTTTAATCTCTAGTGTCTTTTGTCATAGAGGCCGCTTTGATCGCTGCTATGGGGCTCTTCCTGCATCCTCCTGCCCTCGTGGCCGGCGTTGCCGTCTGCCGGCGTGTTAAGGGTCCAGTTAAAGACACAGACAGGCTGTGAATCCAACTGCCAGTAACAAAGCAGCACATGTGAAAGGGTGACATTCCCTCGGACAGCTGCCTCTCACTGTCCCCATGGAAACAACAAGACCGCATATGACGTAATAGTTGTAGGACCAGGTGTTAAAGCTGTAGGTTGAAATCCCTGGAAGGGAATCACTGTTGTACCCTTAAAAGTGAGATTTGGTTTATTGACATAATCATCTGTTCCATGTACACAGGGCTGGACAGAATCGAACCCGCAACACTGGAGGTGGGAAGCTACGGTGCCTTAAACTAAGACACTGTACTGTAAATTGAGTTTATATAATAGCCTGTTGAGGAAAAAACACATGTAACAAGATTACGCCAAACTGAAGTCATTTAAATCTGTTATAAGGTTTACATCATTCTGCCTTTTCAGGGTGTTTATGACACTCTGACTAATCACTGTGTTGTAATGACTCTTTGATTTCCCCGTGGGTGTCGCTATTTAGTGGTAAACATAACACCAGGGGGGGCTGTTGTTCTGTCCAGCTACTGAGCCGGTTTCTCACTGAATTCAGTTGATTCTGGTGAAGATTCTGGCTCCAACTCTCTGTGCTTCCAGCACCTGTGGTGGTCAAAATTATTCTTACTAATAGTTTTTAAAAATGTGTGTTTATAAGATGGGCATTCCATCCTTTCAAATGCAAATGTGGGATCTAAACCCCAAACCACACAAACACAGGGTGGAGGTGGGATCTAAACCCCCAACCAGCCACTGTACCACACAGCAAGAACACTTCAAGTTAATTACTTAAACCAAAGGCACAAGAGCAGACATTTCTCAGATGTGAACCTCAAACTTTCGGTCTGTCCTGTGACACAGTGCTTCCCAGTGTTTCCCAGCACAGTCTTTGGGAACCTTCTGACAGTCCATGTTTTTTGCTCAAATGAGGAGCAAAAATGTGGACCATCTAGTAGGGAGCTGGGAGGGAGCAAAAACGTGGACTGTCTGTGGGTCCCCGCAGATTGGTTTGGGAAACACTGATATGACTATGTGTTTATGACTCTCTTGTGCCTCCTCCTCATTGGTAGCTTTCATGAGTAGCAGCACAAGGACACTGAATAGGATGTTTGGTAAGCTGCCTCTTGTAGGGTCAATGAAACACACTGGGGATGTCAACCTCAAGTGTTAAACACAGTGCCGCAGCGCCAGGACTTCATGCGGGCCTCTACTGTGACCCCACAGCCCCCTCTAGTGGAGGAGCTTCTGACACACATAAAAAATCCTGTAGCCATGAAAAACAGATGTGCAAGGCAGAATAAAAATGACAGGTATGTGGAGACGTCATCTGGCTGTGACATTTCTGTGCTTAGATGTGTTCTGTTTGAAAAGCAGCTGTAAGCTTTCGCATAAAGTCTGTCTGTTCCCACCACTGTTCTCTATGCATGAATTTACATGCTCTGTCCATGTTGTGTTGTCTTCTGTTATGCAAATATAGGCCTCTTAATTGCCCATAGAGTATGAATGTAATGGACTGACATCCATTTGGGGTGTTGCCAGCCTCGTACTCCTGTTGCCCCCCACATGACCCTCGCCAGGATAAGCTGATAGATACCGCCATTTACCTTATGTGGAATTTATATAAATACAAAGACAGAACATTAGTGTGACTGAGTGGGTGACACTGTCACCTCTTAGTGTCCTCTGTTTCCAGAGAGAAGTTGCAGGTTCTCCGTAACCCTGTACCGGATAAATGATTAGAAGATGGATGACAACAGACCGCCAGCGGTCCTATTGCCAATTGTGGGCTGATGTCCATGTTTGCATTTTCCATCCCGGCTTTTTCCTATTAAGTGCTCTGTTGTGATCCCACACGAAGGCCGTAAAGTCACTCGAGTTCCCTCTTCTGGCCCTTGACATATCGCTCATGATTTCTCATGCCGTTTGCTTTCAGTTTCTGATCCGCTTTCTAAATCTGTGGGTAGTAAAATAAATCAGTACTTTTCTGATCTCATTGTCAGCTTTTTTTTGCAAATTTTGTTTTAATTATAATTTTCTACGGATGCTAAAAATTTTAGAAACAGAGCAGCGCTTCCCGGGTCCAGCTGGGGCACTTTGCCTTCTGGTCTCTGTGCTCAGGTTGATATCGCGTGACTAACGTGCCCTAAGGACCCGAGGAGCCAATTGACCTTTGACCCTCTGGGTTTTTCCTCCCCACTAATCCAACTTAAGAGGTCTTTCTTGAGCTCTCCTGCTGTCTCCTGGCTTTGACTGTTCGCCCAGGATCCTGAAAGTATTTGTATATGTGCATGAAAAGTGTCCAGGGGCAACTATGTTGGGAAGAATGTTTTAGAAAAAGGAACTGGACAGCATTTCAGCTGTTTCCAGTGCTTACACAACAGCTTACAAGAAACACACACACACAAACACGACACATTTGCAAACTTACACACATAGTACCTCAATCCTTGCAAAATAGCACCTTTTTCCTCTCAACCTCAGTTACTACTTTTCTCTGTTAATGTTAATATTTTTCCCACTGTTTTGCAGGTCCATTGTTGATGTTATTTTATCATTTTCTTCATGCATGCTTGGAAAGAAGGATTTCTAGAAAACAGCCGTGTAAATTTAAATCCACTTGCACCAGGAAACATGGCTTCAGAGTGGATCAGTTCGACCTGGCAGGAATAATCCCACATGAAGAGTGTTTAAACATGCTGGTGAAAAGGAATGGTCTGTCACCTATCTATTTTCATTATCCCTTAATAAAAGTACCATTTGATTATATTATTTTCCTTTTAGTCCAGCCCTTTCTCCCCCCAGATGCTAAAAACCCAGCAGAAAATGTATTAGATACTGCCTTTCATCGCAATGCTAATAAAATGCTAATAAAAACATATAGCGGCTCAGCAGTGGTCCGTTAGTGAGCGATTGCGTCAGTAAAGTGAACGGACCAATCAGGAAACGCGCTGGGGTGTGCACCAAATGGTACTACCCTCACCCCCGCCGTCAGCCCACACCAACTCATGTGTAAACAAAGAACCAAGTGCAAACCGCTATATCAGAGCGATTTATTTCGAACATAAAAAGAAACCTAGTTGCTTTGCACAGATATCATAATCACAGTAAATGTTGTCAATATGCCACAAATTTCGGTAATGAACCATGGTATGTAACCGAAAGCGTCAAAGGAACAACCATCAGTGTGCATGGGACGCGTAAACTCAAAGCCAGACAATACATACCATAAAAACCCCTTCCACACTGATAGATGGACTGAAATGTAAATTGTTGCCGGATGCTGCTCTGCCCCTGATTAGTGGTGCATTTAGGATGCTGCGGAGCCTGGACAGGAGTCAGACGCTGAGAACTGGCCAGCCTCCGGACCAGGGAGCTCCTGGTACCGCTAGAGATGCTGAGCACCACCAGTCACCTCTTACACGCCTGCAGGATTGCATCGGTTTGACAGCTAGTTCCTGCCTCAGGTCCAGAAAGGTTCACCAACATAAACATCACAGAAAGACGGCCTGCCTGCAGTTAATGTAACACAATCTACCGCCAGTGCCTCCGCCAGTCGGATGCTAATGCTACGCTCCATTTGAACTTGGAGACTATGAATTCCTAGTTGGAAGCTTCAGCTGGAACGCCCCCTAAAGTTGGAAAGTCAGAAGAATCTACACAACCCTGAACTCAGAATTCAAGATGGCTGCACTCTTTATCAACAGTTAAAGCTACAGTTTATACTGTTTATTAACACTTATGTCATATTTGTGAGTCATTAAATCAGTTGTACACACAGTACTGTCCAACCGCTATCTGTGGACATGTTGCTACGGAGTTTTTATGCGCAAAATACCAAGTGATGTGTGGTTATCCACTGGTATTACTAATAATGGCTAACAATGAACCTAGCTAGAACTGGGGCCTGTTTCGGAAAGCTGGCTTTCTTGCTTAGCAGTATAACTTATTGGATTTAAGGTAGTCTGGGCTAAATGTTAGTGAATGAAGCTGAAGACCATTTAAATTTCCTGAAAAACTTCGCCATTCATTCTTAGGCCTTGGTGCGCCACAAACTGATGAGGTGATGAGTTACTCGTTCACGGGGGACGCATAGCTCATGCTCCGGGTAGGTGAGACATGGGCCGGGCCCGGTGAGTGTCTGGTGACAGAGACACCGCCGTCTCCACTGCCCACAGGCCCCGAGACTAGGATCCGCGGGTCTCGAAATCAACACACAAAGAATGAGCGAAAGCGTTTCACAATTCTAGAAACATTTTCACACTGTGACTCGTGGCACAATGGAGGAGGGTCCCTTTCACAGGAACCGGTTCCCATGCACGGTACCCATGATGAATAGGAGGTATCTGTCCACAAGGGCCGGCTGCTCCACCCTCAGGCAGTGAATGAGACATGCTTTATTAATGAGAGCTACGCTCTCCCACAGATTTCTCACAAGGACCAGCCTTTGTTCACTTACATTTTGAATAAAGGACATTTTGCAGGATGTCCAAATGATGCTTTTCAGTAAATCTCTGTGTGCTCACAACGAATAAGATGCAAGGGTGAGAACCTGCATATCCTTGAACCGTGGGAGAAAACCACACAACACAAGGAGAACCTGCAGACTCCACAGAGATTGGAGGGCAGATTCAAACCCAGAGTGATGCCCTGCTCCCAGAACCACACTGTGTATCCAGTATGGGCAAAGTCCCACAATTACAGTCTTACAGTGGGTCAGATTCTTTAAAAAGATGAAACAAAAAAAAATCGTCAAAGCGGTAATAATCACCAAGGGACCTACTGTGCACTTACATGTCTGTCTGGTTCCACTGTGGACTGTTACACAATGACAGACTTTCCAGACTTCCCACACATTGTTTTCCCATTTATCTGTCTTCCACCATCACAAGACACGTGCGCCTGCAGCAGTTTGCAGGGTGCAGCGTCAGCCGCCGGAAGGCCGGTTGTAATGACCCCCTGAATGAACTGCGATGATACGGCTGGCTAACCCTCTATGCTGTGCAGAGGATATCTGTGCGATTGCCCTTGCACCTTATTCCCAGTGTATGAGTTTCCAGCGCAACCACAGCAGACATCAAGTTTTTTTCCAGTGATTAATGGTGGCTGGAGCCCTGAGTGCACTGTGTGCAAAATGCAGTGGCAGTAACAGACTCACTGATTTCCATTGTATGACTCATTTGCACAGTAATTTGCAGTGCTTTTCTGATCCAGCACTATGATGCACGACCTTTCCCACTGTGCCACGGTTTTGACTAATATTCTCTTTCATAGACAATCTTTCTCTTCCCAAATTCCAATAGGAACTATTAGCTGTTATTCCATATTTCCCAGATTCTAGCAGTTCGAGTTCTTCTGTGATGCCATGTTGGTTGAGCACATAGAAGATGCATTTATTTTTTACGTGCCACGCTGAATGTTCACTATTGACACTCTTTGTCTGTGTTCCTGAGCTTCTTTCCGACTTAGAACGAAAATCCCACCGCTGGCTTAGGATGACGGAACCTTGAACTAAATAAGCATTACCCAGATGTCCAGGGGAAAAAAAAAACTTATTTCATTACAGTATCACATTGAGGGAGGGTATCGTTAACCTGGAATTCCCTATTAGTCAAAGGGAGTCTTAACATTGAACCTGCTTGACAGCCTGAGAAGTCGTTTTTTTTAATGGTGTCAAGGGTAAAAACACAAAAGGCACCGCTGAGTCGAGCATGTGCTTCTGTCAGCGGCACACTCCGAAAACACATTAAGGCAATGAGGTGCCATGTTCCGGATCCCAGTACCAAGGTACTGTAGCTGGTGACAAATTTCTGAGTTCAGTTCTGACGGGTGCAAGGCAGCACATCCAAACTCTGATTCCCAAGCAAGCTGAAATGTAAAATGTCACGTATGTTCGGCCGGACTAAGATCTTTGACCCCTGCCCCCATCACAGCATGTCTGCTGCTGACTTGTCAGAGAAATAGAAGTGAAATGCTGTGTGGGAGGAGCAATGTGTTTGTGGGGTCCGGTTTCAAGTCGGCACGGTGAAAACTGAAGTTTCCTCACCCACAGGTCACTCTCAAGGCCACAGAACCGGAGCACATGTACCACATCTCTCACTCAGGGGCGTAGCACCAAATTCTGGGCCCTATGCACAAACTGTGCCCATGCCCCCCCCCCAACAAAAATCAGCCTAATCACACAAGACTTCACTGGAATTTGGTTTTGTTTGTAGAATGATTAAAAGCTATAACAGAAAATGTCACCAAAGGTAGCCTAACATCATAGGCCTGCATGTAAATTGAACACTTTTGCATTTGGCTGAAGAGAACAGCTTTTTATCAAGTAGCCTATTTATTATTACTACATAAAAGAAAAACGCCATTTCAGATTTCCACATTGACAAACTATTTTATTTATAATGAAAGATAAACAAAACTCGACTCGCTAGTCATTTTTCATTAATAAAAGAGCAAAAATAAAACACTGAAAAATTGCAATGGGCAAAAAGCTAAACACTGAAATTTATATCTCAGTTAGTGCCCACTGACGGGTCTTCTTGGTGGCAAAATCTTTGGAGTCCAGTTTTCTTGCCAATTGACTTTCAATGGAGAGAAGGGCAAGGCTGTTTAGAATGTGAATAGCACAATAGTGAAGTTTTAAAAAGTAGACAGATTACAGATTTAGGCAGCGTTTTTTCCACGATTCTACACGAACATTTCCGCGAGATATAAACTGAAATAGACTAGAAAGATACGCGGCATCGCCGACGATGCCGTGTAACCCAGGGGGTTAAGCAAACAAAAAAATATCTAGACTTATCTAGACTACATCATGTTAAGCTATGTGTAATTTCGCGGTGGTATTGAAGTGTTTAATAATCACAGTTCATTTAATGTAGGCTATTTGCTTTCACATTTGAGCTCACCTTTCTTGGGAAAAAAGTTGGTAAGTAGTAGTTTTCCCTTATTTCTTTTTTATTTCTTTGCTGCACCTCATTTCTTTTTTGGAAACCAGATTTTGCTTTTTTCAGCATTATCTTCCACCACGGATTCAGCCTTTTCAGCAGAATGACCGCTGACTTAAACGCGCCTAGTTAAAAAGCCTGGTGAAGACTAAACCATTGCAAGGGGTGAGGGTGCTTGTCCTCAGGCACTATAAGCAATTCAATCCGTCAGCCGATTTATTTTCCCACAAAAATTACATTTACATTAGTTAGCAACATTTATTATGATCTTTGAATAATATTAATATTTGAAGGAAAATAAAATTCCAGATTCCTTAGGGGCCCTCCCCCCACATGGGGCCCTGGTAACTCAGTCCCCTTTTCCCCCCCACTACGACACCCCTGCTCTCACTACAGGACCATCAGCGAGACTATGGCACGTCCTCCATCATCCATCCATCCATTATCTATACCCGCTCATCCTACTGGGTCGCGGGGGTCCAGAGCCTACCCGGAAGCAATGGGCACGAGGCAGGGAACAACCCTGGACGGGGGGCCAGCCCATCGCAGGGCACACCCACACACCACTCACACACACGGGCAATTTAGCAACTCCAATCAGCCTCAGCATGTCTTTGGACTGTGGGGGGAAACCGGAGCACCCAGAGGAAACCCCACGACGACACAGGGAGAACATGCAAACTCCACACACATGTGACCCAGGCGGAGACTTGAACCCAGGTCTCAGAGGTGTGAGGCAACAGTACTAACCACTGCACCACCAGTTTAAAACAGACAAATCTCCCTTATCACAACCTGATATTTTCTGGTTTCAAGTTGAATTTCTAGCCACACAAGCAGTCACCTTTCACACCTGCTCTGTCTACTGTTCATGCCCCTCATCCTCGAGTCAGACTTCGACTTAGAGCCCTGAATGCATCAGTCTGACAAAGACAGGAACGTGGGTCTAGTACTGGGCCAGAAAGCCCTTGGAACCTGCTCTAAGCTCATCTCACAGCATGGAAGGTTTCACACCAGGTTAGTACCTTTGTGGGACACATTGCTGAGCCATACTTCAAAAATGCCAGTCCGAAATTAAACATCAAGGCTTCTTTGTTAACCGTCATCTCATGGCCTTTAACATGGTACTTCACTACAACAAAACAAAAATAATTAGCCTGATTAAAACTAACATTTGCATACATTTACAAAAGTGCAGAAAAACAATACGTCTAATATATAATATTAAAGATGTAACATCTAATACTGTACATTTATTTATTTAGCAAATGCTTTTGTCCAGAGTGACATGCAAGTGGCCCCAATAACAATTATAAACACACAGCTGTGAGAGAGTGGGTTAGGTGCAGCTGGATTGAGCTTCCAGTGAATTTCCACGTCAGGGAACAGGCAGTGCAGGTTTTTGCAAATCTCAGTGGCAGAAGATTTGCAACATTAAAGCACCAGCTCAGCAATATTTTACAGGCAATTGATGCATTTCGAAGCAGCTGCTAGTTAGCTTGGAACAGTATAATACTTAAGAACAGAACTTCACTGGTTAACAATGTAACGTGCCTTCATGCCGCTTTTTATACTGCTACCAGAAAGCATATAGCAGATCAGCACTCACTCGCATCATTATTTAATAGCCAGAAGACCTGCCAAGTGAAAATCAATACTTATACATGCGCCTGTGTTCTCCAAAAGCTCTCTCCCTCTAATATCCAGGCTTCTTATTTATAATACACAACAGTGTGCTGGGACACACAGCCCAGAGGTAAAAGGATTAATTCCATATTACTGACAGTCCCCTTCCCTGGGGGTCCCACTGCGCGGGTTTCAATTGCTACATTGCATCGACACAAAAGCACGAGCACAGACGATGCTTCTGTTCTTTAGCAAGAATTTCACCAGTGTAACAATTTAGTATATGCATGATGGTGTGGTAATGTGGGATGGCTGTAATTAACAGGAGGTGATTCAGGTTCGGCCAAGGTGACTCAACAGGTTGAGCATTGTGCTAACAATGGTTGAAATCTTAGGGAGCAAACACAGAAAGTGTCAGATGAATGAGATATAAGTAAAACATTAATGAATTTGGGCTTGTATTTTGAATGGAAGAAGTCACACCTTCTTGTAGCCATTACGTGACAGGCCACTGAATCTCACCTACTTAAGTGTCAACCGGTACAGTAATATATTACTATATAAGGAAATATTGAATCCTCAGAAACCAGTAAAGTAGCATTAAAAAAACACATGAAGGGGGTTGAACTGCAAAATGCAAACCCAGTCATTCATGAAAGAACCAAGTGCAACACATTTCTGGTAAATTATATGATAATTACATTAGCCTGCATCAACCTGCCTTCGAGCAGCTTGTGGTTACGACTTGATACTTAAAGCAGAATGTACTTCAAAAAGAAAAACACCGTGATTACCATTCCAAGTATAGCCATGTTGAAAAAAAGATTTTTTTCCACTTCAAATACTATGGAATTAGACTAAATACTGGTTCCTTTGTACACTGAAGTCCTACAACATTACCCAGTATTAACACCACATCACAGGAATGAAAAACCTTTGTGAATCCTGAAAACGCAGAGAGAAGACGGTACATTCTGGAGAAATGCTGTCGACTTGATGGCACAAACAACAACAACATGAACTGTTGCTAGTATTAATAATAATAATTTACATGAGCAATATATAACAAATAAAAACATGTTCCAATTGTGTATACGACACCGATTAAAAGTTTGAACACACCTAGCTGCCAACAAAGGAGTGATGGAGTTGCGTCACAGGACTGGTCACCTGACCTAAACACAGCAGAATGGTCTAGGAAGAGTGTGACCAGAGAGTGAAGGAAAAGCGGCCAATGAGAGCTCAGCATATTTGTGGAAACTCCTTCAGGACAGCTGGAAAAGCATCCCAGGAGGCCACCTCATGGGACTGGTATAGAAGAGACTGTAGGGCCAGCCAGCACCTGCGGCAACTGGGGTTAAGAGCCTTGCTCAAGGGCCCGATGGTGGGATCACTCTGCCGACCCAGGGATTTGAACCAGCAGAGCTGCCCCCTTAAAACATTTTTTTTGTTCAATACTTTTTTGATCAGTATATAATTCCATATATGTTATTTTATAGTTCTGATGTATTATTTTAAATTTTAGAGAATATTGCAAATAAACATCTCTATTCATGGGTGTGTCCAAACTTTTGACTTATCCACAGACACAATAATGTCAGTATATGGGTTAATCCAGTGAGTATAACATGATAAATGCAAATGAGGTTTCTGGAGGTTTCCTGCAATGAGCTATTACTTGTGTTCTCTAGAGTCCAGGCAAGGTCACACACGCCAAACAGGCGCTGGGCAAGACTGACCACTAGGGCAGCAGCAATATGGGACTGTGTCAGTGATATATGACCTCAGTGGGTACAATAGTAAAGACAATACAGTGATCCCGTGACTACGTGCGTTATAGCACGGGCTGTGATTGTCACATGGGGGGGAGACGACAAATCACAGCTTTCCCCTTTCTA
>JABFEB020000013.1:137578-151507 GCA_019775895.2 Stomatorhinus ivindoensis
AGCGGCAGTAACTGCCGATCACAATGTTTTTTCAGTTGCAAACAATGTTGTAAACAATACAGGGAGGGTTTAAAAACATCCAAATGCACGTTAAATAATAAAATAAATATGGCGTTCCTACTTCGCGGAAATTCAGTTATTGCGGTCGGCCTTGGAACCTATCTCCGGCGATAAGTGAGGGATTACTGTATTTCAAACTATGTGGAAGAAGGCAAAGGTAAGCCACTTCCGGTAGATACCAAGGAAAGATTATTAACAGACATGACAGAGCCGATAATATAGTGCTGCCAGAGGATTCCCTTGGTTTGGAAAGTGTGAACTGAGGAAGACCTAAGAATTCTTCGCTGTTCAACTGCTGTGTATGACAGTGCTGGATCAAAACCCTTTGGGAGACCAATGTCCAATGTTGCCATCCTGGAAACGAAAATCAGAAACAGCAGAGAAAGGGTCACTGTTAGTTGGGCTCCACAGGGTTAGGGTGTAGCTGGATATAGTGTTAGGGTGTAGCTGGATTTAGGGTTAGGGTGTAGCTGGATATAGGGTTAGGGTTTAGCTGGATATAGGGTTAGGGTGTAGCTGGATATAGGGTTTGGGTTAGGGTGTAGCTGGATATAGCGTTAGGGTGTAGCTGGATATAGGGTTAGGGTATAGCTGGATATAGGGTTTGGGTTAGGGTGTAGCTGGATATAGTGTTAGGGTGTAGCTGGATTTAGGGTTAGGGTGTAGCTGAATATAGGGTTAGGGTGTAGCTGGATATAGAGGTAAATAAGGAAATGGACTGCAGACAAGGCGGAATCTTGGGCACTGGTGAACGTAAAAGGATGAGACTAGGATACTTTGACTGAGGTGAACAACTGGGAAATGGACAACAAAGAAGATACGGTGTAATTTTGAAACTACAGACTCTCATTTACAAGCTCCAAATGGCGTTCTTCATCGCACAAGGTGCGGTACTTTTGGTACTTCAACCTTTCCATTGAGTTCTAGTACCTGAAGTACCAAAGCAGCTGGGCTACCTTATTGGTAATGCAGTACTCTGGGGTGGGATTTACAAATGTGTACATTCCTGATTGGTTATGCATATAGTTAAAAATATATATATAATAATCATATATGCCTGGATGAATTAAGAGACCTGGGCTTTAACTATGATATATAGCTAGAACCAGGTGAACAGGACACCATGAAAAGAAAAAAAATACATATAATATACTGAGTCCGCACAGTATTGGAAGAAAATTCAAATATCGCGATGTGATTTTGTTGTAATAGAAACTGGGATGTTTATAAAGCAAAAAGGAAAAATGAATTTTTCACAAAACCCGACCATGAGTGATTTAACCAGCAAGGATGAAAATGATTATTATTGTCTAGGAGAACACATGCAGCACTCATGCAAAAGCAGCGGACGTAAACTTTAAAGTGATCGTTTAAAACATATACTAGATCATTTTGAAGTGGAATAATCAAAAAAATTGCAATGCTTGCTAAGTTTAGTTCCCTATGACAAAGTAAAAAGGTCACAGTATAGCTTAAGCCTCCTGCACTCTCATATCCATACAGTATGAAGGTATAATTAAGCCTGACCTCAGCCCAGCTGACTGTTGCAGCAATGCGAAGTAAGAATTGCATGTTGGTATTAATATCACACATTGCTCAGCCATATAATACATTACAGCTACTTTTCAAATTCAGTACAAAACATCCCGCCTCAGATTGTGATGCAATTCAGCATCGGTACCAGTAGTTACGCCAGTGGAAAACCGAAACCTTGGAGTGCTGTACTTTTGGCACTCTTCTGACGTATGAAAAACACTGCATCTGGTGGGGTGGAAAGGGCCCAAAGGGGAACACAGAAATCAGATATCTTAACATTACTGAATTCCAGAAAGCTGGAAACACAAAGTCCAATAAAACTATTATTGAAGAAAATCCATGAAAATAAAAATTAAATGGGGATTCTGACAGAGATCAATGGGCAAATAATGGCAAAGATCAAAGATAGACAGAATACATAGAAGATTTTTACAGCAATGATAGAAACAACCAAGATATGATTAATGAGGCCAGACACATGGAAGAACCTTCCAGTAATGGAAGATTTGGTCAGACTGGCCCTTACCTGATTGCCCACAAGGTGGCGCCCTGAGTCCCCTGCTATATTCCCCGTACCCCCATGATTGTACATCCTTACACAGCTCCAATCAGATCAGGTCAGGTCAGATTGGGGAGCTTGAGCTGATGCAGCACTTTGCTGCACCCACCACACAGCGAAACTCCTCGGAATCCCAGCCAGTGACCCCCCAGGCAGACACAGGGTCCAGTCCCACCCTCCAGAAATGGTCATCCATCTGCCGCAGCCAGGTGTCACGTAGGCGTCCCTTTTGCCTGCTGCAGCCGTTCGGGTCCTCAGCAGTGAGGATCCTGCGAGCCGGATCACCCTCAGGGAAACGCGCCACATGGCCGTAGTGCCGTAACTGACGCTCCCTCACGATGCGGGTAACGTGCCTCATTCAGGACTCCCCCAGCAACCGCTCATTCGACACAAAGTCAGACCAGCGGTACCCAAGGATTCTCTGAAGAGACACAGTAGTGAAGGGGTCCAGCCTTCTTCTCAGGTCATTGGATAGGATTGATCTCCAATGAGGATGTATCGACCTACCTGGATGAGCCGGAGGCACTGTCTCAGTGGTGTCAGTCCAACAACCTGGACCTTAATGTCTCCAAAATTGAAGATGGCTTTATGGACTTCTGGCAGAAGCAGCAACAGAACTACACTCAGAATGTACAGGTCTCTAGTGGAGAGACCCAGCAGCTACAGGTCTCTTGGTGTGCATATCTCTGATGACCTGACATGGACTAATCACCCTTCCACGCCCATGCAGAAAGCAAGGCGCTGCCTGTATCACCTCAGGCAAATTAAGAAATTCAAGGTTTCCCCCACCATACTAAAGACATCCTTCAGTGCTACTGTAAGCTCTGTGCTTACTGGGTGCATCAGAACCAGGTTTAGTAGCTGCCACTTCCAGGAGTACAAAGCCCTGCAGACAGTGATATGGTGTGCTGAACGGATCACCAGGGCAACGCTGCCATGCCTGCAGGGCGTCTATACTCATGGGAGCCGGGCCAGGGCAAAACAGATAATCACAGGCACATCTCACCAGGCCATAGACTGTTTGGCTGAATTCAGACAAACACCTCTGTAGCCATAAGGCCAGGACAGAGGAGAAGCTGTTTCCCTCAGGTTTTACGAACTTTAAACTATGCTTTATCTGGTCTTAAATTCCACACATCATTTACAATCATACAATTTGATTGCCTTTCTAATAGTTCTTTTTTCTCTCTGTTTTATTACTTATCTTACTTTTCCCCTTATAATGTGTATGTTTATGCAAAGTGACTGAGCTGTTTTGCCACAATAACATTTCACTGCCACTGTACTGCACAATTGTGCATGTGACAAATAATCTTGAACCAAAGGAAGGCTAGGAGGAGATATCAAAGTAGTAGAAAAATTATTAGCAGCTGAAGATTCAAAGTGTTGACCAGATTTGGAAAGCTCAATGACCTACAGACTGGATGAGACTGACTTATTCCAATACCAAAGGAGACCAGAGTGCAAACTGAAGCATCTCCCACCAAAAAAATACTAAAATACTAAAGATCATTTAATGCAGATTACAGCCCTAAAAGGTTCTGATGTACACACTGAACTCGGGAAAGACGTCACAGAAACAAACATTACTAAGGCATGATAGATATACAAATAAATTGATGAATACCAGGTCAACAGGTATTTATTAAAACAAAGCCTTTGATTAATACTATTTCTATAGACCATATCAGTGTGTGGAATGCTCTGAGGAAAACTGTGGCATCACTGTTGTACCATTTATGAAGAACGTGTATCATGGATAAGAAGCCACAGCCAGAATGGAATATGCAGAGATTGGGGGGGATTTGGATTAGTAAAGTAGTTAGATGACTATGCATGCCAGCACCATAACGATTCTGCTATTATTTAACATTCAACAAAACTTTGAACAACTAAAAAATGACATCGCAGTAAGGACCAACGAAGTCGGCTTATAAAGACCTCATCAGAATTATACCACCCACTAAGCTCAAAGGTAGATAGTGAGCAGCAGAACTGTAAAAAACATATATCTGAGGTCCTGTTTACACTTGGTTTTAAAATGTGCTTTAGGGGACTGGCTCGCAAGTGGACAGCGCTGAAAACACGTGTAAACGACCACCATGACGAACAGTGATCCCATCAGTCAGACCACCTGCTGAGGTGGTATGCAACACATTTGACCACATTTAGTAGTGTAAACACCAACAAGTCCTGGGTGCGTCGCCAACAAGGACGTCACAATAACTGTGTGGGGCAGTAACGAAATCGGAACAGAAGCTGTCAGCAGGACACCTTGGAGACGCGTGAACGACGATGCGTCACGACTGTCCATTGGTGATCCGATTGCCCAAGTCACATTTCAGACCCAAGTGTAAACAGTGGCTACCAGCAGGCAGATCGAGTAGCACAATTCTCATGGGGGGAGTTCATTAATTTGGATAACTTCCATTATATTAAGGCCGCTGTCATAACACAAAATTACACAAATTATATTTATGCGGACTGATACAATCCAGTATTTAGGAATACATTCAATGTTTTTTTTTTTTAAAGTTATACTCGAGCAGAAATCGAACACAAAACAAAATCACACTTGATTCATTATTAAATGTCCAGAGGTAAATGATAGCAATTATCACATGATCAAAATCAACATCATGCAGATCCTCTATCTATAATTCCGCAGATACACCAGTCTGTGCGGCAGGAATTTCTCACGACATAATGGACATTCCGCCTGCAAAAAGAACAAAAAAAGATTCACTTATTTCTTTGGAAATTACAATTCGCAGATGGGCGATATAGACATTGCAGGGTGTTATTGAGAAAGGCAGTTTAATTCAGAAATTGCATTCTTCAGACCACATTAGTATGTCTGGACACCTCTATGAAAGGGGTCGCTTTGGAAAAACATGGGTTATTATCCTTGTTCTGGAGGAGGCTGGATGATCACACCTTCTTGGGGTTAAAGGTCGCAATCTTCCAATCAGGGTCTAATACACCCAGACATGGGGGTGGATTTTGAGAGGAGGGCGCTGTGTGTGAAGAGTTAAATTGCAGGTGGCTATTTACAGCATGGAGAATACGAGTGGATCACCCAGATTCTATTCTATTATGTCAGACTCGTCCTTCTCACGTTCATCTAAAATGCCGGCAAACGGAAACATGCGTGTATGTGAAGCAGACCAACCTCACCTTGGTGTTGCACCACTCGGTGATGCACTCCCAGCAGAAGAGGTGCCCACAGGGAGTGCTGGTAGGGTGTCGCCGCTCCTCCAGGCACAGAATACAGCGCGAGGCCCGGGAACCAGAGGCTTCTACTGGCTGGGCACTGCGCAAAGAATGGGGAAAACGGCGGGCAGGAAAGCACTTGACATTACACCATCCATCTACCCTACAACAACTAATCCTCGTCAGGGTACCTAATGAAATGAGGCCCATCACAGGGCTCTCATTCTCTCTCACTCACACACACCCCTTCATAAATTATGCTCTATTTAGAGATGCCAGGTAGGAACTGGCTGCATGTCTTTGGGCCGCAGGAGAAACCCATTTGAGAAAGAACACACTCATTCCAGAAAGCACAGCAGATACAGGATTCAAATCTCCATCCCCAGAGGTGTGTAGTGATAACATTAACTACTGAGCCGCCCTGCTGGTAACCAGGATCAAAAGTATTTCTAATGAATGGATTTAGAAAGCTTGCTTAAAGACCTAATTTGCCCAGATGACATTAAAAAAAAAAACTATCAAACTATAAATTAATCCACAGTCAAGTATTATAAGTATCATTTGAAAAATTACTTAATGTACCTGGAAGGTAGATTTCGGTGCAGTTTCCACTCCTGTCTTGCTCTCTGTCTCTGCCTCAAGTTGTTGAACTGCAGCACTAGAGTGAGGGCAAGCTGCAGCAGGGACACTACGCCCAGCGCTCTGTAGCTGCTGCGGATCAGCCGGTCATCGCCGGACATGCCCAGAACACGCAGCTTAACAGAACAAACACAAGGACACAATGAGCCACGTGATCCACACACAGCCACACGTTAACCCTGTATTCATAGTATTTACACAAGCGTCGGCGTTTAGCCTTTAACAGATTTTTCTCTCCCTGTTTTTATATTCAACAAATTTGTAGCTTTTTTACATTCTATATGAATATATACCAAATTAAATTCAAGATTTGTGTTTGGTTTTTAACCAAAAGATACCCGTTTATACAGATGCCCTGTCATAGCATTTAAACTGGCAACCGTTGGACTACAAGGCTTCCCCATCTCTGTTGAGTCTCTTAACTTTTCAGACCTCAAATCAACCGATTTCAAAATACATGCTTTTAAAATAACCAGCCTTATTTACAATGAATAAAAACCAGGGCAGGACCCGGACTGCGCTTACATAAGTAATACCCGTTGCCCTCTTGCTGAGGTGGTAGAAGGTCCCGCTGAGGTAGAAGACGGCAACATGGAACCTGTGCAGCAGGGTGACGGTCTGCTGGAACACAAGGAGCGCCGGCAGCAGGGCCTTCCTCTGGGGCTCCGTCAGCAGTCTCACCAGCCGCCGGATCTGGGTCCGCACACATGAAGCTGGGCTCCACCAATGGCCAGCCTCACCTGGGCTTGCGTGCGAGTCCAGTTCCTCAGCCTGGAGGTCATTTTCCAGGTATACCAAAAGTTTGTCCAGGCAGTAGGGCAGAAAGGTGTGGAGGAAGACCAGAGCAGCTCGACGATTATGGGAAGGTACCCTACGTTTGGAGGGGTCCACTTGGACCATGTTAACATACTCCTCGCCCAGAGTCTGGTATCCTAAAAAGAGAGCGGAAAAGTATGTATAAGATCATTTGAAACCAGGAATAATATTTATATGGACAGGGTGAAGTATAGCGTTTCAGGTTTTCGATTGAGTACCCAGAGGAACCTTATTATCGTATGCATCCGTCGGCAATATTCATTACCTGAACTGCAAACATTAAAGGCGTGTATTATATAGGCTCAATTTGTCAGTTGTGTTTGATGAAAACATTAACTCAAAGCGGCTCGTACAAAAGTTCTGTTTAAACAATGTATTTAAATGCAAATTTACACTAACGAGAAACAATTTAGCCTTCCTTACCCGCATATGTTGTTAAACTATAGTATGCAAGATCTGCAAGTAACTCAATCTCCTTTCTCCACTCGAGCCATCTTTTGGATCCTGCATTGAAAATAAAACAAATCAGTACTGTTTCGTAGGCTCACACGTTTTATTCTGTGAGTATGTGCAGAATCGCTTTCGCCTTTTTAGATGGCGTCTTTGACTTGCCTGCAAAAGTCTGGAAGGCTTCGTTGGTGTTATTGCGGAGACAGTTCTGGTAATACTCATCTTTTTGACTCGAGCGAATAAGCTGAGGTTGATTTGCAGGAATAAGAGGCATTTTGTTCAATGTAGAAGACGGGTAGCTAGCTAGCTTTTAAGTTTTTCTCCTACGCATTTCGAAAAACAGACAGTATGCCTGTTTGCAAGTTTAAAACGCACATCGTTAGTTAATTACTTCAGAACGCGTGAGTATTAAGATACCAACATTAAAACACTATTGACACCACTCGCCAGTCTCAACTTCTTATCTTCCTTGCACCGATTTGAAAGAGGAACGCCTGACAACGACTTCTAAATAAGCCCTGCTGGGATAAACAGCGCCCCCACCAGGAAGTACGCGCGTAGACCTCCCGGCAGTAATTTACAGTACTGTACACTACTTCATAACTGAAGAACGTAGCGCGCACTACTGTTATTTTAGCTGTATTGCTTTCATAAATTTGAATTCTCTTTGTACCCAATGTTCATTCTTCATAATCTATTTTAAAAAACAACGTTCTTGAGGCTACCTAAAATCAGTGTAAAACCGTGTCGTTCACATTCCATAGGGTACGTACTACGCAGAAATCATTTAATATGAGACTTTAATTTGATTTATTAATGGGTCAAATGTCGTAACTGTAATATTAGTATTGTAACTGTAGTATTTTAAAATTTTATGAAAAGAACTGAATTAACAATAATTGAAACTTCTTACAAAAATAACCAAATTATCAGATTAGGTCGTCTTCCTATATTTATGCTTTTTGTTTGATAGTGTATCTCATCGTTAAGTATTGTTCTTGAGTTACCAAGTCTGTGACGATTGATATTGTCCGGGGAACTTGCCGAACCAGTTTCTTTGTCATTTCAATAAAGAAAAATAAAACTCTAGTTTTTTTTTATCCACCAGGTGAACGCTCGCTTTCTTCCGATGCGAACAGAATACCGCTGGCAACAAGCAAACTAGCCGGTCAGGAAAGTTACTCCCGAACTCCTTGATTAATAAGGAGACACGCGTTAACTCATCTGTCATTTCCTACAGACAGGGGAGAAATCCTTTTGTGTTTGCCGATAAGTGGGAGGCGGTAAGTTTTTAGTTACTCGCGACTTCTTACAGCGCAAAGTTATAGAGACTGGGCGGCGAGCAGACACTTTCCCCTGGGAAATAAGCAGCACTGAAGGAAACGTGCAAAGGTAAGCCTTACGGTTTCTCTACTTATAATGGTAGGTGGCAATGTATTGACAGATTTAAAAAAAAGAAAATCAAAAAGTAGACAGTATGCCTTTATATTAAATAGAGCATTGCGCTTAAAAACATGCAGGTATGTAATTTTGGGATGTCTGAGTTTGGGTGCCTGGGCGATCCTTTGATGACTAAGAATTTGTGATTCCGCAGGGCAACAAAAGCAGAGAAACGTCTGTGTAAGGTAGTGAAAATTGACAGGTATAAACATAATCGTAATCCCAAAATAGTGTTAGGGTACAATTGCGCAGGAAAAAGGATTTTAGGTTGAATTAATGAACCTGTTGGCGAACCTGAAAATGCTTACATCCAGGTGAGTATGGAGGTCTGTGCACTAAGACTGTGGGCGTGTGTTAGCCATTCAAAACGCATTTGGGCCAATTTGTACAAAGAAAAACTTCTGGATTTTTTCATGTCAGCTATTTTGATTTTAAGTATAGATAAATTGAATTTAAGCAATGTTATTGAAGGAAATGGTTTTGTTTGGAACAGCAGTATGTGCAAAACTTGGATAACACATTTGTAAACTGTTAGGAACTCCGTACATTACAGGAATTTTAAATTATTTCGCATGGTAATAATATCGAGATGGCATTTCATGCACTTGCAGTTGTCACATATATCGCTATGACCGCGATAGTCTGCTAGGTTCAAATCAAAGTTGCACGAAAACGTTTTTACTCAGTCATAGGAAACAGAATTTAGCAAGCCCTGTAGTGTTAATGATGGTTCTTCACAATACTTTAGCAAAAAATATAATATTATATGGTATCACGCACTGTTTGTTTAAGATGATGCGGCAAAGCGACGGGGCTAAGCCGCTGTCGCCAACTCGGACAGGCTGGCTGGATCGAGTGAGATTTTCAATTCGGAACAAGTCTGGACACACATGCGCACACATTTACATGTATGTCACAATCTTATTACAGTCTAAATAGTTCGGTTTGCAAACTACCCCAACACTTTTGATGTAACTTATTTTAGGGTTATAATGGAATAATTTAGATTTGCCGCAAGATTTCTTGCGTGACTCTGGAGGCGTGAGTGTGAAGCCAGTTGCGTGACACTTCGTAACCCTGCTAACTTTCGTTTCGCTGTGGTGATTTTTAATTTTTGCTTTTCAGTACTGACACCCGACTGCTTTCTCATTCGTTTTTAATGTGAAGTGCTTCCACACAAATTATGCTTGCTTTCTTTATTTGGATGCTCATCCCCCATACCTTCTTCCATCCGCCATATTGCCAAATAATCTAGAAGGAAAATTTTAGTTGATGTTTAGTTGAATCGAATTTAATCGAGTTATTGTGACAGATGTACATAAAACTATTAGGAAACATACACGAAAATGAAAATAAACGCTGAAACATTCCGCATACATGTATATGCAAGTGCATTCTGAAATAGGCTAGATACTGAGATGTTAATCCACGATAACAACGCAAGCCTAGAATACACAGATAAGCGTATCATGATGATAATAAAATGCTTTGGTGGCAGAAACGTTCCCAGAGCTTTAGCCAACAGGAATACGGTCTTACTGTAAATGTTAAAGTACACAGATTATATATTTGATATATATTATACTTTTCAATGATACATTTTTATTTATTTATTGTAATATATGCATAATCTATGGTAGCATGTAATATTATACATGCACATGACTTTGACCTGTATAGCTCCCTCACTCTCTACATCTGCAATCCTTGTGTTTTGCTATATTATTGTGTGTATTATTGTGTGTATTATTGTCTGTACCGTTCGATGCCTAAATTTCCTTCAGGATGAAGTATGTATGTATGTATGTATGTATGTATGTATCTATCTATCTATCTATCTATCTATCTATCTATCTATCTATCTATCTGTCTATCATTGTTGAGAAATACTGTTTCATATATATATATTATTTTGTCAAAGTGTCATAGCTTATGTTTACACTGTGAGCACACCATCCAGCCCTGAACCCACAGTCTTTGGTGTGTAAAACAACAGTGGTCCTCTACCAGGCTTTTCATTTAGTTCTATATTATTAGGCTTAGTTGTAGCTGAATTAGTGGGATAACATAACCAATTGATTTAACCCACTGATCTCCCACCAGATCAGATCAAAATATGTAACAAAGCTGTTGCACTAGACTAGGAGAAGAAAGACCTTGTCATCATCATAAACTTCTTATCTTAGTTACTTTGCTCATAGTAGACCTTTGTGTTTGCACAAACTATAGTAACCATGTTTAATGTGCATTTCCATTTTTAGACTTGTTTCCTTGCTGTTGTTCCTGTGGATTGTCCCTGTGGATTACAATTGCTTTTTTTGTGACAGACAAGGCTGGAATGGCCAACTGGCATACCGGCATTTTCCCAGTAAGCTGATGGGATTGTGGGGCGGCAAATTTATTGTGAGCCCCCCCCTCTCCCGCTCAGCCAAATTTATCTTGGGGGACCCCGATGTTCAGCCATGGTAACAGATTTGCTGCAAATAGCCTGGCAGCATTAATTCAAGGGATATAGGATATGAAACATTTTGACCAATTAAACAGTTGCTGCAGATTAAAAAAAACCAGTAATAATCAGGTACAGCGGTCATTTAGGGGTTTGCAGTGTTTTTTTTAATTGCCTAACTGGGCAATAATTAATTGGGGCAATAAATTTGATTAATCATACCTGCTAACTGGTCACACTACGAATTGCCTTTGCTTTGACGTGGTTTACTAAGTAACCTGTTTGCTTCAGGTGTCGCCCATAGGGCAGGTGGGCGGGGCAGGTGAGGTCTGGCAGGACTTTGGCCCCTGCAGCACGGCTGTGAAGCCGGGCTTTGCCGACATCGCTGTGCACTGTTGGGTCTAGCCCTGGATAAAGACACGGTGCGCCGAGCAAACAGATGCTTAAATGTTGCCATTATTTACGGAGCAAAGCAGGCAGGCTATGGAAAGCGGCTGCACACAATCACGCCTTGTTCTGCTGGCCTTGGTTTTCAACGAGGCCGAACAGAAGCGCTTTAGTGGGGCTCTGCATGACATCAAATGTAAAGGAAAAGCACAATAAGTCACAGTTCATTGTTGAGAATCTGGACATTATTCTGTTATTTATGCTCACACAGTTGCTGAGTAAATCTCTCTCACCGAATGGATAAGGGAATAATTTATTATCTCTGGGTGAAAATTGAGGACTGTTTAATTCAGCGCTGAAATGACCATTTCTTCTAGCTATCCCTCACTACACATCGTATTGTCGCTTAAGGACACTAGATATTTCATAAACGCACATGGATTTATTTCTTAATTTGTAATATGTATTATGCCTGTTTCAGTTAACATGAACTCTTTTCATGTTTTTTGTGAGGGTGTTGCTTCAGTAAAAGTAGCCAAAAACGATTTCCATGGAAATATGGTTGATATGCAGTCATACCAGTGAATGACACTGAGTAAATTATGCAAGATTTTAACCTTTGCACGTCCATATATTTCTCTCAGAATTATTATTCAAGGATTATAATAATTTGATAAGTCAAACATATTACATTACCGCCAACACTACAACAGTAGTTATCGGTCCTGTTCCTGCCCCCCTCCCCCCGCCACCAGAATGTTCTCCTTCCAGCCCACATTGCTTTCAACCTGCCACATTGATTATTAGCCTATTAAGGACCATAATGGCCTGAATAAGGTAGGGTTGCAATGAAAACATTCTGCTGGGGGGGTGGTAGGATCAGGACTAAGAACCACTATACTGGAAGATTAAGGCCTGCGTATTAATTTACTGTTTAAAAGAAAAAAAAACCTTTAATTTTACAATAATGTAAAGGGTAGATGGGAGAAGTCTGCTGAATATTTTTGTGGCATCAGAGTGAGTATAAGTAGTGAGTGAAGTGTCTTTGATGGTTCTGCTTTGACAGGAGCGTTTGGCAGATGGTGTAGGGTTGCCCGCTGCAGCGGTAACTCATTTCTCTATCCACACATTCGCTGTGGCATAATTAGCGGTTGCTGGGAGGTGCGAGAAGGAACAGGAACACCCACCTCAGATAAACCGTTTCGGATGGCATGAGAGCCCCTCTGTGTGTGTGTGTGTGTGTGTGTGTGTGGAAGGTACGGACCATCACGCGCCTCAGGCAGAATCTGGCAGGTTGTAGCCAACTGGGCTGACACGGGTCACTGCTTGTCTTGAGAAGGTGAGTGAGGGACTCTGGAAGGTGAGCATTTAGCCGTTTCGGCACGTTCCACAGGGGACTGCGGTACAGGGCAGAGCTTGGAGGAAAGTTTGTTGTACCCTTGAACTTTTAATGGGCGCAACTTGTAATACTTGGGTTGTGAAATTGCAGGGGAGAATGTGGAGGGGGTGCAAGCACAGGGTCAGTCATACCTGCTGTCAGGTGACAGGTAATGCTATGGAATGTCCTGCGCAAATTATAGACCATAAAATGATGGGACCATAAAGTATCTGAAAGATACAAAAAATTTTAAAAACCCATGTTAGATAATGGAAGTTTCACTAGTTACAAGTGTGTTACTCTGTGCTGTGTTGGCTTGGAGACCGGCTTTCCTACCTTAGTGTTGTCTTTGACTGAGTGCTATCTGTGTCTCTGCCTTGCTGAGGACTGAGGTGTACGTTTACAGGCCGTTAATGGGCTGAACTGCATATGACGAACACTTCACTGTACAGTGAACACAATGCTGCTGTCTTCCAAGCACAGATATCCTCTTAGTCTGGTGCAGGAGCCACCGTCACGTCTCCAGGTCTTATTGTGCCGCGGGGTTGGCAGAGAGGGCCAGGGCAGACGGCGGTAAATCACTGGAAAGACCATGCAGGCAGGAAACACCCTCCGGTTTGTGACATTTATGAGGTTTATGTTACGAGACACGACACTGTCTGGCGTAGTACAAGCACCACACTAACAGCACAGCCAGTGAAAACGCGAAGAGCTGGATTGCACATACTGTATCAATCAGGGCAAAATACAGATGAGAAAAGGCCCTTAGGTGTTAAGCGACAGAAGTCAGTCTACTCGCATTCTGTGGAACCAATCTGCTAAGCTGCCGTTTCACTCTGATTAACCCTAACAAAAACACCCTCAGTTAAGTGCCTGTATTGCATATACAGTAATCCCTCACTTATCGCGGGAGATAGGTTCCAAGGCGGACCGCGATAACTGAATTTCCGCGAAGTAGGGACGCCATATTTATTTAATTATTTAACGTGTATTTGGACGTTTTTA
>JABFEB020000013.1:191128-201592 GCA_019775895.2 Stomatorhinus ivindoensis
TGTGTGTGTGTGTGTGTGTGCACACACATGCATTGAGATCACCCCCACCCACGATATTGCATCATTTGAAGACCTGCAGTCACATAAGTGCCACTAATGCATAACCAGGAAGTTCCCCATGAAATATGCATGTCTGGTATCCTTCATGTGCAGACATATGTCCTATAAGAACAAATAGGAAGCCTAATAGACGGAGCATTGTTGTTTTGAGAGACCTTCAAGGCAAAGTCAGATACCTTCAGAAAAGTATGTCTGATAGTATCCTTGGTCTGGATCGAGCTGTTCCTGTTCATTTAAAGCGGCCCTTTGTAAAGCTGGGATGGCAGGCACATGTGCTCACTTGTCCATTATAACACCTCTCTTAGCTTCTTTACTGCTGTGTTCATAGCAGAAGGCGGCTTTTGGTTTGAGACAAGGCTGATGTTTATAATAGAATAATGTTTATAATGATTTTCCTAAGGTGACAATTTTTTTTTGCCCATTTGAGAGAAATTCGGGGGTTATGTGGTAAAATCTTTCAGCCTTACTTCCACTAATGAACATTGGTCCTGCTCTCTGTTCCAGTAGGTGTACTGTACTACCAAAGTAATCCTGTCGAGACCTTGGATGCCTGGTAGAGTTTTGTGAAGACCCTCTCTTCAGATCTGTCTTGCTCATAAAAACGGGCCACCGTTTACATTAACCTTATCAAAATGGAGTCCTCTTCGTGCCTGGCATTATTTTAAGCCATAATATATATAATCCTGGACTAATAAGAAAAAATATTGGTTTATCGTCTCATTTCATTTCATGCTTGTTGTAAGTATTTTAAGTATTGTTTTATTTTAATCACATGGAGTTGGATCGGAGAGCTGGTGATATGCACGGCACTGTAATGATATCTTTAACATTTGACACCTTGCCTTCTGCAGGTGGACTCTCCTGGGAACTGACATTTCACTATATTATCTCATTTCACAGTCTCCAGCATGGCAGAGGTTTACGTCCCAAAGGCTTGGCCAGCTACACTTGGGTTGTCGTATTTTTGTGTTATTGTGCTCAATTGGAATTGACTCATCTTATATCTTATCTATCATTTCAGCCTCCTGGCTGAACCTTAGAGTACGTCACAGTCAGTTCAGCTTCAGCTCAGGGTAGGACCTCTTGTTTTTTTTGTGAGAATTACCACCCTGCCTGTGGCCAGTCATGGGACAGGCCTGGGCCATTGTGGGTGAGATTATGGTTCAGTGTCGGTAATAGACTGAGTGCCTCAGCTTCTTGGTTATTATTTAGTTCCTATTTGGCTAAAAATAGACATGATTGACAGCATGTGATAATACCACCTGTGGCGAGGTTCAAAACCTCATTTCCCCCCACTCTACTGCTAAGCACTATCAGGTATGCCTCCAGAAACTAGTGAACAGCCTGAATGTATTCTGGACGTTCTGCAAATTATTTCCATCGTATGAGAACACAGGACTGGTTAAGTGTATGTGTGTGTGTGATACTCGTATTTTTTTCCCTGTAATGTGGCACCAGACCCTGAGAAGGTACCTGGCTCTTAGATGTGTCTTATGACATCCCACAGTGAGCAGCGTAATCCTCTTGACAAGACTTTGGAATTTATTAGCCGTGTAATTCCTCAAGCAGGAAGGATGCTGGTGTTCCCCCTCCATGCCGTAAGAATGTGGGGCTGCCCCCGTTTATTTGCAGCAGAAATTCTGTCCAAATTGTGAGTGTTTATAATTTGGAGAGGATATGGCCCACACTAGCTGATCCAACTCAGCTCGATACGGCATTATGGGATGCTAATGAGGCCAAAACTGTGTCTGAAATGGCTCCAGTTTACAAACACTGTCGTTACACGAGTGGCCGTTTGCCAGACCAGCTGGGCGCAGATAGCGGGTGTCTTCATGAAAACGGTGAGGGTGCGTGCTGTTCCTTTAGGGCACGGCTTTCGAGAGGAAGCTTCTGCCGTTACTGGCTGAGGAAATTAAAATTCTAATCAGATCTGCATGCGATGGGACGTCCCTGTACACAGAAGTGTCCAGCTATTTGTGATGTAAATGCTCCACATGGGCCTCGATCCCATGCCTTCATGCTGTAAATGCCCCACACGGGCCTCGATCCTATGCCTTTGCGCAATAAATGACCCACATGGGCCTCGATCACATGGTGTCCTGAGGCAGCACTTTGAAACAGCTGAACGATGCCAGTTTAATGTAGGCAAACAAAACTGGCCAGGTTTAAGGTAGATATTTTCCCTGCAAACAGATTTTGTTGCATTGAATTAAATAATGAGCCAAATTCCTGTCAAGCTTAAAGAATTAAGTAACCACTAATAATGTGGATGATGATCTCTGGGGCACAGAAGCCTTCCTTTCGTAGTAGGTTCAAAGCAGTGGTACCATTTGTAATAGTGAAATACAGGGGAACACAGAGAAATCTTATTCTAAAAGAGCTAATGAGTCAAAGCTGTGTCCCTGTTAACAGACTCTTTAGTCTCACATTCTTTCATGGGGTTAGTAGCCCTGTTGCTGAAACTCAAGGTCAAAGTGGCAAAAGAGACCAGCATTTCTTCCTTTCTAAAGTGGCGTGAGAACAGCACTTATTAAATTATTAAATGACTGCCTGGAGGATTTGGATGTCAGCACACAACTGATGCTAGGAATAAAGCAAGTGGACATTATGGAAAAAGTAGCACATAGAATGTTAATTGGATTCACATCTGTGTCAAACATATCTGCGTCTTGTAACAGTAGCAGATGAATCATTAATATTTAGCCGGATGCCTCTTTACGTTCCCTGAATTATCTTAATGTTGCACTTCTGCTCACTGAATAGTCTTATTATGTTCTCGCCTTGTTAGGAGTTGCTGTGTAGCCTCAGCTCCAATACTGCTTACACCTCAGCACCCATTGCAGGCTCAGCCCAGCTGTACTTCTGCCTTGCTAATAACTTGACAGAATGTATGTTTGCGATATGCTATTTGCCTCAAATGAATATCGCTTTGGACTAAAGTGTCTGCTGAATATGTAAATGTCAATTTAGGTATGCAGATCAGCAAGTGGTTAATTATTAAATATTTCTGCAATCATTATAGTTTTATGGTGTTGATAAGTCATCCTTATTTTGCAGTTGTTATCAGCAATTTTTGCTAAACACTCTGATATTAAAAATGAAACTAGGGCAAATAGATTAAGCCACATATTTTACCTGTCACATTATAAAAGTGATTTTTGATAATGCATTGTAATAACATTAAAGCAGCACAAATTGACATTATAATCTCCAGGTGTTTTAGAAGGCTGAATGGAAGCATGTGTACTGTACAATCCATTCCAGCTGTCATCCAGTATAAGAGAAGATATACTGATCTCAGATCAGTCTTTTGCATTCATGTTTGCTGGGCTGACTTTTTAAACACGCTAATCTATACTCTTTTTCATTTTAAATTGGACTTCTTCATGCATCTAGTGATACTTTTACCCATTTTCTTTTTCCCTGCAGGGAACTAGTTCTGTAGTAAATTTATACAAGGAAAAGAAAAAATGATAATTGGCAAAGGAACCAACTAAACCTTGATAATTATGAGAGTTGTGCATTCTGTAATAGATCACTAATTACTGTGTGTTTAATGTGGCTTTCGTTATAGTCACAGTTTGTATAAGAGCCCAGAAAACTTTTCTCAATAACTGTTACTGAAAAGCATGACATTGGTAATATTTACAATATATGCAACACATCTGAACTTCTCCAAATGCCTCTGCACAGACTCTAGACAGTCTGTAATGAGTTACATCTGACCAGAAGAATTCTATTTGGTGTCATTAGTAATTGGAGAAATGAGATTCTGATTATGGAGAGAAGTGGGTCAAGTGTGACTGTCCATACGTAGTGGAATTGGTGAGACATGGACATCTTTATAAATGGGAATGATTCCTCTCCCATACAATTTGCGTCAAAGATTAAGCATTTCCAACTATGAATAAATGTGAACAGAGCAGCTTTAATTCACATAGTATGATGCATGCGCGCACACACATACACATACACACACACACAGTCGCGTGTGTCCAACAGATCCAATGTAATGTTGAAGAACAGAAGCCATTTTGATTCATTAGTTAAAGGATCAGGTGTATGATTTGTGTACAAAGCGTGGGGTATCTTTCTCGACACTGATCTATTCAGTGTAGATATTATCGACTTGTCAAGACAGCCTCCTGTCATGAGAGCCAACCGGAACAGTTTGGCTTTGGGATATTTTTTTTCGGTTATTAAGGAAACTTCAGTGATAAGAAGCCATGCTGGGAGATTACAACGGATGTGCTTTGTAATTTTCAAATGCTAATTTGAGAAACGTCTAATAACGAGAATATGATTAAAAATGAAATTGCAGTCTAATGATTGATATGTCTGGTTAGAGGGTTATATTCATCCAAAAAACTTTTTCATTCATACTGGCAATAGACAGCAGAGGTGGATTCTCATACAGCGGCATAGCTGTAATATACGTACATTAGGCTGTAGCTAATGTGTGATTGCATTGTAGACTTATACCGCTCGACACCCTTCGTCTGACAGAGGCTTCAGCCGTGGCTGATTCCTTATGGAGTCATGTTTGCCTCGTGCCTTTGGAAAACGCAGTCCGTGCATCTACCTCCACGTGGTTCTCCTCCTTCCACAATGTTGACCTTGCCTCTTTTCATTTTCTTTGAGTCGGTCGGATTTTTCACTATAACGATATTGTGTGTTCAGCCCCTTTCATGTGAACAGGGACAATGTGTCTTCAGTCTCTTCACCCGAGAGACGTGGAAGATTCACGGCTCAGACAGCAGGACTTGCGAACGCGCACAGTGTTCACGGCTAATCTGCTCCTCAGTCTGCCGTCAGATATCGGTTCTTCGTTATGTCCCGCTGGCGCCCGACATCTCTCTGTGGCTGCATTGACTCCAAAACAACCGCACCGATAATGAACTTAACAGCACCCCCTACAGTAGCACAACAGGTAGATCTGGGATTCATTCTGCATGGCGCCAGAAGCAAGTGGCGGGCTGAGGAGCAAGGCCGAGCTTGATAGCGTTTCTCTTGGCATGTGGGTGGGCTCAGTCTAGCTGTCACTTGGCTATCGGTGTAAGCAGAAAGCAGGCTGATGGTTGGGGTTCTTTAATAAAAGAGCACCACAGGCAGCAGACGTGTGCAGCTAAGATTTAGGACATATGTTCATTGCTTTCAATCCCAACGTTTGCTGCTGACCTGTTGCTAAGGGAAGTTCACTAGTTCTTCATTCCGTTGACAAAATGTAGGCTTCTGTACAGACTCTAGATCCCTGCCAAGTAAATCCCTTGAAGATGCTTGTGTGGGTTTAAAATGGAGACAATGTGTTGCACCAGAAATGCACAATGTTGCAAAACACTAATGTAATCACTGACACTTTGACAAAGAGGATTCACAAGTAATAGGTTATGACAAGCAACATTTTCATAGGAGCTGGTACACGCAGAGGTTTCATTGTGGAACACTTTCTCTCTGCATTCATCTCTTTGCAAAGTTTTGAAACAGGCTTTTAAAGGTCTAGATCGAAGTCTTTCTGGATGTAAATCACTATTAGTGCATATGACTATTTACGTGTACAATCCTTGTTATACAACAGTGAAAACATTCTTGGTTTGTGCCACTAAGGGGTTTGTTTGGCCTCTGCAAATTGCATTGGTGCTCCTGCAGTGAGGCGCAGCTCTGCTCAATCACACCGCAAGGCTCACACTTTGTTAGGAGAGCAGTCGGCTTGGCAAAAGATGAATCGGAGGTGGTTAGAGGAGGCAGCTTCGCGTACGCCTGGGCAGGTCAGGAGGCAATGGCAGAGAGCCAAGTTTAACACAGCACTGCAAACATCTCAATTAGGATGAAAACATGAGTTTTTCCGTAGAAATATTAAAGGTTGTCTGTTGCTCTTCGTGGCTGGATTATAGTACAGAAACAGGAAGCAGAACCAGAACAGATATTTTGAAGTTAATTTTCATATTAGTGGGGGATGTAAGTCAGGATGAAGGGTGTGCTTTGCATGCATGACATGCCGTATTCGGCGGCCAGCATCTGCATGGAGGAGGGTGTCTTGGTGGGCTGGCATACCTTGCCTGTGATCTGAAAGTCGCTGGTTCAAATCCCAGTCATTTAATCCTGTCACACAGTCTGTGGTCACACACTCAGAGGGTTTGGGCCACCATGAAAATATTATTTGAATTCTGACTTTTTTTCTAAACTCAGAATTCTGAGATTAAAGTCAGAATTCTGAGATTAAAGTCAGAATTCAAATAATATTTTCATGGTGGCCCTAATCCTCCACAGTGGCCAGTTTTGTTTTCAGTATTAGTATTTTTCTTTCAGTTTTAGAATTATATAATAACAAATTTCAACATGGACTTCAATTTTACAAGACTACAATTTAAAGAACATGGCAAAAATTATTTTCATTATTTCATTATTTAAATTACTATTAGAATTTTAATTATTTCAAGTCCATTTCTGACATAACACAACATTTATTATTTTTATTATTCTCATTATTATCAAATTTATATAGCACCTTCAAAAACCCAATGATGCTTAAAATAGGTGATAGAACCTCACTACAGTGAAGCAGTAATAAACACAAGAACTTATATAATCTGGTACAGTAAAGTATGCAGTCCGCAGTAAGCAATGCAGTAATAAAGAAATACAATAATAAAAGTGTTACGTGGTTGCTGTACAAATGGAGGAGAAAATGTAGCGTAATGAGCACAAAAAGCTAGCAGGGCACAGGGCACCAATCAAAGCACAGAATGTGGAGAGAGGGGAGCAGCATGCTTGGGGGGGTTCTGGGCAGGTTTAAGATCTTGGAGTGAAATCCTTGTTTTGGGCATCTGGGAGAGGGGGATTCCTGAGACGGGGAGCAGCCCTACAGGAGGCTTGGTCACCGAAGCTGGAGAGGTTGCATAGAGGAGTATTGAAAAGTTCTAAAACACTATATGAAGATTCTACAGTAGAATATTTGATATCGTAGGACAAATTGCCAAAGGCTAAAGATACACACTTCTTCGTCTTCATATCTTACTTGTTGTACAACACCTCATGCATAAAACACATACACCCTCCCTTTCTCTTACAGTAATACAGCTGGGATACATCAATCATTTAAGTAGTGTGTTTTATTAAAGTAATTCTATGGAAAGCTTTTGTGAATCGGATCCTTTATTCTGGAATTGTTGGCGGTCATAATGGTTTTTTCAGATCCGGCAGGAAATGCGGGAGATCACTTTTCATGTGTACTGCCTAACGTCCAGGCTTGTCTTCTGGGCTCTCCGTGCCATTAAGATTGTCACCACGAGTGGCTGAGAATCTGCTTTCTCTGCTTATCTCCAGCTGAATTTCCCCTTGGTCGTTTAAAGTACTGGAAGCTGAGTGTAGACATATTCCCAAGCCCACAGATCCCGGGATCAATTCCTTGCACTGGGAACCCTTGAGAAATTATTGCGTTGTTCTGCCATGGAATGCAAACAGCCCCCCGGGGGTCACTTTGGGTGTATTACCACCACAGTTCTTTTATGGTCACTGAAGACCACAAACACCATGTCGCAGTGAAGGTCAATAGCAAGGCTTGCAGCAACCCCCAGAGTCACACTGCTTCCCGATTGTTATTAAAAACAAATTAATTATCACCTTTAAATCACCTGACCACAGTCAAAGGTCACTGGAAGATTTGCTCTGACAGTTTGTAATAGAATGTTACTTTCTCATTAGCCTTCTGTGTAGCTCACTGGAAAATGTTCAACCAAAGAGTTGTGGTCAAAGATCACATATTAGATACTTATATGACTGTAACACAGTTCAGCAAGGCTCTGGATCACCTTTTTAGCCCTAATTGAGTTTTGACTGATTTGTCTTGTGTGTGTATTGAGTCCAGTGTGATTACAAGTCTCTTAAGCACCTAAAAAAACCAAACTGTACATACATTTAGTCGATGTCAAAAATCAGTGCACTCTGAAGCAGGGGCAGAGCAAAAGGTGTGATTAAGTTTTGTAGGTTCAAGTGGTCTTCCAGGAGGATATGAGTGACTTGTCTGTGGAACACTTACAGCCATGTGAAATGTAAGAATTGACTGGAGCCAATTCAAAGAATCAGACACGGGGCCACTTCCTCTTAACATTACATAGAAACAGGAAGCGAAAAAGCAAAATAGTTTGCAATCTTGATTTCTCTTCAGGGCTGACGTCTGACTGCGCTGTGTAATGTTGTGGTCTATACCTTGATTCACACTGCTTCAGTTGTTTGTTCTTAACATATAGTGACAAAAGTAAAGACCTTAATTTGTCCTTTCATGTTTTACCGCAATGTGGAACCCTGTTTTGGTTCTTTAGATAACAAAGAAAAGTCAATTTAGCAAAGAGAAGGAAGTAAAACCTTAGATGAATAATGGATCTGAGGATCCAATTTGTCAGATAGGTAACTGAACAGTCTTTTTATCCTTGTATAAATCTATTAAGGTTTCAAAGTTATTTTTTTTTGTGTATTTGCTCATACAGAGGATGACCGTAAAATACATAAATACATAGAATAGTACCTTTTTGATATAGACTAAAATATACCTTGAGATTTGAATTTGTTCAGTTTTATCTAGATGTGTAAGCTAGATACATTTGGGTCCAAGCATTATGTGAATATTAGGAGGCGTTCATTTACAGTAGTTTGTCAATTTAAAATAATATGCTCAAACGAATATATATTTTTTAAATATGCAAATGTTTAACTGATCCACACACATGAATATTCATTGAGATACAAATATTAGAATAAAGCCTGGTTCTAATTGTCAGTGCATCATCTGAAAGTGAAATTTGGGCAGATGATGAAGACGACTATCCAAAAAGCACAATTAACTACATGAAAAGGTTTGATAAAGTACACAAGAGCTATCTGGCAAAATGTGCGAGTTTAATGTAGTTATGTAAGCAACCACTATTTCAAGAGCCTGTTGTTGCAGTTTTAATACACATTTATACCAATGACAGATAGGAGTGTAATTTGCTTCCTGTAACTTGATAAATTCTCAAATGTGGCCACTGACTGCGGAAGAAAGAGCAAATCAGACGCTTAATAGTCTTGTGGGATAATTCAAATGAGAGCCATCAATCTGGACAGTGGCAACCGGCGTGCAGCCGCCCCCTTCTCCTTGGGGCCGAGGCACTTTCAATTACGCGGCAGCTCACTGGCAACCGCGGCCACCTCAGCGGTGAATTATGGCAGCGCGTGCTACCTAGCTGCAGCGTAATTGAAAAAAGCGCCGTCTGGTGTAAATGCTGCTGTGGATAAACCTTATATATGCACACTGGGGTGGTATTGGTTGCCAACAATGGCAGTAGATTACCTTTGACTTGTGTGGAGTTGGTATTAGTAAGCCCTTATTATAATTAGCAGTGGATTTCCATTGAGTTATGCTTGGTGGTGGTATCGGTAAGCCCTTACCATCAGTAGCAGTAGATTGCCTTTGAGTTATGTATGGAGTCAGTATTAGTATGTCCTTATAATAAGTAGCTCTAGTAGATATCTCACTGTGGAAGTGTAGACATGTCGTAATGAGGTTTCTGTAATGTTAATGCCCCTCAAAGCCATGTACTCCTGAGACGCAGTCTAACAAGGTGGCTCTGATTTCTTAAACAGGCCTTGTTATTTATTTATTAATGCAGAGTCAATGGGGGGAAGCTGGTAATGTAGATAAATGGCACTCACAGGGTACACGCTGCCTTCAGTCCTTTCTTTGAGAGCGTGTGAACGACCAGCAGACGCCATTACTTAGAGCCAGTTGTAACTTGTGTCGTCTAATGTGTTCTGGGACTGAGAATAGCTGAGACTCTGCCGGATCTGTTCATTTTTTCCCTCATTGGTTCACATTCACTGAAACGATATAGTTTATTAAGTACGCTTTAAATACTTGACAGTTACCCACTGCAATTAGGTGTCATCTTCGGCAACACGGGAAAACTTAAGTGTTTGCTGATACAAGTCACACATTCACACAGAGGTCAGGAATCTCTGCTGTAGCTCAACCAAAGACGTTTAATCTTCAGCAGGCGATGTGGGAAGAGTAGCTGCATGGCTTTGGCTAAAGTTGTGCAATGAAATATTTGACTCAAAACACCCATAAGTGGAAATTATGACGTACTTTTAAAGGGGCCCTATTATGCTAATTTTCACTTCATAATAATATTTTTGGGGTCTACTAGAATAGGTTTACATGCTTCAGTGCTCACACATAATTTCACGCATAATTTTTCTTGGACTGTACATCTATTCACTCTATCTATAGCTGTCTTAAACACTCTGTTAGAGCTTTAAACCCCACCCCTGATGAATCCAGTGTGCTCTGATTGGTCAGCTTGTCAGATTGGTCAGCTTGCCCTACACGTTCCACCCTTGTATTGCAGTTTGCAGATAGATCTTTGCAGG
>JABFEB020000013.1:242046-254482 GCA_019775895.2 Stomatorhinus ivindoensis
TGTGACAGCTAAGCCACCATCATTAGAGAGTGTGACAGCTAAGCCACCATCATTAGAGAGTGTGACGCCTAAGCCACTATAATTAGAGAGTGTGACGCCTAAGCCACTATAATTAGAGAGTGTGACGCCTAAGCCACCGTCATTAGAGAGTGTGACAGCTAAGCCACCATCATTAGAGAGTGTGACGCCTAAGCCATCGTCATTAGAGAGTGTGACGCCTAAGCCACCGTCATTAGAGAGTGTGACAGCTAAGCCACCATCATTAGAGAGTGTGACGCCTAAGCCATCGTCATTAGAGAGTGTGACGCCTAAGCTACCATCATTAGAGAGTGTGACACCGAAGCCACCAGAGTGTTGTAGGCTGTTTATCGTCAATTGTTTCTCCTACCAATTATCTGTTTGCATTTCTGTTGAATTTTATTTCTCACATTTAAAATGGTCTGACATGATTTATTGTAATCTCTGGCTTTACATTACAAAGACCTACTATTTTAAGGATGTATAGATGTTTTATATACTAAATAGTATTGTATCAGGCAAAATCTGCTGTATAGAAAGATTTATATATTAATAACTAGCAGTGCACATTGTAAGCTTTGCCATGATTTGAATTTGTAAGGCAGCAGTATCGAAATATCTGGCGATATTAGAAATATTATTGTGGTACGATACATTATGATACGATTCAGTGATACGATATCAGGATTTTCACTATATATAAACATAAGCTGACTCTAAGGAAATATTTGATTACAAAATGACTTAATATGGTTTTAATTTTTTATTTTAACAACAGAAAATGTTGGGGAAAAAATAACAAATTGCTTTTAAGCAACAAAAAATGGAATTTAACCTGGACCTTATGTTACCTCATGTTCGCAGAACATTCCTTTGGGGGAAAAGTTGTGCAGGTTTGGTCTCAGGTGGAGTTGATTTTACATTTAACATGGAAGTTGGTTTGAAGAAACAAGGCCAGTGATAACTTTGCTTCCGCGAGCTGGTTTGCATGCATGGTTTTCTGATGTGTCTGTCCCCCTTCCCCCTCCCCCAGTCTCGATTGACTCCATCCGGGAGGTTTGCGAGGGCAAGCAATCCGAGATCTTCCAGAGGTACGCCGAGGGCAGCTTCGACCCCAACTGCTGCTTCAGTATTTACTATGGCGAGCACATGGAGTCTCTGGATCTGGTGTGCACCAACGGAGAAGAGGCACGGACCTGGATCACCGGCCTCAAGTACCTGGTAGCGGGAATCAGCGACGAGGACAGCCTGGCCAAGCGGCAGCGCACCCGTGACCAATATCCTCTCTGTCCCCTCCCGCCCCGTCAGCTGCCACGCTGGTTCTGGATGTCACTGCTTTTTGTGGGAGAGGCTAAACTCACCTCTCGTTGTTGATATTGCAGCCCAGGGGGCTGTGAAATCTTGATGTGAGCACACACTGCCGCAAAGTTAAGTGACTGTCGTTTATCAATGAGCCTTCCACATGCTAATGGGGCACTGCCAGATGCTCATGTGTCTGCATTTATTTCGTTTCCATATCCACTGTAAATATTCACAATCTCCCATAGAAGCACAGAACTAGCAGCTATGCATGAGCCCAAAAAATACGGAAATTCACAAACTCCCTCACGCCTCACACGCACAAGCTCGTTTGGGACACATACAGAGAAAGCAGAATTAATAGGTGAATACATTAAGGGAGGCGTTGTTTGTGTTCCATAGATAAACTGGCATAAACGTGCTTCTTATATGTAAGGATGCCCGCTCATCATAAACACGAGTAGAATTTATGCATTTTTTCAGCTGTCTAGTGTATTGAAGTCATATTCTATTTATTCATGCTTATTTTATTCCAAGTGAATTGCATATCAGGAGTCGAATGCATCCCAGGATTGTTTTACATTTTAAGTTATGCACATTTTAAAATGTGTTTCATAAATCTTGGCATTCAGTTTAAATAAGCAGCATATGTTACTCCTTTTGCATTGTTTTTGTAACCTGACTGTAATGAGCAGAATTATTGGCTTAGGGTAGACGTCTCGCAAGGTCCTAGATGTATATTAGGGGTGGGACTTGATAAAAAAAAATTCTAATTAATTAAAAGCTTTTTAATTAATTGATTGAAATTGATCACATTTTAAATCACATTTCAATATATGAATTGTAAGTTTAGTTGATGAATAAATCAATATACATACATAAGCTTAAACTTCAAAACCTTGTTTATTTGCCCATCGGTCTACTACACAGGCCAATAGATGAGTGCAGAAAAGACAAGAAATTTTGACCAAAAAATACCAAAGTACAGATTGACTTCAACTGCTCCCATTCTTCAAACATCATGTATGAAACACCAGAAAAGACAAACAATCCCATTTCAAAAACTCCCTCAAGTTTCCCTGGCCAAAAATAAACAGACCAGCAGTTCAAGATAAAGTGCTATGTTAGCGACCGTTGAGGTGGTAACAAAGGGTGGCAGTGCTCCTGTGAAAAGCAAACTCCTCCCTGTATAAAGTGCAAATTACAGCATTTCTCTGTTTGCACTTCCATCTGGAAGTTACTTATATTTAAATTTCCCATCTACCAGTGTAGTCTCATCTGACTTCTGTGGTCATCACATTGTGTGTCGATATAATCTATCTGCCTGGAACATCTGAGAAACATTCTTCAGTGGAAATTAAAGTGCAAGTTAAATGTGTTAATTTTTTTAATTATTTATTTTTTCTGTAATTAATTACTCAAAATTAACATGTTAAAGTCCCAGCCCTAACACACACACACAGACATATATGGATATTGCTTTTGTTGCATAACACCAAGTATCTTTTAATATGCTCTGAGCTCCAGTTATTCTCCTACTTACATCACATTTTTTCTTTTATCATATGGATCAGAAATAGGTCAGTTACACCGAAATCTGCATTCTGCATTTTTCAGGCCACAGAAAAACTCTGCCATATAAAGTGCACTTTGAATGAGAAATTTAAAATGTCATTTCATGCCTGTTCTGGGGAAATCATCAGTGAAACCAGAGATATCATGTCAGACAGGACCTTGGAAATATGGGCCGTTGGTGGATTGGGGGATTCGCGTTGCTGTTGGCCCTTAACTCCTGCTCCACGTGGCTCAAGCAGACGTTTTCCGAGGCGGACAAAAACGGCGACGGCAGCCTGAGCATCAGCGAGGTCCTTCAGCTCCTCCACAAGCTCAATGTCAACCTGCCCCGTCAGAAGGTCAAGCAGATGTTCAAGGTAAGGCAGCCGGTGGGGTAGGAACCTGGGACCAGGGAAGCACCCTGTGCTGGTGGGCCCTTGAATAGGCCACTTCATTTTAAATTACGCAATAATATTGGTGCGTTCGAAATTCCGAGTTGAGTAACATCACGTCATGTTCAAGCTACCATCTCTCTACTATCTCTGAACGAACATGGCTGCTCCATGAACACGCTGCTGTGTTGTAGCGTTATATTTTAGCAGATTGGAGAGAGATTATTTTTTCAGAGAGACAAATCAAGAATCACAAACTAGTCAAACCACATTAAAAGCTTCATAAAATACTTTAGCACATCCATAGTGATATTCTTTTATCGAGAGGCAAACAAACTACAAACAAACCAAAGACACTAACAAGTCTGGAAAAAACCTGATATTGCATGATAGGATACTGTTTACGGTCATGATATGGTATTCTATAAATCGAACACGTGCAATTACATTTATAACTATTAATACATTTAACAAAATAAACATTTTCAAAGATTTATAAAATAAAATTCTGTTGAGTGTGTAAGCCGCCATGTTGAAATTACGTCACAGGGAAACTCGGGCAAGAAAATTCTGTCCGACACCCGTCGGAAACATGCCTCTTTTATGACGTTGAAGTGATGTTTTTCATAATGTTTCGTGATCCGAGTTCTGACTTGGAGAGAAATAATGCATCATACGTCTAGATATCGAAATGTGTTTCAAAATTGTCAATAGCAATGACATCTTAATGATACAAGCGCAGCATGTCCTACTTGTATATATAATTAAAAAAAAAACTAATTTATAAAGAAATAAAAATAGCAAATAATAATATACATAATATACACTGTTTTGGGATTTGGAACGTCCCTAAACTGTCTACAGAACTGATTAAATGCTTTAGAAATACCTTTATCTTTTTCATTCTCAAGTTCAGCAGACTGGTGGGAATAGTAGGGGTGTTTGGCAGGAGGCCTCGGAGCAGCGGAGCAGAGCGGAGAGAGGTCACACCCAGTAGCGTGGCCACCTCTGTTTGCTACTTACTGCTTTTCACCCTGACTTTATGACAGTTAAAAAAGGAGCTGAGACTATGAAACCCAGGGCGACTGGTGGGGATTAAGCGGTGCCTGTTTGTGACTTGCATTGTCAGCATCTCATTCGTGTCACCGTGTCAGTGACGTCAGCATAGCGCTCTGGGTGCCTAGCCCAGTTCGACGGTCCAGCCTCACCTCAAAGGCACGCGGCAGGCACACAAGCCAACGCTAATGGGATTAGGCCACCTGTGCTTTGGCACCAGCGCACGGTAATGGATAATATCTGCGTTAGGCTCTGGTACATTAGCAGCGACCAGGTAAGGTGCAAACTGATCGGAGAGCTGGGCATTTGTCACTTACATGGCGTGCACTGTCTGGGTCTCTGGCACCTCACGTCTGGTGCTGGGTAGCTTTGTGATACCCATGGACATATAGGAGAAGGTATGAGGCGCTCTTTGATGGCCAGGCTATATAGATTGCCTTATGTTTCCATAAATTTAATTGTGTGTAGGTATATGAGTGTGAGTTTCCTTCTTCCTCAGTAATATGTATTAATATATACATTATATGGTAATATATGGTAATATATACTAATATATACTTCATATAGTAATATATACTAATATATACTTTATATAGTAATGTATAATATATATATAGTATAATATATAATATAATCCCTATTTATACAGCACAGTCAGTAAATCTGCCAGAACACGCATTTCTCTGTATGTTATCTGAGTACAACTGCATATGACAAATAAAATTAAACACTTGTCACATATTCCCTTCCTCAGACAGGACCCAAGTCAAACCTCAATTAAGTAGGATTGAACTTCAGAGTCTTTACACTGCTAAGACAGACTGCATCTCTTATTACCTGTAAAAGGCAACTCTACACAGAATACCCTTCTTTATTAATAGCTGGGAAACACTGCTAAACATTCATCATTAAATCCCCCAACTTCTAATTAATGCCATTCCAGTCAAAAATATGACAAGAATAAAACTAGAACAAAACTTTTATTGCTATCCCTTTCTGAGTGGCTGGGAGTTTTTAATGGGTCTGCAAGTGTTCCTTTGACATTTTGTATTGAATTGCTATTCCATCACAAGTGTTTATTGCATTTTAAAAACCGTAACAGGTTGTGGTTTCAAGTGTTCTTTAAATCTTTGAGTGCTAGTTTCAGTCATGCAGTATTAAGTGTGCGGCATGTAATAAGGGACTTAGCATGGTGATTAAAGACCAGGACTCTTAGGCTAAATGTTGTCAGTCTGGGTCACAGGATGGAATTGTTGCTTACCCAGTGTAAAATCTAGCTTCACATTAAATTCACAAGTGGTATTGTTGTGAAAAAGTACCAGTTTATCAGGCTCCTGTAGCACTGCCTGTGATCAAGAGGTCACTGGTTCAAATATCAGCATCAGAAGAATAATTAGTTACACTTTACATGAACTGCACCTTCATAATGCATTTATAGGACACTCATAGTCAGCATGTTTCTATACCTTAACATCCAAAAATACCTTAACAGCTTTTAAATACATTAACAACAAACATTATCAGATTAAATGGTTATAATGTTTGTTGTTATCATATAATGTTTGTTTTTAGTATATATTTAGTGTATATTACGGTATGTTAGGATATTGTGGTATACTTACATGCTTCTTATGAATGCTCTATAAATGCATTATGTATGGGCACTGAATGTTCTATGACTGCATTATAAGGGCATCATCAAGGTGCAGTTAATGTAAAGCATTACCCAATGATTTTAGGGTTGAGCCCATGAGCAATGATCACTTCAAGGATTGTCTGACTCTACTTCCTCACTTGTACATGGGTTTGAATAAGCATATGCTAAATAAATGTAATGTAATTAAACATCGAGGCAGGTTAATAAGCGGGCACTGAAGTTCGTACCATCCCCAGATATTCAGGGAGCACAAGTCCTGTCCCAGGAAGCCTGGTGATTTTAGGATAAATGCCTGAGGTGCAGTGGAGGGGGGTCACCCCCAAGTTTGCTGCACTCCTCTTGCACAGGACGTCATGTCCGAATCCTCACCCCCGCCGGCCGCAGGTGACTAAAGCTCACGGCTCCACTGGCCGGCCGGCCCATATGGTGTGAGAGCGGCGCAGATGGTGGGGGCCATAGGGTACAGTAAGCGCTGCCGGGCGGCAGGGCCAGGTGCCAAGCTGACCATGAGGAGAGCCGGAGTCCACAGCACCCTCACGTCTCCTGGCTGCTCTATTCACACAGGACGTCTCCTGCCATGTTCCTACTGGTGGTTCTATGGCAGCTCTGCTTAATTCACCACTGCTGTTTTAGTAGAGTGCAAATTAGTGTTCATTTGCCTTCTTCCCTTAGTTTCTCGGTCTCAGGTTTTTGATTTTGGGAAGAGCCCTTAAAGTAATGTTCTGGGCTCCCCAGGGTTCGGAGGACCACTCAGCTCCTGCTGTTAATTTTTTACAGTAAATTGTCATTTTTACAAACCCAATCATGCAGGTCTAACTGCGTAATTGCAGGTCTCATGCTTTCAAAAGCCATAAAATTAATGGTGTTAAAGATTTCACTCTTTTCATAAGTAAGTGCTCAGAAAAAGCAAAGCAGGTTTGCTGAAGTGCACCTCCGGCCTTTGCTGCTGCTGCCTAATGACCCCTGACCCCTGACCCCTGTCCCAAGCTTAAGCACTTGCTGGAGACGCTGCAGTTTCACTTAGTCACCGACAGGCAGATGCTTCTACTGGGAAGCAAAGTGAGACTGAACATTGGGCTTTGCTGGTGGCACGACTGAGGTGAAGCGTTTAAAAATCCAGCGACAAACTCAACGAGCCGATTACACGATTGCTTAAAAACAGTAATGAAGATTCGTGTTTGTGCAGCTATCGGCCTCTCCCTCTAGGAGGGCATCCAAGTTTTTGTTTTTGGAATGATTAGTTTATTCCTCCTCCATGCGGATTAATCACTGCGCTGAGGCTGTGTCGTCGTTTCATCACTGTGCGCACACAGGCTGCTCAAGCAGCGTTGGCGGCCTCAGCGCTCGATGTGTGTGGCGGCCTGCAAGTCGCCAAGCCGGCTAATCGAGTCAGACGTGAAGGGCGAGCGCAGCCAGCTCCCCCCAGCGTGCCGAAGTCGCACTCCTCTGCCCCAAACGGGCTTGTCGTGGGAGCCGACTGGCAGCGACCTTGGCACGGAGACCTGCCGCCCGCCAGGTGCGTGGCTATCTGTCTGCCGGGCCGTGTAATTCCACGTGGCTGAAAGCGGGTTCGCCTGCCCCCCATCCCCCCCCTTCCTCCGAAGCTGTGGAGGCTGCGCTCTCGCCTAATTATACCTACTGGACGTGCTGGGTTATGCAACCGAGGCGGATCTTCTCGCTGCCGGCACGATCCTCCACCAATATGCAGTCACACGGACCTGTGCTGTTTAGAGGTTCTGCGGATGTAGTGGCTACGCTCCGCCTTGAGCACCGTGTCCTGTAGCACCGCTTGAATTAGTGTTTTGATTCTTCCACACAGTTTGTGTTTTCCTCTTTAGGTGTGTTTTATGTGGAAAAGCATACTTTCAGAAAGCTTGACCACTGGGGTTTGAGGTGGTTTCTGTGCCAGTCTCATTTCAGTTGAAGCAAAAATCAGTGCTGATGAGAGATGAGTGCAGTGCCCATGGAATCATCCGTTTGCAAACTGAATATGCATACAGTACCATCGGAGCCAAAGAGGACGGTTTACCTTATAGCCATTTCAGAACTTCTCCAAAAATCATCTCAGTTTTTACAGCAACCATCCTACATTCCTGTGTGTTTGTTGATTTTGCTAATAGCATTGCCATGTATAGCTAATCAATACCTTAACAAGTTATTTAACTAAGTTAATTAAGTTAGCTGAATGTGAAACAGAACAAATACATTGAATGGCTAAGCGTGCTCCCCATGAAAGGCTCAATAAGATCCAATTAGATATCAGTAACTTTTTGGAGAACAGAAGAAATTCTTGCTATTCATTGTGTCACTGTTTATTTGCATATATTGTTAAATAGTATTTTTTCAGATCAAATAGACACTTTGTACCCAGATAAAGAGCTTCAAACATTTACTTTGATGGCCTTGGATCGAGAATTTTGCTCGGTACCATTTGTTGATGACGACGACATGATTGGTTCTGCTGTGTCCTCCTGCAGGAGGCAGACACGGACGAGAACCAAGGAACCCTTGGTTTTGAGGAGTTCTGCACCTTCTACAAGATGATGTCCACCCGCCGGGATCTCTATCTTCTAATGCTGACCTACAGCAATCATAAGGACCACATGGACACTGGTGACCTGGTCCGCTTCCTGGAGATCGAGCAGAAGGTTTGGTTCTCGTTCTGCTCCCGCCACACTGGTATCCCATGGCGTCCTAGTGCCGGCTCGGGGTTCTGGATTTCAGGGAGGAGTCTGTACAGGTGCTTCAACTTGTGTTTTCAGTACCAGTGAAGCTCCATTGGTTTTCCTCTCCAGTTACGATGACCTATGAACATGGGGCATGACATTTATTGTAAATGTGACTGCAGGCTGTTCTTAAATCAGATACTTCAATATGTTTGGGGATTTAAAAGAAATCTTTATCTCCTCGCTTATGAAAAATATGCCGCAGGGCAGTTGTTGAGGAAATCGATTTGACTTGGATATTAAATCTGCCAGGACAATTATAAGATAACCTAGAAGTTTTTTTTTAGAATATTGTAGCATTTTCGAGGTCTTCTGTGTTCCCGTAGTTATTATGTAAGTGCAGATGTCAGTATTGCGTTAAGGGCCTCCTTTGTTATCAAATAATAAACTGCTGCTCCGACTCTTTGCTCTACAGTGTTTCCTGTGGCAGACATGAGGAGTGGCAAATGGATGCACAATCCTGCTCATTTAACTTCAGAAAGATATTTAAAAACATACAGTATCAGCTGTGAGGCTGTCAGATGTGAATCTTCCTGAAACGTTTTGCGTGACAATGCATCACCACAAGATTTCACTCAGAGCTAAAATATGTTTATCAATAAAATGCACCTCTTTGCTGATAAACAGATGCCTCAGTTCAAAATTTTACCATTATTTGATTAACTCAGGTCATGGCTGGATGTGTTAACTTGTTAATTTTCACTTCAAGTAATCCTTACATGAGCAGGGAACGGGAACCTAAGAGTAACTGCATTCGCTGAAATCTGCTTCCTGTTAATTGTCATGAAAGGTCACTACGGTTTATGCGATTCAATGGGCCGTATGCCGTCTGTAGGAATCCCACGTCGTTTTGCAGGATGTGTTCGATCTGTTGACTTCGACTTGTCCATAAGTGTCCAAATAAAATAAGATCTAGTGGCAACCTATGACTGACTCTCTGACTTCCCATTGCCTGAAATGGCTTTACTGATGTGCTAAGTGCTTTAATAGTAGGACTGCAATATCCTTTGTTAGGTTCAAATGGATGTTAATGGCATTCGGCTGAATTATGGTCACATTCTAATGCTTGCAGGTGCTCTTAAAGTACTCAGTCTTTTATTTGCCTCAGCCAGTTTTATGCCAGTTGTGGCTGTGGTTTCTCCCACACTCTTTTCCAATGTATGAATCTCTGTCTGTTGCTTTCGTGCGAGCTTCTCATAATTCAATTAGTTTACTTTGGAGAACAGTACTTACTGAACCATTTTAAGTTTAGTTTACCTGAAATAGCAGGATGAAAAAAGAGAGACTTTTTCCCTCAGTGACTGCTAATCACGTCTCCCCCTAATTGGCGAGTCCTTCAGACAGCTTTGCACGCCGCGATTCAATTTAAAAGTTGACAGAATCCACCAGGGATATTTTTAGTGCCACGCAACACTGATTATTCAGCTGATCTCTGTCTCTCCCTTTTTAAATCCTGCATTTTCTGGCAGTTTTCAGATCTGGAGATCTTATGCATCGTCTCATTACTGAGAGGTTTCTGGTTACTTTCAAGAGAACTTTTAGAAAGTGAAGCTGTGGGATGCTGTGGGTGTAAATTTTAAATGGTGCATCTGTGTTTCGTCATAACCTGTAAAACATCTTTGTTCTCAAATGAAGAGTGGAGAACGCACAACCCACAATGAGAGGTGTTCCTGAGAGATGCTGAAGACAGAAGGAAACTTCTACTTCTGCCAGATACTTAGGGACAAAGCTCCTTTCTGGGATTAAGCTATGGAGACACTCAATCTCAATGGGACATTTCCCACTCAGATTTCTGCCTACGGTGTGAGGGTCACGCTGCTGATTGGCAGGAATGGGAATCGGCTTGGCCCATCAACTGATTTTAAACCCCCAGCTGTCAGGTTAAGGAACTGGGTTCCTGCACAGAAATGGGACAGAAGTCACTGGTGGAGGTGTTTTAAAAGGATGACCTATTCTCTCTTATTATAAGTGCTGCCTGTACTGTTGCTGTTGTCAATGCTCTTTTCATACTTTCTGTTTTTGATTGACAAAGTGGATAAAAAATGTTTACTGGTGTCAACTGCTCTCTCTCTCCCTCTCTCTCTCTCTGTGTCTTGTAGATGACTTCTGTGACAAAAGAACATTGTTTGGAGATCGTGAACAAGTTTGAGCCCTGTCCTGAGAACCAGGCCCAAGGGGTCCTGGGCATAGATGGTAAGGAGCGACTCGATTCTCACTGGCCTTTGCAGTCACCTGTCAGAGCTTACTTAAGCTAGTACAGTCAACCCTCTGTATCCGTGCGCTGTGCATCTGCAGATTTAAGCGATGGTGAATTGAAAATATACAGAAGAAAAGAAATTATGGAAAGTTTCAAAAAGCAACACTTTTTGAACAACCAAGCCACTATGCTAAACCCTTGGTGATGAAGTGATGTGTAGACATTCCCGGCTGCAGCCTCTGCCCGCCAGGCACTATGCTCAATCCGCAAGGATGAAGTGATGTGTAGGCATTCCCTGCTGTAGCCTCTACGCACCAAGCACTTTGCTCAGTCCACAAGGATGAAATGATGTGTAGGCATTCCTTGCTGTAGACCCTCCGCACCAAGCACTATGCTCAATCCACAAGGATGAAGTGATGTGTAGGTATTCCCGGCTATATCCTTTGCACACCGAGCACTGTGCTAAATCCATGTGGATAAAGTGATGTGTAGGCATTCCCTGCTGTAGCCTCTACGCACCAAGCACTATGCCAAATCCATGCAGATTAAGTGATGTGTAGGCATTCCCTGCTGCAGCCTCTACGCACCAAGCACTATGCCAAATCCATGCAGATTAAGTGATGTGTAGGCATTCCCTGCTGCAGCCTCCCGCTGTTTCACAGATCCTCAGTCTCTCACCAGCACTTGCTGTTTAAGCATTGTTCACATGGTGTCTCTTTCATTTGCAACTAGTGTTTTAAGTGTAAGTAATTTGTAAGTTGCTGAATTTTATGTTGCTACTGATGTGCACTATGTAGTTAACCTTACTGAACATGTACAAACCTCATTTTCTTACCATTATTCCCTAAACAATACAGTATAAGAACTATATACATAGCATTTACATTGTATTGGGTACTGTAAGTAATCTGGAGATGATTGAGATGATTTAAAGTATACAGCAGGATGGCCATAGATTACATGCAAAGACTATAATGGACCTTGAGCATCTGCTGATTTAAATATCCGTGGGGGTCCTGGAACCCACCCCCGCTTGTATTTTGGATTATTTGATTAATCTATTTCTCCGCTTGGTGTATCCTATAAATAACTGCTTTCACGCATTAAAGATTGAGCTCTTCCTTGGGACCCTTATCCTGTTTCCACGTCCTCCCCCCACCCAGGTTTCACTAATTACATGCGCAGCCCTGCCGGAGACATATTTAACCCAGAGCACAACGAAGTAAACCAGGACATGACGCGACCGCTATGCGATTACTTCATCGCCTCCTCGCACAACACCTACCTGATGGGGGACCAGCTGATGTCTCAGTCCCGGGTGGACATGTATACCTGGGTGCTGCAGTCAGGCTGCCGATGCATAGAAGGTCAGATGCCCCCGCCCCACCCCCTCTCTTTCGGCCTATAACCAAATCCTTCTACAGCATATGGGATCCTTAAGGTCACTTTCAGTGTGAGTTTATATTGTTGACCTTTTATTGAAAGCTGTTCCTAATACATGACGTTACCCAGGAATGACCCCCCCCCCCCCCAGCAT